>JAJSOF020000021.1:49482303-49580397 GCA_025594305.2 Periplaneta americana | reverse complement strand
GCGGCAGAAATTCCAGTGACAGGATGTACAATTTGTATATAAAAAAAAACAAAAAGGAAAAGCAAAAGGTTTTCAGCTTTATGTCGAAGTTGCCTACTAAACAAGGCGTTCATCTGAACTTGAGAATAAGTGTACGGTATAGCAGACGTCAGCGCTGGCAGATGGCGGTCTGTACGGTCACAATACTGCCGCCAGCACTCTTTGAGCTGTGTTTTGCGCGGCAAGTCGTACGCAGGGTATTTGTTATCATGTTTGCGTACAGCAACATTCCACAACACAAATCAAATGCTCCGTGTCCATAAAGTTGACCGTCGAAATTTATGTCAACAAATGTAAGTAATCGTCTTAACCCTCCCATATCTCGACAGTAAGAAAAAACTCACCTCAGTACATGTTTCAAGAAGTTCATCCTGCCACTACCGGCGTCACTGGCGTATCGGTAAGTACCTACTCTTCAGAATGAACGCCGTACTTTCTAGGCAACTTCTCTGATACATAGGTAATACACTCTCTGCGGAAGTGTAGGAAGAATGAATTCTCTAGACTCATCGATTAGCCACATGACGGCATACAGCGAGCCATGACACACTTGAACTGAACAACCACAGTATTGAGCCGTTCAGAGCAAGTGGTGTAGTCAAAAATTGAGTAATAAAGGTTAAAGTAAACATTCTGTAAAATATAGCGCAAAGTAGCAATTAATATTCAATTTATTTAAACTATTAGTCTAGTAGTCAGTGGATAGCAAGAAGGCCATATTAATTGCTACTTTGTGCTGTATTTTACAGAATTTTCATTTTAAACCTCATTACTCAATTTTTACTTAAACCACTTTTGCTTCTGAACGGCTCATATACAGATATAAAATATTTAATACTTGTGCTTATCACCGATCTATCGATTAATCGATTAAATTCAAATAGTTATCGATTACACTAGCCTGCGAATTTCAACTTTGTGTTTGTTGCCTAAAACAAGTAATGTGATTTTATATAATGTCGATGATGCTGAATCCGAATTTTCAATCCGTTTGCTATCATCAGGTTTGTTTGCAAAATCGCTAAATGTATTTTATAATTACGTGAATTTCATCAACAACTTTTTTCATTTCACTTTTATTTCAAAATTCAAAAACAATATTTAAAGACACAACTTGCTGAAATTATGTAGGTTGTTCATACATGTCACTAGAGTATTTTTTTGCTTTGTTTTGTCTTGTTTACTCACTATTGGATGTATAAATGAGCACAATGTATCACACAAAATTACGCCACTTGCTTTCTTAGTTGAGAAAGTCCTCCTTTCCTCTTTCTTTTATGTTTCTCTTCAGGTATTTCACGCTTTAACATCCAACAATAATCACTACATACTGATGCTCCCCGCGCCCCCTGGTACCTTCTTTCTGAACTCCTGCAGATCTCAGAAATCGTTCATCATAACTTTAGCTGAAAAAGCCTAGATTTTCTGCGAAATAATCTAGCTGATAAAACAGAAAATTTTGATACTCATGTTTCAACCAAATTCCTTGTATGCTGCAAGCATGTTAGCCCCAATGGTAATTAGGGTCCTTGTTGCCAAGAAATTTTAAAAAACTTCACACAAAAAAATCCATGCTGATTTCTCCTTTTCGTCCATACTGTTTTTAAATGCTGCACCAGACATGTACTTAAACAGCCTCCTTCCTTATTTAAAGCTTTTACAAGCTGTTTCATTAAGCCAAACTTGATGGAGAGATGGCAGCACAACTTTTTAGAAGAACTCACAAGTCTTTGGCGCACAACATTCTTACAACTGATTTCCAAATTTTGTTGAGGTGACCAGTCTTTCATAGTCCAGTGATCAACTCGTGCCCTACTATCCCACAGGCAAAGAATGCATGGAAATTTGGTAAAACCAGATTGTTGACCAAGGAACATAGTAAGAACTTTGTAATCATCACAAATCCTTTTATTAGTGTTCTTATAGTCTAGTCGCAACAACAGCAGTTGCAAATTTGTGTATGATTTTAGGATCACTGAATAGCAACGGGCACTAAACCAAAAATGTTTCCAGTTATGAAGGAGGAAATCCTTTTTAAACTTCGCTTGGAAGCATCAATGAACAGTCTCCAGTCACTTAGGTCATAGTTTGGAAGTCCAAGTTTTAGCATAAATTCTTTCACATTACTGCAATATACAAGATTATCATCTTCGGAGAAAAAGTATTTAAAGCCTATTTCATTGTTGTCAGTACCAATAGAATGATGTTTGTTTAAGATTTTCTGGTCGCACAGGGATTGCTAGCATTAGGCACAAGTAAAATGGCTGACCGAACAACTGAATACACGATTTGATTTTTATGTTTAGAATCGTACCTTCACATCACACGAACAGAAGTAGCAGTTTACTATGGTTCGACTGCTCTCTCCAAACCATAAGTACTCCAAAAGATAGTAACGGTCTTCCAATTGATCAAATGACGAAATTCTTCAGTGAATACTCTACATACTTTGTGTGGTGCTCAAGCTTTACTTTGGTCTCAAGTTTGATTCCAAAATAGGCATGGTATGACTTTTTCACAAAATCTGTAATATTACACCTCTGCTTAGGCAATGTGCATATCCTACGTAAGTTATATAACAAAAGTGGTCTGGATTATTTAGACATCCTCGATGCAACATGGTAAATACTTTCATTGACTAAAAATTTTCAACATTCTACTCCACAATAAAGCTTCAACTGATTTCGCTTCGTTTCCAGATGAAACGCAGACTAATGAAATGAGAGAAACTATGAGTTTAGTTCAGTCTCTCTCCCACCAAGGAGTGGCTGACATTTCTGTCTTTCAAATAAAATAATGACAAGGCTGCACGTTATTTCACCCTAACTTCCTTATGTGCTTAACCCCTATCTGCTAAGAAACATCCGGTGTCCTTGGTTTTCAATATAAACACCTTAAAAAATATGTTGAATACATTTCTTTTCATATCCTAACATACTAAACCTACATTTGTTAAAGTATTACAGTTTAAATAATTACGCTATAAATTGTCGTAATATATTATAAGAAAATTAAAATAACAAAAAAATGGTACGTGATAGGAACTTTTGGCCTTGAATTTGATTTCAGCATGCTAAAATACCTAAAAATATTAAAACTTTGGAGGCAGGGAATTTAATCGCAGACTAGTGTTATTTATTTTGACCGATCAACAGCATTTATTATTATTATTATTATTATTCTTATTATTATTATTATTATTATTATTATTATTATTAGGAAATGAGAAGGAGATCACAATATCTTTCGTTACTTTTAATAGCATAGTAGCCTACACTCATTCTGTATCAGAAGTCCTGAACGGTCTAAAAAACTCTGGCCAATTATTCACTCACAGTAGAGGTTCTACGGCAGTCTCTCGATTTCTTCTCACTAACCAGAGACATGAGATCGGTAGCGTAGGATCTCTAACCTCCAAAGTGTACAGAAATGATTCGAGGATTCAGAACGTCGAACTGTGTAATGACAACGAGCCGGCGCCGTTCAGCTCTTCAGTGGGAATATATATGTGACAGAGGCGCAAACTGCGATCGATCTCTGCCACATACGTCTGTCAGTGTGAGGACTCATTCAGTGATATCACATGACAACAGAGATTTGACTAATCCCAGAACTTGACTGCGTGTGACCGAATGCGAAAGACTGGGTACCCTAAACGTAATTCTAAATTTGAAAGCTTTTTTTAACACGGATATAAATCACTGAAATTAAGTAGCATTAAAATACAGGATTCATTTTGTTATTAATATGTCGTAGTCAGGGCCAGATTTTTTTCTGGACTATTACACTTTACTACGTCATACTACTTTTGACCAATAAAACGGTACGGAACGACGTGTTTCAACCAATCATTGCTGCTTATCCTATAATTTTTATCACCTCTTTAGCATTTGTTTGTTTTTATCACCTCCTTAGCATTTAATAAACGTAAAATTTATATATAAATACAGTTGTATGAACACTTTACAAATGATGATAATTAAGATTGGTAAAATTCAGACATGTTTCGGAGGGTGTCCCTCCATCTTCAGTGACATTACCACGACGCTAGTACAGATGTTCGACCGCGATGTATCGTGGCTTAAAGGAGACTGACAAGCATTTGTTTGTTTTTATCACCTCCCTAGCATTTGTTTCGTTTCCCAACATTGTAGTTCCAATAATTGTACCTTTCAAAATGATTCATGTTTATTTCATCATCCTTAATTAAAACTTTATCTTGTTTATATTATTTAGGTTATGTTATAGCTTCTGTATGAGATTATGGATAGTCACGTATGAGAGATTGTTTAATATATTGTAAATTTATTTCAACTCAACAATAGGATTTTATTCTTCCAACAATAATTCCTTCCTACAATTCACCTTAAACGCTCTCGTCAACAATAGGATTTTCACTCAACACAGTATTCGTTATAGCACTCCACTGACGGCAATGACAATTTAGTTGGATTATTACGAACAACAATGAACTGTTAATCTTAACAATATTTACAAAGCACTATTTACAAATCAGAACTATCAGTTCTCAGTTCACAGTTCTTCTAGCTCAGTCACTGAGTTCACAGTATCTCTAACCACAGACCTTCAGAGACAGTCCACTGTACTCGAACTCAGGCCCCTCCAACTGCGGTCCACTGCACTCGAACTCAGGTCCCTCCAACTGCAGTCCACTGCACTCAAACTCAGGCCTTCGGATGCTGACACAGTCGCGGACGCACACTCGAGTCGAACTCCGGTACACAAGACTGGCTTGCTTGCTTGCTCTGGCTTACTCACTGAATGGCTGAATAAACTGAAAACTGCCTCGCGTTCGAAAATCGAAAAAATCGAAAAATCGAAGGAGAATTGGGAGGAAAATTTAAAAGGTACGCAAAACGCGTCCTTGCAAGGGGTTGGGGGCTGTACAAAACTAAATATGTGAGCTCCAAGCCTGTTGGCCACTAGTCTCACTCCGGGTTACGCTGCTCCCTGAAGGAGCTCTAGAAAATTTTGAAGGGGAAGCCGAAATTGGACGTAACCTCTTAGGTACCACATACGCGAGGGGGCTGAGATTGATCAATTGATCACGGAACGGGGCGAGGAGTCGTTGGCTGGTGTTTGCCGTCAGGATGGCAAGACGCCGTCATCTGTTGTTCGATGACAAAGCAGGTGAAGGCCGTCGGAAGAAGCGCCGTGAAATCTAAGCTGCAATTTGAGATATCCCTGTCCTTTCAATTTGCGACTTATTGAGTGACCTCATATGTTTAATAGACTATTAATATTATCTGAACTAGGGCATACATAATTTATAATAAAGGTGGAATATATATGGGGAAGGGCATATAGGTCCGTGGCCCATTTCTTATAGGGCTCATCCCGACATTTGTCTTACGCCTGAGGAAAACCACGGAATACCTTAGACAGGATGAGTTGTCTCATATAAGAGACTAGCCAATTTGGCTATTATGTAGGAGGTCATGAGCCTTGTTGATTTGTCTCAATTTCGAGACCAGCCATTTGGCTATATGATGGCTCAATTGCGAAGAGGGGAGAGATGTAATTGTTAATTAAGGAGATTCATGGGGATATGGAGTGCAGGTCCGTGGCCCATTTCTTTTAGGGCTCATCCCGACATTTGTCTTAGCGCCTTAGGAAAACCACGGAAAAACCTTAGGCAGGATGAGTTGTCTCAATATCAGAGACTAGCCAGTTGGCTCTTAGGTTGAATGACTCTATGAATCGATGGATATATACTAGCCAATTGGCTCTATTAGATTTCCATCGATCAACAAAAGTAGATAATGTTATGGAGGGATTTTGTTTAGCCCAGTTAAGACAAGGTCATTTTACAGCGGTTGCACTATCCAAGGAGTCTCATGGAGTCGAGCCGTGGCTACCAAAACCTGGGAGTAACGCCAGCCTCCCTGTCCTCCTGTCTCAATAGTATAGCTAATGGACCTGTCTGGTGTCTACGCCGTAACCTAGGATCATACTGGCCGAGGCCAGATATGAGCGGGTTGGGGTTAGCACGAGCTTCCGCATACAGGTTCCTAGCCAGTCGAGCAATGAACTCGTCTGTGGTTGGCAACTCTAGTTCATCATGGAACTTTCTTCTCGAGGCGACTCGGGGAGATGGGTAATGAGTCGAATCACCTGGTTTTGGACAACTTGGAGTTTACGGAGATGGGACACTGCCGCAAACCCCCATGCGGGTGCGGCATAGGTAATGACAGAGCGAATGAGGGCCTTATACATGGTAAGTCCTACCCTCAGGTTGTCAGGAGTTAAGGCCGCCAGAATGGGATAGTGTCTAACTATCAGCCCGTTGGCCTTACGAAGAAGGGATTGGATGTGATCTCGGAAGTTGAGATGAGAGTCCATGATGATCCTAAATATTTAATTTGGTTCATCCACGGCATTTCTCGTCCGAAAAGTGTGGGTGGTGGTGGTATGTCTTCGAGCCTCGCTCTTAGTGAAAAGAGTATGGCCTGACATTTCTCTACATTGACCTTGATTCTCCAGTCGTGGAACCACGGCTGGAGGTGATCTAAGATCGACTGTAATCTACGGGACGCTAATCTATAGGTTTTGCCCATCGCCAAGAGGGCAGTGTCGTCTGCATAGATATACAGATGACTACTTCTGCCGTGGATATAGCGAAACGGGAGGTCATTAATGAATATATTGAAAAGTATGGGCCCGATAATGGAACCCTGTGGGACTCCTGCGTGAATTTCACGGGGGTGGAGAAACTAGTGCCTACACGGGTTCTGAATGTACGGCCTCGGAGGTAGTTAGAAATGAGGCGTATCATTCCATCTGGGACTCCCATGCCCAGTAACTTAACGAGGAGTCCCTCATGCCAAACCTTGTCGAATGCTCGCTCGATGTCCAGGTAAGCTGCAGCTACTACACGCTTCGTGCTCATAGCCCAGGTAATGTCCTCCGTCATGCGGAGTGCCTGGAGTGTAGTGGAACGGCCAGGGTGAAAACCGAATTGCTCGTTCCTGATTTGGGGCAATACTACTTCAGTGAGGCGTCTATGTATGACCCGCTCCGCCAGTTTGCTGAGACAACTGAGGAGACTAATAGGCCTATAGTTGCTTGGATTCGTCTTATCTTTTCCGGGCTTTGGAAAGAGAACTACGTGAGCTTCTTTCCAGGGAATGGGATAGTGACCGGAAGCCAAGATGTTATTAATTATCTCTGCTATGCGCTTCATAGCTGACCTTGGGAGATGCTGCAATATAATTCCTTGGATACCGTCGGCTCCTGCGGCCCTTATGAGGGCCGAGGCGACGAATGAAATGGGCGACCTCGTGGGTGTTCGTAGGTCGTATCCCATTTTCCGGCTCCCTGCTAAGGAGGTCTCGAACCGATTCCTCAACAGCTCTGATATGGGGCAAGTTTAAATTTTGTTCCACGGGTTGAAAAGTGGTCTCTAGAACGTCTGCCAGTGCGGTAGCCTTCTCCTCAGGAGTAAAGGCCGTGACATCTGGACCGACTACTAATGGGTGAATAGATTGAGACGGATTGGACAGAGCTCGAGATACACGCCAGACATCTGACATGTTTCTGCTGTCCATCGTCTCAACCTTGGATTTCCAAGCATCCACGACCGTTTCGTGGACCGCCTCACTGATCCGCCTGCGCAAGCGGTTCATTTCTATTCTATGTTGATCTAACCTAGTACGCTTCCACAATGTTCTTGCTCTATTGCGGGCGATCTTTTAGGTCTCTAATATAGGCTGGGAGCTGCATCCGTCCCGGTTGTGAAGACCGTTTCGGTATTGCAGCAACCATTGCCTTCTTTATGCACTCCGTCAGGTCGCTAACTGACCTATCTATCCCTGCCGGAGTGACTTCAGGGGAGTGGTGGAAGCGTAGCGGCTACCTGGTCTTGAAAGAACACCCAGTCTGCCGCCTTGTAGTTGAATTTCTCAGCGGTTGGGGAGAGTTCGACTGGGTGCATGATCTCCATTATCACCGGTAGGTGGTCGGACGGAAGATCATCCAGGGTTGTTAGTCTCGCTCTAGTTGTGAGACCTTTCACCAGAGCGATGTCTAATATGTCAGGCAGTTGATTTGCAGCATCCGGTACGTGTGTGGGTTCCCTAGGGGCCATCACGACGTATCCGTTTCCTGTAGAATTAAGAAAAAGCCTATCGCCCTGCCGATTGGGGCGTTGACAGTTCCAGCTAGCGTGCTTCGCATTGAGGTCGCCGGCGACTACGAATCTATCGGATAGACTTGTCACCATATCTAAATCGCGTTCATTTAGTATGCCCGGAGGACAGTAGGCAGCCATGAGCAGAAAGGGGAGTCTGCCTATGTAGGCTCTAATAGCCACTGCCTCTAATGCCGCTAGCTGGGGAAGGAGATACTCACAGTGCGCGATCGTAGAACGAACGAACACCGCTACACCTCCGCCTCTTCTACCTGCTCTATCTTGTCTATAGACTTTAAACCCCGCGCATCTTAAATTTACTTGGGGTGTCAGGAACGTTTCTGTTATAAATGCTACGTCTATATTATTAGCGTCTAGGAAAGCCCTGAACTCATGTCTATCATGTCTAAGGCCCCTGGCGTTCCATATACACATCCTAGCAACTCCGTCACTTCGTCTGGCCATTGAGAGAAACGAGGGAGGTTAGGAGCTTAAATATCTCCGGGAGGGCAGACATAGGATTCTCCATAAGGAGAACTATCACTCTGGTTAATCCTTCTAATATTGGGGCGAGCGGGAGGTTAGGGTTTGCTAACTGCAACGCCTCGGCAAAGTGCTGAACTTGGTCCAAGGTCGCGCCTTGACCGGTCGGGCCTTTCGAGGTGCCTCGCGTTCACTTGCGCGCGTAATTTATACTCACACCACAGTTTCTGGAAAGTACGACTTCTGGATAGATCGCGATATTTTGACGCGTGTCTCCATTCTCGAATCATCTCGCACGCTGCTGCTCCTCCTTCTCCGCGCGTAGCCATGCCCCAGGAGGCAGATGCGCGCGCACCCCGCTCAACACAAGGCCGATTTAGCCTCTCTCACGTGGGCGTCACAATATATTGATAATTGAAGTTGAATGCAACTGTTTTAATAAAAATGAAACTGAATCAACAAAGCCTTCTTAATTAGTAATCGTACATAGAGTTCAATGAAGATTTTTATAGCACACTACTGCCATCTAGCGGAATGTTTGTAATGATGAGATGGTACAATGACACCTTTTCAAGACAGTTTAATATCGTCGTTGTTCCTGCAATAACTCCTATATACAAAATATAACATTTTTCAGTAGGAAGAGAAAACACATTGATTTATCCTATGGCAGCCGTACATAGGAGACTGTGAATTCTTACATTTTCGAAACTAAGAAATATAATTACATACAGGAGATTTTATTATTTGCTGTATCACTATTTAAGCTATTTAATAGAGCAAAAATCTTAAAATGGATAAATATGTCACATTGGAGTTATTGCAGGAACAACGACGATATTTTCGTAAGTCAATTAATATTTTATTGTATTAGAGCACTTTATTTCTTCTAATCTTTAGGTACTTTCTTCTAATCGTGTAATAGTCAACAAATTCCACTCGTGTTTTGATTTTCTCTACATATATCAAAACCTCTAGTGATTACTGCTGATTTTTTTTTGTGAGAAATATATGATATATCATACTTATGGTTAAAAATGTGATAGTAGGCTAATTCTATGAACGTTTCATGATTATTCTTTTTCTCGTCATGTAATATCATACACTCAGAGATTATACGGTATTAAGTGGCAATAATATATACACTGCATTGTACAGTATATGTAATATTTGTGGTGAACTAAGACTGCTTTTTAGTTGATTAGTTAACGACGCTGTATCAACTAATGGATTATTTTGCGTCAATGTAATTAGTAACAGCGAGATTGTATTTAGAGATATGAAGCCGAGGATTCACCGTAGATTACCTGACATTCGCCTTACGGTTAGGAAAAACTCGGAAAAACGCAATCAGGTAACCAGCCAGCGAGACTCGAACCCACGCCGAGCGTAGCTCGTGATCAGATGGCAAGAGTCTCTGCCGACTGAGCTAAGCCAGTAGCTACTAAAACTGTTACTAATAATAATAATAATAATAATAATAATAATAATAATAATAATAATAATTACGTCCAGTAATGGAATATGGTGCTGCATGTTGGGATCCTTACAGACAAGAACATATTTAGACACTGGAAAAGATTAAAAACGGGCTCTCAAGTATTGTCGGAAAAATTCACCATTAAAATGGAACACACTCACGGACAGGAGAACGCGAATTCGATTATGCGCACTGTTCAAAACATACAGAGGTGAGCCTGCCTGGAGAGAAATAAAAATAGGTTGCAGTCGCCAAATTACTCTTCAAGGAACGACCACTCTTATAAATTGAGGGAAAGAAGACGGAGGACGGACACTGGAAAGTTTTCTTTTCTCAATCGTACTATCAGGGACTGGAATGATTTACCTGCAGACTTACTAAAGGCTTTACCAACAACCAAAAATATATTTAAAAATAGGCTTAAGGACTTTACTAATAGACGATAATTATACACAGTATTTAAAGGGTGTAATTGATATTTTGTTATTGAAGTGTTCTATCAGTGAAGAATTATGTTGTGTCAGTGAAGTGTGTTGTGTCAGTGAAGTGTGTTGAGTAAATGAAACGTGTTCCTGTCAGTGAAGCTTTATAGTTTATAGTGGCAGTGCAAAGTATTTGAACAGTGAAATGTTTTGAAGTGTTAGTGAAATCAGGATAGAATCAGTGAAATGTGTCGTAGTTCTAGTGCAGTGAGTGAGTTGACAGCGAAATGAGTGTAGTGTTGAAAGTACTTGTGCAGATATGAACATATCATACTCGTGGGTTTTAGTTCGAACATAGGTTTAAGGTACGAATTAGATTTACTTTAAATGTTATTTTAACTGATCGTGCTTCATTTAATTTAGGATGTTCCTGTTATTATTATTATTATTATTATTATTATTATTATTATTATTATTAGTATTATTATTAATTATATTTTTATTAATTGTATTTATTATTGTCTTTATTTGAGTGTAATTAGTTACCACTGCCACCGGTATATACCCATTGCAGTGTGAATAAATACATACATACATACACATACAATAATGATTTATTTAACCTGGTAGAATTAAGGCTATACAGCCTTCTCTCTAACTCTCAACCAAGCGTAAACCTGCGATACAAAAAAAAACTACAATACTGTAAAATAATTTCACAGTAAATTAGAAACATTATAATGCATTATGAAATAATGTAGGGATGTTGAATTTTCGTGAAGTAAAGGTATTGTTACTTTAGGCGTTGTAATTCAAACCGTTCGAGATGTACCGTAAGTCACCTATAATTTGATTGCCTTTGATCGTAGTGGCGCTAGTATTGTGGTCACGTCCACTGCGGGGGAGACAGAGACGTGGAGGAATTAGCAGGTGGATTTTCACAATGAAACATCTAATACAGTGATGTCAAAGCAAGCGCATTTTTCTGACCTTGACGTCTTGCGCGGGCATTAAGCGCTAGGTATGTTAGGAGGAATAAGCAGCCTGTTGGATTAAGAAAACAGTGATGCACAAACTTCAAACGGAACGTGAAATTTTATGTTGTTATTTTTATATGGCTTCTTTCTGTATGTTATTTTCTATATTGTCTGTAAAACAAAAGTACTAACACCTATTTCTTAGCTTAATATTGCAGTTGTGTTTTAAACGTTAATAATATAATAAATAGCTAAAAGGAATATTCACACAAATTCCATAATAACTACAACTATACTGTACTAAGTGAATTAAACACATCATTCATAAAGAAAGTGTTATCCCAAAGAAAGACACTGAATATGACATGATAAGTTGAAATTGATATTGATAGTATCTTTAGCCTTATAAAAGTAATCAACACAATATTATAGTACAAAGCAAAGTTGTCTAGGTGTATGTTTTAACTGTAACTAATATTACATAATAAAACTCTTATCGCATTATGCTTTTAGGTGATATTGGTGGGCAACTTTCTGTTATCAGAATATTAAATTATCTCGAAATCTGCTGAAGCTATAGAGCTGACGTTTCACCAACACATAGGCACATATCTTTTGTTTGTGATGTAACAATATTTGCTTTGTTAATTCATTTCCTTACAAACATTTTCCATGCGAATATTTTCAAACATTTTAATACACTATCTTCAGTAATACGTATTTAAGATATATTAGATTTACGAAAACATTGCTTTAGTACCTGTAAGGCTACTAAACGAACATATCTGAAAATTTCACTTTTCTGTAAAAAAAATTGAGAAAATATTCCTTTTGAATAAAAAAGCAAACTTGTGAAAAATGAACATTAAAATTAAAACTTACATTCTTATATTGCAGTTATATTTCTCAGACAAATCTAAAAATTAACATGGATACAGTTTTAATAAGTTCTCTTCCCTTTATCCATGAATCAGTGGTGGCCATCCCTGTATATAGCTCGACCAATCGGCATATACTACTTCTTTCGTCTGTCTCTTTCCTTTCCGCTGTAAAGCGCGCAGGCTCTCCTGGGCTCTAAAGTACGCGCTTGCTCCTATGGGCATCAGTTGACATCACTGATCTAATATAAGACACTGACAGGTTTATCTTAGCAGTTGCTGAACTATTGATCCTAATGAGAACAGCTCATGTTGCCTGTACCTGCATATTACGGATTTCGACGTACTCAGAAAATGGTTGGCATAATAAAATAAGCTGCTCATTAAATAAAACAGATTCAATAGAAAGAAAGTTCGAAAGCAGATCGTTGTTAAAAATGAGACCATTATAACCGAGTCTTTAAGAAGAGAATTTTTAGAAGATTCCAAAAGAGTTTAGGTTTGTTATTATAGAGTCCCAAAACGTAATCCGCGGAGTGTTCTCTTTGCGATAATATCAAGGCAGTTAATAACTAGCAACCGAGAAGAGTCATTTTTTTATAAAAGACTCGGCTTTATAAAGGCGAGCGTACTCTGTATCAGATGTGCACAGCTCAAGCAAGAGTGAAGAGGGTGAATTTTCCCCCTTTCACTCGTTCGAAGCCGTGACGAGTTCGTGTACTCCGCATGTCAACAAAAGAACTTCAGTGCCCGATATGTTACAGTGGCGGATTTACTGAGAGGTGTTTTTAATCTTGGTTTATGAAAGTAATACCACAGTCTAGTATATACAGTCACAAAGCTTGAGTTGTGAGGATGCCAGGAACAATTGACTGTGCCGATGCTATTTCGCATTGTCGGAAATGAGGCGATATTAGCGATCCTAGTGGTTAGCAACTATATATAGGATGCATATTTACTACGTATTGAGCTTCGTGACTATAGCCTATATACTAGACTGTGGTAATACCAGATTTCTATGCGTATACCATCAATAATACCGCCACTAATAATAATAATTAGAAACAGGATTAAATGCTAAAAAAAAAAAAGTCTGAAATATGCAAAAAGAAAAAACGAAATCTGTAAAAATGCGCAAAATCCCATTTCTTCTGAGGAATAATAATAATAATAATAATAATAATAATAATAATAATAATAATAATAATAATAATAAAACTGAGCGAATTGGCTCAGACGGTAGCGTTGAGACTCGCATTTGGGGGTTCGAGTTCGAACTTTGTGGTCAGCCAATTAGATTAAGGTTTTCATAGTTTCCTCAGTCATAAAGGCAAATGGCGGATTAGAATTTATATACCATGATTCATCACCACCTGAATCATCAATATCACAAACATTAAACACAATCTAAAAAAAGTCCGTTATATGCAATCAAGCCATCTATAACACGCAACAGAAAAAGGAACTCAATAGTAAAAACGTCCTACTGTACTGATATACACCAAAGGTCATAAATACGCGATATGACCATAGATGATATAGCGTGTATAAATAAACTAATAATAATAATAATAATAATAATAATAATAATAATAATAATAATAATAATACTAATAATAATAATAATTTAACAAATAAAAACAACTTTGGAATTTCCTGCATTAATACGAATTCCTTATGTCTTTGCTACGTTATCAAACAAAATATAATCTCATATTCACAAATTTAAATCGATTTTTGTTCCCATTATCTTAGTCTCATATAGCTGCTCTTACAATACAGGGTGATTCACAAAGAGCTTATTTGGCTAGTATTCTGAAGTTAAAAATGCTTTGTACAGATTCTATTTTTCAATTTTTAACTAAAAATGACATCATTCTTACGCGCTTATCGCAAAAATGGTTACAAATCATACGACTTTAGAAACTTGATTCTTTACAATTTAATTATGCATCCTAATTTACAGTCTTAAAGAATTTACAAGAGTGGCGAGATTTGTAACAATTGTTGTTATAAGAAAACGTAATTTTGTAGTTAAAAGTGGAAAAAAAATCTGTACGGAGCAACTATGGAATTCACAACACATTTTTAGCTTCAGAATACTAGCTAATTAAAGAAATGATCCTCCTGAATAGTTCATTCTTTATCTGTAATATTCTTTTACCCTTAAAATTCAAGAATAATAGTATTTTACAAACAACTTCAAATTAGTGTAATTCTGAAAATATTGAGATTAGGATAAATGTTTATATGGCATTTTTTGCTCAGAATGTCTTCGGAAAAAAAAGCTCCGTAAGGAACAGTAAATCCTCGTGAATCACCATGTATATTACTCCTCGCACAAATACTATTCAATGCGTCTTGTCATTGTATTCCTGAAAAGGCTCTTAAGATTGAATATCTACGAAGTTGGCAGAAATTTCTTCAGTTGCCATAACCAGTAATAAGTATTTAGTGAGTTTAAATAGCTTCATATTTTTACTAACGAGCTTGGCAACCGTAATGATTATCTGGAATGCTATGAGAAGATGAGACCCACTTTATTCTCAGTTATGGAGTCAATGCTCACAATAATTGTCGAATATAGATAATAGACAATCCCACTCTTTGTATGTATATATCATAGCTGCTTAGTTGATCTTGATTTCTCAATCTTTTGACAGTTATATTAATTTCAACTATGCCAGTTACTTTATAATAACCGTATATTCGTAGTAAGAAGTAATTCCACTGCTGATATAATTAAAAGAGTTTGTCGTTATAAGATGGAATTTGTTAAAATGTCGTTTAATATTATATTGGAGGAAATATCACAGTCTACTATATAGTCACGAAGCTTGAGTTTTGAGGGTGCTAGAAACAATAGACTGTGACGGTACTATTTTGCATTGCCTGTAATGAGGCGATATTAGCGATCCTAGTGGTGAGCAACTATCTAATGTTTGCATATTTACTACGTATTGAGCTTCGCGACTGAATATACTAGACTGTGGAAATATGTTCAGGGGACACAATACTGAAATTTCCAAGTTCCATATTTTTTAGAGTTAACAGTAGTGAAATCAATAACTACCATATTTATGAAGCTAGAGTTACCAAATTTTGATCATTGGTATATCTGGTTAATAATGACAGATGTGCAAATTATCATCCGCCTATGATAAGCGGTTTACATTTTATAATATCTTATTAAAACTTTATATAAAAAGTCCCTTGCATCACAATTTACACGTGGATCCTTATCTACCTGGGATCAAAACTTACTGTAGGGTTTTTTTTGTAAAATTAATCAGTAAATTACTTACTTACTTACTTACTTACTTACTTACTTACTTACAAATGGCTTTTAAGGAACCCGAAGGTTTATTGCCGCCCTCACATAAGCCCGCCATCGGTCCCTATCCTGTGCAAGATTAAGCCAGTCTCTATCATCATACCCCACCTCCCTCAAATCCATTTTAATATTATCCTTCCATCTACGTCTCGGCCTCCCTAAAGGTCTTTTTCCCTCCGGTCTCCCAACTAACACTCTATATGCATTTCTGGATTCACCCATACGTGCTACATGCCCTGCCCATCTCAAACGTCTGGATTTCAAGTTCCTAATTATGTCAGGTGAAGAATACAATGCGTGCAGTTCTGTGTTGTGTAACTTTCTCCATTCTCCTGTAACTTCATCCCGTTTAGCCCCAAATATTTTCCTAAGCACCTTATTCTCAAACACCCTTAACCTATGTTCCTCTCTCAGAGTGAGAGTCCAAGTTTCACAGCCATATAGAAGAACCGGTAATATAACTGTTTTATAAATTCTAACTTTCAGATTTTTGGACAGCAGACTGGATGATAAGAGCTTCTCAACCGAATAATAACACGCATTTCCCATATTTATTCTGCGTTTAATTTCCTCCCGAGTGTCATTTATATTTCTTACTGTTGCTCCAAGATATTTCAGTAAATTACTAACATTTTTTATTATAAAACAATAAAAATAACAATATTAATAATCATAAATAGTTCCTAATAACACTATGAAACACTATTTTTGTCCTTGGATAGTAAGTGTTATTTCTTGATTGCTTATGTCTGAAACATGCAGAAAATGACAGTTATTGAATAATTTCAAGGGAAAAATTGTTCCGGGGCTGGGTATCGGTCCCGGGACATCTGGTTGAACGTACCAGCTCTCTACCACTGAGCTACCCGGGAACTCCACCCGACACCGTCTCAACTTTTCCCTTTATATCCACACAACTCGCGTGGGCTGACGAAACGCCAGAGACCCACAACGAGTGCACACAATCTCTGTGTGACTTGGAATTGTGGTTTTCTGTTAACGTACACAGTAACGTATATATAATATATACGTATATATAATATATACGTTACTGTGTCTGGCGTTTCGTCAGCCCACGCGAGTTGTGTGGATATAAAGGGAAAAGTTGAGATTGTGTCGGGTGGAGTTCCCGGGTAGCTCAGTGGTAGAGCGCTGGTACGTTCAACCAGAGGTCCCGGGATCGATACCCGGCCCCGGAACAATTTTTCCCTTGAAATTATTCAAATCTGCTTTACAGGGAGCTTCACCTGAAAGACTAGATTTGCATGACAGTTATTGTTAACAAACTTTGTTTTTGTAGTCAGGACTTCGATATCTTTAAATTCCTCAATTTTACGTATTTCTGTATTTTAAAAGTAGATTAATTTTTATTTCTGCTTTGAAATTAATGTGGAAAACGCTATAGAAGTGACCACAAAACATTTAAAGAACCCACAAAAATTGTAAAACACATAGAAGCGACCAAGAAAATTAAAAGTGAATATTCTTCCGAGATTTTCGGCTATATTGCAAGTCACTCTCCCGAATAAGTTCCCAAATATAGTCTCCCAACATGTTCTCATTATATTGTTCCTGATAACGACGTTCAAAGTCCAATATATCTTGATGGAAGCACTCGCCTTGCTCCTCCGAATAAGCTCCTATATTTTCCTTGAATTTGGCAAGTTGTGCATCAAGAATATGGACTTCCAGTGACATTCTGCAACCCATTTTGCAAAACTTTGTACCATAGATTGAACCAATTTCCCATAGTTTTCGGCTTTTTGTAACTTCCCAAGGAACCCTTAACAACTCCAAGAAAACTATTCCAAGCCTTTTTCTCAATCTCATTAAGGTTCTTGGGCAATTCCGCACACTCCATTATCTTCTTAATCTACGATCCAACGAATACACCAGCTTTGACCTTAGTCTCAGACAATTTAGGGAAGAAGTCTCTAAGGTATTTGAAGGCTATTGGACTCTTTAGATAAAGTTTTCACAAATTGATTCATGAGGC
The DNA here is from genome assembly GCA_025594305.2 of Periplaneta americana. Taxonomy (NCBI): domain Eukaryota; kingdom Metazoa; phylum Arthropoda; class Insecta; order Blattodea; family Blattidae; genus Periplaneta; species Periplaneta americana. The sequence goes on along the minus strand of JAJSOF020000021.1, from coordinate 49,562,639 downwards.
CCAGTTTGATGTGAAGAGGTGGCATCAACACTTTGCTGGGATTTACTAGTGGTTCCCACTTGACATTGTTGATCCCCATAGAAAAATCCAAGTGTTCTGGCCACTGTCATCTATAATAGTGCGCCTTGGTGTCCATAGCAAGGAAACTTGGTAAACCCACCTTGGAGACCCATCAAGAATACCACCATTTTAAAATTACCGATAACTTCCCAGCCATATTCATCGTATTTAAATGATTTCAGCAGGTTCTTGATGTTATTGTACTCCTCCTTGAGGTGCACAGAATGAGCCAGGGGAGAGATGGGTATTTATTCCCATTATGGAGTAACACTTCTGGATGAGCTGTCAAACAAGCTGCATTGTATTCCAATGGCTTCAAACAGACCGGACACATTGTGGCAGAAACAGAATCCATCTTGATTAGTATAGAAGCTTGGAAAGGCCTGATGACGCTTCCTCTGACTTGTGACACGCACATTTTTATCTAATAAGTCCCACTGCCTTAGCCTAGAAGTCAAACTTTCAGCATTGGTCTTGGTAAGACCAAGGTCTCTGACTAAATCATTAAGGCCTCTCTGGTTGGGGTAATACAGATTTCTCTCTTCACCTCCTATTCTCACACTATACTCAGGATCTCCAATTTTTTGTTCACACTGCACTTACTGTATACATATTAGAGAATAGTTCTAGAAGTTTTTTTGTAAACTCACTGATTACATCCACTCAGATCAATAAAGTAAGAAATTTGATATGTCAATATTTCTCTACCATGAAAGTTCAAAATATCAAAGTCCTGGACATGGACACAAAGTTTTTTGAAAACAATTGTTATTTTATAAAGTAGTAAGATATAAAGATTGTGAAAATAACAGCTATTACCAAAGGACAAGAAAAAAATATTTTTGTTACATAGTGTAATTTACCGATTCACTGTAAAGAAAAACCCAATAGTAATGTTTGTTCCAATGTATAAAGAATCATATAAGTGAATATCAGTTAAAAACAATGAAAATTCTGGCTCAAGGGACTTTTTATATAAAGCAATACACATTTTATTTTTTTAGTTGGTTATTTAACGACGCTGCATCAACTACAAGGTTATTTAGCGTCGATGAGATTGGTGATAGCGAGATGGTATTTAGCGAGATGAGGCCAAGGATTCGCCATAGATTACCTGGCATTTACCTTACTGTTGGGGAAAACCTCGGAAAAAACCCAATCAGCCCAAGCGGGGATCGAACCAGCGCCCGAGCGCAACTTCAAACCGGCAGGCAAGCGCTTTAACCGACTGAGTCACGCCGGTGCCTACAATATTTTACTAAGATATTAATAAAATTCAAACCACTTATTATTGTACTATATTATTATTAATCACATACACCAGTGGTAAAAGTTTTGTGAATTTAGGTTTAAAAACATGGAAGTTAGTAATTTCAGTTTAGCGTCCCCTTAATTCCCTAGCAAATGAAGCACCTGACTATTTTCTTCTTTCACACAAAAATTTCTTCCTCGCATTATTGGTGGAAGTAATACGTAGGAACATGTCTTTGAAGGCGATATTGTAGTCTACTTACATCCGTCTCTGAATACTAATTCAATTGATAACACAAAGGCAGGTTCACTTCATCAAGTAATACCGTTTCCCTCGAGCCCAGAAGGTGAGGAATAGTTGCGGCGAACCACGGTTGGGCTTGCCTTCTTATACATTATCACTTATCTACGTATTTTTATATACCGGGTGAACCGTTAGCTATATTATTAATTTTGATGGATGAGTCCTTTACTAACGAACAACAAAAAATAATATTTTAATGTGTTTTGGATGGTTTTCCAAAAAAAAAAATGCAATTTTAAACACGTGAAATGTACCATTTCGCAATGTTGTAACCAGTGATCGATTGTACAGAGTTCTGTTATGTTCTGGTGAACAACCTCTTCACCGAACGCATTTTGAACAGGGAAGTAAGAGATCATTGCCATGTAGATTGTTCTTAATGTCGTAATAAAAAAATACAGATGGTATACTGTTTAATTTTTCTATTTTAAACATGTAAGAAAATGATGCAAGCAGTATTTTCTTTCAACCAATTAGAAATACCTCCCGCTTCAATGTTTAAAGTAGATGGCCGGTAGACTTACGCAAGGAAAAGTAAATTTCCAGAGCTGTATTTACAAGGAAATGTTTGTTTACTTAATACTCCTATTTACATTTCTTGCTCTCTCCTCTATCGCTCTAACGCACACGCGAGCTATAGTATATATCCATGGGTGGGCAACTCGTGCTCTCGAAGTGTCAACACAATCTCAGTGCAGGTAGAACGGACTCTGTACTAGCTGTACTGTCTGTGTGCGGTTCTTTCAAGACACAAGTTCGATCGCGTCTGCAGTCAATGGCGGCTCGTTTTAAGTGAAAAACAATATAATTCCCAGATTATTTCCCTTCAGTTACGAGTAAAAAGGCATTTTTTTTTTATTAAGAAGAAAGGTAAAGCTTGCATTCTATTACACTTTCTTACGAATGATATTTTATATTACAAATAAACAGTGAAGATTTTAGTAAAGAAATACTGTCCGCATCTGCTTTAGAACAGCTAAAGGTAAAAATGAGATATCAACAAGGTGAGACTGATATAAAATATCGTTAGCACGTTGTGCGTGCGAGTTACAGAATTGCACGACATATAATCGACTAGCTAAGAATATTTATGGATAAATTTGAAATGTGATAGTATCATGTAGAACATAGACAACTTCACTTTCTTTGACTATAAACTATCTTGAAGAGTGATAAGAAAATCTTCTTATCAAATATAAGACCCTACATCAATACCTACAGCAGAATTCACTGGTAAGTTTGGAGAAACAGTGATAAGTGACAAGAAATCGAAATTTTTCTGAAATCTTTTTTGGCTTACGCCGATAGAAAATCCTGAAAATTTGTAGCTTGAATTAATAAATCTACAGAACAGCACGCCACTCAGATTCCAGCAAAATCAGGAATCGAACTGTTCGTAATGTTGCCTAAGTAGAATTTCCAAATATACTCTTTGCTTCCATATATACTGTATGTGCTTGAGGCAGAGTTTAATACAAGAAAGAAGTGTAAAAGCTCCAAAAGTAAAGGAAGAGCTCAGAAGTAAGCTTATTTCATCTGCCGTGACATGTAAAAAATACTTCCTTGAATTTGTTATTGTTTGCGAATACAGACTATTACCTTTCTGAGAATAGAGGAATACTCTTTAATGTATAAAGACTTGTAAATTCTAGCGTTCAACGTTTCAAATAAGAAATATTAAGAAATAGTGTAATAATAAATAAGTGTTGCAGCTATATTTGTTGTATTTTGAAAATGTTTTATTCAATTTGTGTTTCCACTACTAAACTAATTTACAAAGCTAGAACATAATATAATTTTGTAATGTGTTCAGGTATAGTCTGTCTAAAATTACTATAATTATTGTACCATGCGTCATTCTGAAATTCAAATCATTACGATCACCTGCATGAGCCGCCAGAGCGCACCGTGGCTTTTGCAGTGAAACTACAAACAACTTGTAACTGCTGTGGCAGGCTCCGTCTGTCTTTCTCTCTTTCAAGGCTTTTTAGCACTTTGGGAGCACGAGTTGCCCATCCATGTATATATCTGTTGACTCTATACCAGTGAGCTCTATACTAAACAGGAGGCACAACTCAATGCTTGAAAAGCGTGACGCGAATGCTGAGAGTCTGAACGTATTGCTGTCTCTTTCTAACATAGTGTTGTCCTTGTCTCTCTTGCAGTGACTGCTATCGTACAAAATAACGGTACTTTTATTGCGCATATGCAACATGAACCTCACGAAAGACTCATTGAAACACATTAGTTAGAAAGAGAGAGCAATATCTTCACCAACAGTCACGCTTTCAGACAAGAAAGAGCATTGCGCTGTTGCCTTCAGTTTAGTTTAACGCTCACTGCTCTATACTTAGTTCTATAATGTCTGACAGGAGAAGTAAATATTGCCGGCAGAGGAGAAGAGAAGTATAATTGCTATTCAACCAATGGCAGAGGTCTCATTCCACGATTGACTTGAAGTTGGCCGGTCTGAAGCGCTCTACTCTCTCAACTTCAAGTCAAGCCTGGAATGAGACCTCTGCCATTGGTTGAATAGCAATTATACTTCTCTTCTTCTATGCGGCAATGTTTACTTCTCCTGTCAGAATTATGGAACGAAGTATAGGCAATAACCTTTCCCAGCGTTGTCACGGTTCCGTACAATTTAAAATTTCTGAGGAATGGAAAAATTAACGTTTTTGCACATAAAATTTCTGAAAATTTAAGGGACAAACTACTACTACTATTATTATTACTAGACATCGTTGAATTGCCACACGCAGCATGCAATCAGGTTGCCGATGTACGGTAGTATAGAAGAGGTGAGCGACCGCCCGGTCTCGTAGTATAAGCAGTTCATGTTGAGAGTTGTGACCGGTCCAAATAGATGGAGCAGCTAAAGCTAATGTATATCTATGTAAGCACTTGTTTTTGCATTACTGTAGTTGAAATAGTCAAAGCTTAACATTTGTTCAGTGCAGACAAGAATTCAATCAAACATACTACAATGAGAGTGTTGTTCCAAATAATTGCCCCTGGAATACCCTTACCCCCGCAGCCAGTCTTGACCCGTTGGAAAACGTGGTTGGATGCTGTTAATTATTATGCAGAACATTACGGCAAAATAATGGAGGTAATTGATACATTGGATAGCACAGACAGTTCCGCTGTTGCAGCTATAAAATCATTGCCTTCTGAACAGCTATTGGAAGATATTCTGTTCATTGATTCTAATTTTAAAATCGTGTCCAAAAGCATCACCCTGTTAGAATCGTCTAAACTACAACTCTCAGAATCCCTTAATATAATGTATAAAGTATCACAAACCGTTATCCAAAATAACAATTCACTAATTTCAGAAAAAGTAAATATAAGTTGAGAAACATTATTGCTAAAAATTCTGCCTATTCACAACTTCGTATTATAAATACTGTCAGGTCACGACAAGACGTCTGAAGTTGGCGTACTGAAAAGTAGTGACTTCCCGTTCTTCAAATATGCACCTATTACATCGTATGATGTTGAACGTACATTTCCCCAATATAAAAACTGTTTGAGTGACCATCGGAGGAGGTTCACTTTGCAGTCGCTCAAAATGTACGTAACTCTTATCTGCAATGCATATATTCAAGGATGATGTGAGATATTACATTAAATTTTAAGAGTTAATATATCTCACTACAAAATAATTGTGTATTTACATGTTTAGACATTACCCACTTCAATGGTCATTCATTATATTTCTTGAATGCAGGATACAGGTTTTATTGTAACCGCAGTATACTGCTCAGTGTTTACATCAGAGGCATACTCCATCCGTTGCACGGTCCGTTTTGCTACAGTTTATATCGCGTGCGTAGTAAACCTTCCGATTCTCGTGGCAATTCCACGAAGTCTAATTATTACTATTATTATCATTAGGGAAAAATTCTTTCTGACACCGGGAATCGAATCCAAGATCCTTCAGCTTGGAGCGCTAAGTGATCTTAACTGCTCTTAACCAATTGAGCTATACCAGGATTCGATCCACAGCCCTGACAGAGGCAGGTCCCAAATCCAAACGAGTATGTCATAAGCCCTGGGGCACGGAGACACAAGCCTTTAAAAACTGTATCAGAATGAGAGACCCTTACTACCCCGAAGGCATCACCCAAGTCTAATTCTAATTTACTGATGATAGATGAAATGCGTGGCAGGTGGCGGGTATTGGCTTAATTAAAGAGAGGAAAGACAATATTTAAACATAACCCTCTGCAGCTTCTGCTTTATCAACCACAAATTATATGACATCCGAGTCTAACCCAGACCGCCTAGATAGACACGGCATACTATAGAGTTAGTCATAAGTGACCACATTTTAAAATAATATAATAAAAATATAAATATAAGATATTAAAAAAGTAGGATTTGCGTAAAAATTTTAAGTTGATTTCATTCACGAATGAAGTTCCGATTTAAAATTAAGCGATGCTTTCCCCACAGCGGTCATTGAACTGGCCCCCTCCACTCATCATTTGCGCGAAGGACTTCCAGAAACGGGAGTATAGAATTCCTTTCAACCAGATCTTGGTGGAAATTTTTCTATGCCATTTGTTTCGCATCACGTAAATTTTCGAGCGTGAAGGCACAGAATCAACGATATAACAATAGACCAGTAGGCTACCTGATCCAAGTTGTACTATCTATTTCTATTTTTGACTCTTTTTCTAACTCCACTACAAGTACTGTCAGAAAGCCGTCTACACTGATGAAAGCTTGGGGCTGATCACCGAGGAAGTTATTACAGTGTGGGACTGAGCACACCAGCCCTGGCCGGAGGGGAACATCACAGGGAAGCGGGAATAGGGATGTAGTGGAACTGATAAGAGGTGTTGACAGTCTAAAGGTCGGGCCAGTCAGCTACCGCAGGAGTTAATACAGGCATAGTGATTCGTTAATGATTTATGAAGCTTGTACTGTATACGTTATCAGTTCGGAAGCTGGCGAATAGGGGCGTGGTTTAAAGTAGCTTTGGATTGAGCAACAATTGATACATTCCTTTTGCATTCTTCAGGGCCGATAAGGTGAGTCCCGTATAATAAAAATAGCTTTAAAAACTTGAATTTTCTGTGCTATTGATGGGTCCGAGGATCGCATGTTGTAAAATAATGAAATGAACAAGATGGTGTGTTATCTGAATCATATGTGTGTGAAAACAGTGACGGTACCGTTGAAAGTGATGACAATATTGTGTAGGTTGGGGAGGGGAAGGAAAAAATGAAGATCATTGTGAGTCAATAGTTTTTCAACTGTTTTAAAGGACGTTAGGTATGCAAGATGTTTTTATTTGAAACAGGTATATTTTTTAAGTTACTAGTAGTAATTTTAGGCCTATATATTATCTTTGTATTGTATATTTATTTCTTTATATATATGCCTTCATTAAACCTCACTTCTCCCGCCAAACAAAAGAATCCGAGGCTTAAAGCCAACATCCATACTTACTTACAAATGGCTTTTAAGGAACCCGCAGGTTCATTGCTGCCCCACACATAAGCTCGTCATCGGTCCTATCCTGAGTAAGATTAATCCAGTCTCTATCATAATATCCCAGCTCCCTCAAATCCATTTTAATATTATCCTCCCATCTACGTCTCGGCCTCCCCAATTTCACTCCAGTCTCTCAACTAAGACTCTGTATGCATTTCTGGATTCGGCCATACGTGCTACATGACCTCTCCATCTCAAACGGTCTGGATTTAATGTTCCTAATTATGCAGTTCTACGTTGTGTAACTTTCTCCATTCTCCTGTAACTTCATCTCTCTTAGCCCCAAATATTTTCCTAAGAATCTAATTCTCAAACACCCTCAATCTCTGTTCCTCTCTCAAAGTTAGAGTCCAAGTTTCACAACCGTACAGAGCAACCGGTAATATAACTATTTTATAAATTCTAACTTTCAGATATTTTGACAGCAGACTAGATGACAAAAGCTTCTCAACCGAATAATAACAGACATTTCACATATTTAGTCTCTGTTTAATTTCCTCCAGAGTGTCATTTTTATTACTGTTGCTACAAGATATTTCAATTTTTCCACCTCTTCGAGATGAAATTAAATTAACAAACTACAATTACGTTTATAAACACTTTGACTACTTCATACACTTCTTCAAAAATATACTCATAACTCCCTCTCCTCATGGTGTTCTTCGGCCAAATACACATATATCAGAGAAAAAGAGAGGGAATTGCACGATTATATACGGCAACTTATTTTTTTTAATTCCGAATAAATATTATCAAAGCACAAAACCGAATTTTTATTTTATTATTATTATTTTATATTTAGTTAACGCCGCCAAGTGTAGACTATGAAACTGGACTGTGTCCATTTAAGACAATTTGTCTCTCAAATTTGACAGTGTGATGAATGGACTTGCAGCTGAGCACTCGAGTATGAACTTATTCTCTTTGTTGGGATATCAGTCACTTTCCACATTTCACTTTAACACGAAAGGCTTAGTTCTGTCTGTCTGTCTGTCTGTCAGTTCGCTATTGTCAAGAAGTTACAGCATCTCGATGTTTTGATACTGCAGCCGTCTCTCGTGTTTCTAACGAAGCAACTGAAAAGAAGTATAAACTTCATTCCTATGAAGGAATCTCAGTTTTTAATGTTATGTAAATCTTGTTTGTAGTGAAGATTCAGCCATCTGCAAAAGTTTTCCCGGCTTTTTTTATAACCCTATGCAGTATTTAAAATTCAATTTACATGTTTATTATACGAGGCGGTATTGATAAGATCCTAGCCTGACATGGAAAAAGTTACCGTATCTCAAACTAATTTTTATTTCTTCAAAGCTCTAACCTTCTGTTACCTCTACACACTTAACACAACGGTCACAAAGCAATCATAGGTCTTTAAAAATTGCTTTCTTGGCCTGCAAACCTCTTTTCTAGTAGGCCTAATCATTGCTGCTTCATTCCATGGAAACTTCTTTCCTTTCAATGTTCTTATTTCGGAAAGCAATTCAAACCAGACGCCAATTGAGGGCTTTGCCGGAAGAAAGGCGGATAGACCTATACGCCCTTCTTCGGGAAAACGGTTTAAAATGTAGTGAATAATTATAGCAGCGAAATTTTGTTTTGATTGTACTGTACATACCTGCAGGACAGGGCTGCGTGCGTGTATAACATTTTATTCAGGTGCGTTTTAAAATCTTAGATATCATGTATCTCAATTCGCCATATTGACGTATACGCCCTTTTTCCGGCAAACCCCTCAATTTTATTCAACGCTATTTAGGACTTAGGAGCGGGTATAGAATCTTGTAAAACACCATACCATGACGTTCCTCCACAATTTTTTATTAGTTTAGTTAATGATGAAAAATAACACAGATTTAACTTGTTCAAACATGGGGCTGCATCGTATATCTACGTCATAAAGTATGATCTTGCAACAGATCAATATATAGCACGCGACTTTCAACCTTACGCGAAAAACTTGCATGTATTGTAAAACCTATAACTCTTCAGCTTGTTCATAGTCCGTAATGAAATTTAAATGACAGCATAAGCATATATCTATCTCACTATAAACATATATCTACAGAATGAACGGTAAGTAATGTAATTAATTTCAGGAAGTTATTTTGTGAGATATTTCAAACAAAAAAGTTTAATAGAATTTTGCTCGTTTTTGCTTCCTTTCCGAGATACAAATTGTTTTATATGAAACATTTCATAGAGTGTTTTGGGAAATAAACTGATTTAATTCCCAATATCCCCAGGTAATTTAAGAGATCAGTGTATTATGATAATAAATTATTGAAAGAATTTTAGTTTTGTCCTTTAAATGTGCAGAAATTTGATCCGAACAAATGTAACTTTTCGTTCTGCACAGGAATTTTACGACGCAACATTTGTTCGGATCAAATTTCTGCACATTTAAACGACAAAACTAAAATTCTTTCAAACATTTATTATTATAATACACTTACTTACAAATGACTTTTAAGGAATCCGCATGTTCATTGACGCCCTCACGTAAGCCCGCCATCGATCCCTATTCTGTGCAAGAATAATCCAGTATCTATCATCATATCCCACCTCCCTCAAATACATTTTAATATTATCCTCCCATCTATGTCTTGGCCTCCCCAAAGGTCTTTTTCTCTCCGGTCTCCCAACTAACACTTTATTTGCATTTCTGGATTCCCCCATACGTGCTACATGCCCTGCCCATCTCAAACGTCTGGATTTAATGTTCCTAATTATGTCAGGTGAAGAATACAATGCGTGCAGTTCTGTGTTGTGTAACTTTCTCCATTCTCCTGTAACTTCATCCCTCTTAGCCCCAAATATTTTCCTAAGAACCTTATTCTCAAACACCCTTAATATCTGTTCCTCTCTCAAAGTGAGAGTCCAAGTTTCACAACCATAAAGAACAACCGGTAATGTAACTGTTTTATAAATTCTAACTTTCAGATATTTTGACAGCAGACTAGATGACAAAAGCTTCTCAATCGAATAATAACAGGCATTTACCACACTTAATCTGCGTTTAATTGCCTCCCGAGTGTCATTTGTATTAGTTATTGTTGCTCAAAGATATTTGAATTTTTCCACCTCTTCGAAGAATAATTCTCCAATTTTTATGTTTCTATTTCGTACAATATTCTGGTCACGAGACATTATAATACACTGCTCTCTTATACTGACTGAGCATATTGGGAATTAAATCAGTGGTTTTCCCAAAACACGCTATGAAATGTTTCATATAAAAGAATTTTTATCTCGGAAACGAAGCAAAAACGAGCAAAATTATATTAAACCTTTTTGTTTCAAATATTTCAAAGAATAACCCCCTGAAATTAATGACATTACTTACGGTTCACTCTATATAACTAAACGAAAATTGACCTCAGAAAAATAACTAGTTCTTTAAATTAATCGTTGATAGTTTTTATGTTAATCGTCAATTCTCAATGAACATCAGTTGAAGAGACGTTGACGAAGGCACGACACCAATGTTGAAACGATACCGTCTGCCACACAAGGTATATTATCTTATAAATAATTTGAAAACTTTTAGAGTTTTAAGTTTTTAAGAAAGTTTTATATTTTACTTAATGTATCAAAGATTTTAAATACGTCATTTCATCTTTACAATGGTATAGGCCCATGTTTTATTTTATTGCCACGAATCATCTAATTTTCAGAGTATTTTTAAACAGAATCTATATGTTAGCATCCCTGTCATATCATCCGTCCCTACAGCAAATCATTTATGACATTGATTTCTTATATGACGATTACAATTTTCGTTATTAAAGTATTCATTTACTATAATGCCAAAACAAATCTGAGATTTCAGTGGCTAAAACTTAAAATTTTTATGAAAGACTCAATAGTCTCTCATAATTATTCCATATTTGTCCTAAAAATTGATGCGATAAGCTTTCCTTTCCATTTTTTACTCGAAAATTTCCTTGGTTGGGGAAAAGCAGAATGAATCTTTCTATTATTTTGTTTCTGGTTCCAAATGATGGATCCAGGTTTCGTTCTTAGTTACAACACGATTCAAAAGTTAGAAGATTCCTCTTCAAAACAATAGCAAAGCGACTTGGAAATTGTCACTCTGAGTAGTTTTTGATCAGCGTTAATCCATTTAAGGATCTATTTAGCAGATAATTCTCTCATACCCAAATCATGATGTACGATGTGAAAAACACATTCATAAGAAAATTTCAGTCTCTCCCATTTGTTGTTCCTCCAAAATCATTTAATGCAAGGCATGGATACTTTCTGGAGTGATCATAGAACCAAAATAGGACATTATGCAACGAGCCTGTAATGATAGTAATTAAGACGCGAGTATGTTTGTTTATGGCGCTCGTTTCATAATTTTCATACGAGCGTCTTAATTACCATTATAGGCAAGTTTCATACGACTTTTTATGCTCGACCATATTTCTAACTTGAAATTATTCAGAAGTATTCATTTTATTTGTATCTGACAGAAGATCGGAAGTGACCTTGTTCATAGCTCGTAAATTGTGAGATGTGCGCAGACACGAAAGTATTGATTTTTTCCGAGGAACAATAATGTCATTGCCCTAGATGTAATGTAGAGAATAACATGAACTAATTTTGATATAACCTGGAAATTGATTTAGAATTGAAAAACGAGATGACAAATTGAATTTATTTGAATATTATTTACAATTAACGCTAATTATTATAGTAACAGAACATAACCTTCTGCGACAGTATTGGATTTACAGCCTCCGTGACGTTTCCCTCGTTGTCTTTCGATTGCATATCCGAGAATAATCGAAAACCTGAATTTTAATGAATAGGTGTACTTTAATGACATCCATTAAAGGACTCCTACCAGGTGTATAAATATTACATCTCGGCATGGTCGAGCATGAAGTCTTTTAAGACTTGATTCCGTTCCTCTCCTCTTAAATTTTGTAACCCAATTTTTATGGCGTTGTACGAAGGACAATGATTACTCAGGAATCAAGTTCTCATCAATCGACTACGTACCAAGTTCACACATGGTTATTTACTAAAGAAGAAACCTCCTCCAGTTTGTAACACTTGCAGTGAAACTCTTTCTGTGAAACACATCATCCAGGACTGTCATCAATATAATCAGTTACGACAACAACTAAAAATCCCCATCGATATAGCAAGATCTCTTGGTGAACCTTCTTACTGCAATAGTGTGATGAAGTTTTTCAAATTAACTGGATTATTTGATAAAATTGTGTAATGCTTACTGTAATGAATTTACTTGTTAAATGTTATGTTATTGTCAAAATAAGTTTGTGTCGCGATATGGCTATTGTTATAAGTTAAAGCGACAATAAATAAATTAGAGAATAAAAACGATTCCTCAATGTATCTACTATAATTATGCGCATAAATTTCCTTACCAGACAATTCTTTGAAATATAAGTAACTTTATCGATAACCAATGTTATCAAAATTCATTTTTTTCTCGTAATTTCTTTAAAATTTCACAATATAGAACCCCATGTATTATCATAATACATGGGGTAAATATTTATGAAATAACATACTCTTCTCCATAGTATTCTCCTCCAATTCTGTTATATCGAAAATCCAAGGCTAACTGTAGCTTATCAATATCTTTTATTATGTGTACATTTATAAACAGTCTTTTAAGAGACATTTTCAGCTTTCTATTAACTTCCTCAATCAAGAGATCTAAAAATTCTTGACTTCCCAATTTAAAGTGACCACCGTAATTCTATGTGGTACTGGCCGACAAGTAAATGTTCTGAGATTTGCACTATTATTGTACGAGTATTTCCCTGCCTTGCTATGGGACACCAAAGCTATAACCGGAATCTAAGCGTCTGTTCCTGCATGTGAGTTCAGAATGATATGCTATGCGCAAAGCAATTTTCAATCTATCAAGGAATACGACACTGGGATGGATACTCGTGGAACTCATGACCTCTAGATTTTCTCTGCATTCCAAACCGGATGCGTGTGATGAGGATCGGTTACCGCTAAGGAGTGTCATCTGCACAGCAGAAGACACCGGTCGACCTTGAATTCTGGTCTTTATGAGCAGTATGACAGGTTTCCGCAGAGGTATAACCTACATATCGTACGTAGAGTTTGATCAAAATTACTGCAGAATCGACATTTCTTGGGAATTTGCAGGGGAAGAAAAAAAAAAGAAGACGAAATTAATAATAAATGATAATAGTAATAATAGTAATCATCATTATCATCCTTAACGGATAGTGCGAACCTTAGCACTACGTCCAACTGGGAAAACCATTACGTTGACCCCCAGTCAGGAAAGCGCATTGCCAACCTACACCAGATGATTACGCTAAGGTTCGTTGAGTATCCAGTTTCTAGCAGGTTATCCCGCTCGTCCCTAGAGACTCTCTCTAGGCATCATCAGTCGACGATCGAGGAATGTCATCGAATAATGATGAAAAGAAGATCGGACGAAATAATATTTATGCCTAAAGTAGGGAAACAAGAAAACGTCGAGAAAAAATCAAACTGCGACTTTGTTTATCGCAAATGTCGCTATGATTTTTCGATGAAATATTTCAAGTCTAACCAAGACTCGAACACGGATCGCTCGCGCGACAGGCTGAAGGTCTCTAGACCATGCAGCCATCCCGCTTTTTTATTGAAAATAGATCGATAAGCATTATACCCACTTAGGTTAGGTTAGGTTAGGTTAAATTCAATGGGAAGAACAGCTTCTTTCCACTTGGTACTATTTATGCTTACCATATTTTCCGTGCACAATGAGTGGTGGGAACTTATAAACAAAAGTACTGTCTATCGGCGTTTATACGCTATACATATGTATATACTGACGAGAACTGAAGAGATGACGTGTTGTAATAATTCCCGCCACGTTTCTTGTTCGCATTTACTGCCTTTAAAAGAAAACAATATCCACTTTTTATTGGTCATTTAACAAAACTGTATCAACTGGGAAGATATTTATCGTTGATGGAACTGGTGACAGTGAGATGGAATTCGAGGCTAAGGGAATACTAAGACCACGAGGGTAATTTAAGGAGAACAAGGGTAATACAAGGAGAACAACGGTAATGCAAGGAAAACGATGGGAATGCAAAGAAAAACCGGGGAATTGAAGGAGAGCAAGGGGAATACAGGGGGACAAGGGGAATACAGGGAGAACAAGGGAAACACAAGGAATACAAGATGAACACACGAAGAACATGGGAAACACAGGGAGTAAAAGGGGAATACAGGGAGTAAAGGAGGAATACGGGAAGTACGAGAGAACACGGGGAGTACAAGATGAACACTGGAAGTACAAGGGACAGGCAAGGAGAAGATGGGAAGGCAAGGAGAACAAGGGAAAGGAAAATAGAATAAGGAAAAGGTAAGGAGAACAAAGAGAGTACTAGGAGAAGAAGGGGAGTAGAAGAACAAGGGGAATACGACGACAAGGGGAGTACAAGGAAAAAGTGGAATACTAGGAGAACAAAGGTGAGTACGAGGAGAGCGAGGAGAACGCGAGAACAAGAAGAACAAGGGGAATACATGGGAACAAGGGAAATACGAGCAAATACGGAGTGGATGAGCCACGCTATATATTATACGAGGTCTTCCCTAAAAGACGCCCCTGCCCCGATTAAATGAATTACCAGATAACGTATAAGTAATTGGTGATTATAAATGGCTTACCGAAATTACTTTTTAACCATGGTTTTGTAACATATGATCACTATGTTTTTAACCGTGATTGATGCACTTCGCCATGGTAGCATATTACTGAAGTTGCTGGTTGACTTGTATGTTATAGCACACAACTCGAAACGAGCTAAGGATATTGTGAAAGTTTTGATTCGCATTTTATCCTGGTGCAACGTAAAGTTGTTGAGCAGCATTTAGTATTGATCGAAGTAATTCACAGTAAGATACTTTTTGTTCTCAATGTCGGCGATGCAAGATGAATGCGTTGCTTAGACGGTGAGGAGAGAGAGGTAACAACAGTGACGAAGAATAAGCGGATTATTCCTGCAACGACAGCAATCCTGTAAGACGCGATAGCTGCATGAACAAAGGAGAAGCACTGACAGCTACAGTGATAGCAATTTAGAAAATCACTAAAACGTACAGTACTTGCATATTATGTATATCCATACAACAGTCTAGTATATACAGTCACGAAGCTTGAGTTTTGAGGTTGCTAGGAACAATAGACTGTGCCGGTAGTATTTCGCATTGTCTATAATGAGGCGATATTAGCGATCCTAGTGGTTAGCAACTATCTATGGATGCATATTTACTACGTATTGAGCTTCGTGACTTTATATACTAGATTGTGTCTATACTCTTTATCAGCGGTTTCCAAGGTGCGTTTTCAAATGGTAGTTTAACTAAGCTTAACAGCGTTCTCGGATTTTTATCTGCTTACTAAAATACTTTTGTGCGAGATCGTGCGTATTTCCTTGGTTTCCGCACAAAACCAATCCGCGGAAAGTCTAAAATTCCACATTCAGTATTCCCAACCTAACACACATAACAATTTCCCTCTTCTTACCCCTTAAGTGACATATTAATTTTACTGCTTTAGGCTTTTAACATATTATTTTTAGAGACGTTCAATATAGTAATAATTATAAATTGGAAACTTACCACTGCAGTTTCACCTAAATTGCACTGTTAATTATTGTTTTTAAATATTTGCAAAAATTAAGTAAACTCTACAACTCCACTAAAGTTACTGCATTCGTGATGCAAGTAACATTAAGGAAGCCGTGAAAAAATCAACAAGATTCCAGACTCGTCATAGACTGGGGGGGGGGAGAAAAGACACGGCCTGCTGGAGTATAGTAAACACAGAAAACATTTTAAAGCAACAATGTTGAAGATAGATATTTTTGTTTTGCAAATTTGCCGTCATTGAACAGAAACCAAGATGGAGATTTCATTGCAACTAATTAGAAATTCCTCTTTCAGGTATGTAATAAACTATCTTCGCACAAAATAATGTACGATACACGAGCGGTATGTTTTCTTTCAATTCTCGGAAATTAAAAAAGCTCAACTACGTTTCGCTTTTTCAAACTTTTCCTCGAACATGAAAATTTCAACATACCGCTCTTGTAACGCATATTACTATTGTTTATCTCTGATTTTTTAGACACAGAGTTTAACAGGAATGAGGTCGCCTGAGAGACTTCTTTTGGCTTGCAAGCCTACCATACCTAGGCCTATAGAATATTTTTTTAGTTTAATTCCATTCTTCAAGATCAAATTTTAACTCTGTTCATCGATCAGGATAATACTGAAGCAACGATAGAGAGATAAATTAAACATGTTGTATCGCTGAGTTACTCATCGGGAATTCGATTCATTTTCCACTCTCAGTGACTTTCTAGCAACATATTATGAACTTTCGTATCAGATCTTTGAAAGTATGAAATTTTTTTTTTCATTGAATCACATTAAAATTAAGGAATATTATCCTTTCTTCAATGGGTAAAAGAATTTAATTGTATGAAAAGTTCTTTATTTGTCACAAATAATAGTTTGCTCTTCAAAAAAGAGACGGAGCATTTAGAATTTTTAGAATTAATTATCTTTTGAGTCGAGCTTAAAAATCGCGTTCCTTACAATGTCTCTGTTGTAATTTTGGCTGCATGTACCATATATGTACCCCAATAATTCCTGAATTGCAAGACAACGCTTAACGACATTTTCATCAACATACTTGAATGAGAGCAAATTTTTTGCTCTGGTCTTCTTGGCGAACAAATATAGAAGTAAGCTTAAGGTAGACTCTAGACTTAGAATATCTACAATTCAGTCAGACTTCGCAAAGCAACCAACATAAACCATCCCACTGATGACCTTACGGTAAATCGAAAAAAAAAAATAGGGTTAATTTTTCACAGTAAATTCATTAATAACCACATATGGCAAGTTCAAAAAGCTGGCTTCATTTCACACACACAAACAAAAACACACACACACACACACACAGAAACATAAACACAGAAACACACACAAAATCACACAAAAACACACACAAAAAAACACACACAAAGAAACACACAAAACAGACACAAAAAACACACACAAAAACACACACAAAAACACACAAAAAACACACACAAAACACACACAAAAAAACACTCACAAAAACACTCACAAAAAAACACAAAAACACACAAAAACCCACAAAAAACACACAAAAACACACACACACAAAAAACATGATACAGTAACGTAAAATACCTTTGTATATATATAGTTTCAGGTTACATTCAAAATCTTAAACTGAAATTTAATATCGCTGTCAATTTATTTAGGGTGTTTAATTCACTACATTATACAAATGTTTAGTGCGCCTTTCTCATTTCTAATTTTATGATGAAATGGTATATGAAACGAGTCAAAATCAGGCTAGGAGAAGAAATGTGAAAAAGAAGGAAGAAATAGGGAGAGGAGTACAAGGATTCTCATTATCATTTACCCTGTTCAACATCTACTTGGAGGATTTAGTGAAGAACTGTTTTCAGAACACGGAAGAAATGATAGCAGGAGGAAGAAGAATAAAGTGCGTAAGATTTTCTGATGATATGATACTAAGGGATATGCTACTGGAGCTAAATGGTAGCTGTGAGCAGTCTGGGATGAAGATAAATGCAAACAAGACGAAGACCATGATTATCGGAAGAAAAATAAAGAAAATAAACTTGCGAATTGTAAATGAGGCAGTAGAGCAAGTGGACAGCTTCAAATATAGCTTCAAGTGTATTATAAACAGTAACATGAACTGCTGTCACGACGTTAAAAGGAGGATAACAATGGCAAAGGATGTTTTTAATAGAAAAATGAACATCTTCTGCAGATCTCTGGTCTTCTTATCGTAGTGCTTGTCATGATCCGTGCTGTGATACTTGCCGTTGTGCTTATCGTGGTCCATACTGTGATTCTTTTCTTTGTCATTTTCGTGGCCCTTGGATTGTATCATGTTCTACATATCGTGATCCTTGTTGTCTTTGTCGTGGTCCTTATCATGGTCCTTGTCTTCGCCATGATCCTTGTTGTCTTTGTCATGGTTCGTATCGTAGCCTTGATGCTTGTCGTGGTTCTTATCGTGGTCGTTGTTGTGGTCCATCGTGATACCTGTCGTGGTCCATATCGTGGTCCTTATGGTGCCCTTGTCTTTGTCCTTGTCGTGATCTTTACGATCGCCAGTCCTTGGCGTGGTCCTTATAGTATTTGTCGGGGTACTTCTTGCCATGACGTTAATATTTAAATTAAATAAATAACGACTTCTCTATGTTAATATTTTAAATTATGGTGTTATGTTAACCGATTGATTAGTTTCGTTGTTATTTCCATCATCTTCTGAATCATTCTCGTGATTTTATTAGGGTGCTTGTCGTGGTCCATGTAGTGATTCTTATCATGGTCCTCGTCCTTGTCATGGTCCTTATTGTGCAATAAGGTCCATGATAAAGATCACGACATAGTCGATATTGCGTGAACTGTGCTACAGAACGTAGGCTTTCGCATCACCAAAAATCGTCTCATTATATTCGTTACTGGAAGTTCGTTAACAGGAAGCCACAATTTAAGTCACACAGAATTTGTGTGCACTCAAAGTTGGGTTCTGGCGTCTTGTTAGCCCATTTGAGTTGTGTGGATATAAAGGAAAAATTGTGACTGTATCGTGTATTGTTCCTGGGGTAGCTCAGTCGGCAGAGCATTCGTGCGCTAAGCGAAGGGTCCCGGAATCGATACCCGGCCCCAGAACAATTTTTCCTTGAAATTATTCAAACCTGCTTTACAGGGAGCTACTACCTGAAAGCCAGATTTGCATAAAATGCTCTCTGCTTGGTTTTAGTTTTACCTCAAATTGAGCTGCCTTTTTGACTGACTGTGAACAAAGGTGGCACTCGAGAATGTGATCCCGTAAACGAGAAGTCATTATATACTCGTATTCTTTTCTGCAGTCGTTACATGTCGCCTTTAACTTTGTGTTCCGCTCGTCTCGTGTTTCATTGCTATGCTTAAGCGAGGTCGCATTATAGATTCTTGCACGATACAGCACAAACACATAACTATAGGTTTACGCACGAACACCCTCAGTGCTTCTGCCGTGTTCCTGACGGAAATGGTAAACAAAAGACACACGATAGCATTATATGTAACACACTTACGCTTACGCCTGTAAATATGGGCGTATGCAAAATGTACAGTAGTAAAGCTCTTGAGGTTGCATCCAATTGAATATATTAAACCAATAAAACGGGGTTTGAAAGCAAATGAAACCGAGGGATACAATTTTTAAAAGGTTTAAAATGTAACATGACATATAGTAAATATTGTAACTACGCTGTTGTAAAATTGAAAATTAATATGTAATGTATTTATTATTATTGTTATTATTATTATTATTATTATTATTATTATTATTATTATTGTTATTATTACTACTACTACTACTACTATTATTATTATTATTATTATTATTATTATTATTATTATTATTATTTTACTATTCTCTCTGTAATGTCGTAATTACTAGGAAAGATTGTATTAGAGATCTTGGTGTCCTACTTGATTCAAAATTATATTTCCATGATCATGTGCAATATATTTATACCCATTCGTTAAGAATGCTTGGTCTAATTAGGTCTATAACTTATTCTTTTTCCACTCCTATGTGTTTATTAATTTTATACTATACGTTGGTTAGATCCAAGCTTGAATATGCATCTGTTGTATGGAACTCCATTACTTCCACTGACTCGGCTAAATTGGAGAATATCCAAAGAAAATTTATTTCCTTGTGTTCTTATAGATTTTTACCAAATTCCGATTATAACTATGAGATTAAATGCAATTATTTCAATTGCGGTAGTTTGTTCACTAGACGTCAGGATCTTGATTATTTATTTTTTTGCAAAGTCATTAAGGGTGATATTGATTGTGAATCTTTCATAAGCAATATCAGTCTTCGTATTCCTGCTAATGGTTTAAGATTTCATAAATTGTTTTATAATAAGAATCCTAAATCTCTCTCACCGGTCTGCAGATGCATTAAATATGCTAATTTGCATGGATTCAACTTGGATCCATTTAATGTGTAGTATATCTTTGAGTTTTAACTCACTGATCTAATTTTAATAATTATTTGTCCATATATTTCTTGCATTTGGTCTATTGATTCATGTAGACCATTCCATTATTTCAATTCTCATTGTACTAATTTTATAATTTTATAATTATTATTTGATCAATGATTGATGTAGACCATTATATTGTTTGTATTTCATCTCATTGCCATTTTCTATCATTCATTCTCATCATCATTTGTTGTTTTGTTCTGTTTTTGTATCGTGCAAAACTGTAATTGGCCTTGTGCTGTTGTTTTTGCACGTTAATATTCTAAATAAATAAATAAATAAATAAATAAATAAATAAATAAAATAAATAAATTATTATTATTATTGTCAGTTATCAATATCATCATTGCTATCTCTGTTTTCTTTCTTTTTGTTGTATTAGCTCGATGAGAGCTCTATAGTGTTCTTTTGACTCTGTTGACCCTCTATAGGGCTTTAACTTAATTTGTATCATTTTCATCAGTGTTTGTATTTCTTTTTTGTATTTATATGTGCTATCTGGTAGGATGGAAGAGAAGGCCTTATGGCCTTAATCCTGTCAGATTAAATAAATTATTATTATTAAATCAAATTAAATGTTTTTGCATCTCTACTTGGCGCAGACCATTCAATAGGATACTCGATATGAAGGCTATTATATGACACAAAGGGTATTATTTGAAAAATACTTGTTCACTACTTACCCATCAAGCTGTGTATGGGAGTAACAAGTGATCCTTGAGAAGAATAGAGGCCTGCCTGGTATACTGATAACACTAAAACCAAGTCTGAAGCTAGAGTCGAAATTTAAACTAATAATATTAGTTCAGGACATCCATTAGCGTCGATCTGTGTGGCACAGTCGGTAAAGCGCTGGCCTTCTGTGCACGATGTAGCGGGTTCGATCCCGGTCCAGATCGATGACATTTCAAATTAAAATTTATTCACAATTTACATTTGAAAAGAATACATATGAATAGATACCCGAAATGAGCATATGCTCGTGCTCGGGTACAGTCCATACTCTACATAAATTTTACAGAGATCAATAATAATGTTGATGATATAAATAATAGTAACAACAACAACGATGATAATAATAATAATAATAATAATAATAATAATAATAATAATAATTTTGTTTATTTATTTATTTATTTTATTTATTTAATGTGCTGTACAACAGCCAGTGGCCAATTACAGTTCAGCACAAATATAACAAAAAACATAAAACAAAAATAATTATTACACATAAATATAATTACAATTAATTACAATAATGACGATGAATGGATAACTAAGAATACTATGAGACAATGTTAATTGAGTATAATGCCTAAAATAATACATAAATGATAAATCGTTGCCAAGAGCAAACAAAGTCTATACATTGAAGGGATCGAATTCGCAGCCATGCATGTTGGCATTTTTAATGCATCTGGAGACTGGTGAAAGAAATTTCGAATTTCTAATATAGAAAAGTTTGTGGGCTCTCATATCTTTTGTTGGAATACGTAAGGTAATATTGTTTAAGAAAGAGTCACAGGATATATCACCTTTGAGGACTTTAAAAAGAACAGATAATCTAGCTCATGGCGTCTAGCATATAGATTTTGACAATTAAAATATTCACATTTTCTCTCATAACTATAAATTAATGGGCAAAAATCTGAATGAACATAAGGATATAAATTTTCTTTGTATATTTTCTAATTTAGCCGAGTCCGTAGTTGTAATCGAGTTCCAAACTACAGATGCATATTCGAGTTTCGATCGCACCAATGTATAATAATAATAATAATAATAATAATAATAATAATAATAATAATAATAATAATAATAATAATAGAATAACCGTAACGGAGATGATACAAAGATAATAATACAAAATAATTCAATAATAATAATAATAATAATAATAATAATAATAATAATAATAATAATAATAATAATAAAACAAAAATATTTACAATAATAAAATAAATACTAAGACGGATAAAATAAAATATAAAACCACTTAGCGAGAGTTAACACACTTAAATAAGCATATAATAACCGGAAAAAATGACGAACTCGAAAATCAACAGAAAAGTTCGTTGTATCGCAGACGACAGCAACCGCCGTATTGACATTGTGTTATGCATTAATGGTAGTAGGGGGGAGCCGAAAGTCTGCGTAACTACCGTTCTCTTCGAATCTTCTCGTACAATCATGGGAAGTTAATGCTGCAAAAACAAAATGTCTACGAGTCAAACTGTTCATTATTACCAGGATAAATACAAATAATACTGAAATATATTAATCAAGTTTCAGTTATAGATGTCCCCTTTTGTGCAAGAGGTGTCATATCAAAATATTTTTTGAATGGCGGGGAAAATATAAATTTCAAGAACTCTCTAGTGACAGAGATAGTGACAAGTACAATCAAGTAAAACAATTTAACTGCGCTTAAATGCGATAGGCTCATATCAGTTGATTTACTGTTATGTAAAAATTCCGGCACACTGGCGACCTTGATAAACCTTGGCAGCTGCAGCGTCGTTTCCAGCGAAGTTGAGAAAGATTTAGATGTTAATAGCGTGTGGGAAAATATCAGAGATACTATCAAAATTGCAGCTGAGCAGAGCATAGGTTATTATGAAACTAAGATAAAGAAACCGCGGTTTGATGAAGATTGTTGCATGGTAGTAGATACATTGAAGTTCTTATAGGATCCATTGAGGCGAACAGAGATAATTATTTCAATGAAAGACGGGAAGAAAGTCGTACACTTAGGAATAAAAAGAGAGATTATTTGAAGAAAAAACTGAATGAGGTAGAAACAAATAGTAAAAATAAAACCATTCTAGATTTGTATAAGAGTATAAAAGAATTTGAGAACGGATATTAGGCATGTCTTGTCTTATACTATTTTTCACTTCATTCTTGATATTCGTGCTGATGTCTTAGACAGGCCAACAAATTATTTTATCTGTTTGTAACATATTTCAGAACCACAGAGTAAGGGCAATGTTTGCCATAGTAATAAGCGCAAACATTTTAATCATTCCTATAGTCTTTGTACTCCATAAAATTTAATTAAGTGTATTGGTAATTGGATTTTTAGGCATTGATTATTAAAAATGACACTAAGTATAGTTCAGTGAATGTGATGTTAGAACCGTTTCGAGGCTTTGTTCACAATACTCAGAATGCATATAGTGAAGTGCGCTTGGTAACTTGTAATTATCACTAGATACCATTCAGCTTAACTTGCGTTTTAAAAGTGAGTACTACCCACTAAAGCCACCCGTAAACCTACGTCAGCGGAAGCTATGGACAATTGTAGCGAATGGCGCAAACTTAGTCAAATACATAACGAACATAAAGTTCGCGCAATTCAATATAACTGGCTACAACTTCCAAACTCAGCAGCATTATTTATGCCGGAGTGTAGGGTATTGCTTACTTGTTCATAACTATAACTAATTGGAATATTAACTTATGGTATATTAAAATCCGACGAACTCTACTGATACCTTGTGTGGTTTCAGTAAGATTCTTCTTTCCATGTACAGCAGCCATGGCGAGAACGTGACTCGCGAGACATTGTGGCTCGCAGTGATAGCTGCTTCTAACCTCCACCAACCCCCACCCTCTCACTCACTGGAGTCAAACTCCGTTCCATTTGTATTTGTCTCCGACCTGCGAGTGGCATATGTCTCTCTCGAAATCATGTACGAAAGTTGCAAGTAGGATGGGAGGACGCATTTTTTTGCTGTCAATATGATGAGAATATTAAATGTATGATTTGTTCACAAGTATTACGAGGAAAACGGTTGTATAACATAAAATGGCATTATACTACATGTTACTGATGAAACATTAAAAGGTTAAGTGTTATCATCATTATCATCATCATCATCATCATCTCTGTACGTTGACCCTTTTTCAGTAGATGTACAAATAATGCGGTTAGCTCTTCAATTTGAACTCACTGATTTACTATGTGATGTCAAATGAAAGCTAGATGTAAGGACTTGACAAATGTTGAACTTTCAAATCTTTGGCAAAAAATAAATATCCGAAGCTTCGTTCTTTCGCTTCCTCTGTTGAAGCCATGTTCGCTACAACTTACGTTTGTGAAAAATTATTTTCAACAATTAAAATAGTAAAAATCAAATTTAGATCACGACTGACAGACAAATACTTTCGTGATCACCTACAACTGGCAGTAAGTGCCATAATTCCTGATTTTGAAACTTTGTCGCAGAGACATTCTGAAGGCAGTTAATTTTAGGTTGTGATATTGTTCATTTATTGTTCATTTCTTTCTTAGTTACACATACTAAACATTAGTTTGTAGCCTTATACTGTATAAAATTATATTTAAGTGCTTGACGTAAGGAAAATGAAAATCAGTTGCTTCACTTCCCCTTCGGGTGTCTGCCTCCCTCCATAGGTGCTATGCACGTTGCAGGTTACACAGTGGCTCGGCGCACGATTACATTTTCGCCACCGCTGATGTACAGTTATTATTATTATTATTATTATTATTATTAGTATTATACCATTATTATTATTATTATTATTATTATTATTATTATTATTATTACACATGACGACAGGAGACACTCTTGTCAGTTCCGATTTCTCTGCATTGCACTCGTCCTCTTATTGGCTTTGTTTATTCTTGTTCCTCAGTATTGAAACTAAGTTTAAAAATACCTTAGTTGACTAGATTCGGCTTGGGAGCCATCTTCAGAACTGTGTGGTCCTTGCGTCTTCCGGTGTCTTCGCCTCTGGTGGGTGTGCGTTTGTGTTGTGTAGTGTGGAGTCAAATAGTGTGTGTGTTCTGAAATTCAGTTGTGTGTTGAAGATTTGTTGTGGTACACAAAAACACACACACAACAAATTCTACACAAAAATAAATCCACAACAAATCCTCCCGAGTATCACTTATATTCGTTACTGTTACTCCCAGGTATTTGCATTTTTCCACACATTTGTTAATATTATATATCATGATTAATTTATAGTTTTTTATGCTCGACCATGCCGAAATGTAATAATTATACACCTGGTAGCAGCCTTTAATGGACCTCATTGAAGTACACCTATTCATTAAAGTTCAGATGTTCCACCAATCAGAAAATACCATTGTAGCAATATGAAAGCGCAAGCATCGATTATTCTCGGGTATGCAATAAATAACGACTAGTTCTGTTACTATAATAATTAGCGTTAATTGTAAATAATATTCAAATAAATTCAATTTGTCATCTCGTTTTTCAATGTCTAATTCAATTTCAAGGTTATATCAAGATTAATGTTTATTTTACTCTCTAGATTATATCAAGGCCAATGTCGACATTTGTTTCTCGTAAAAAATCAATACTTTCGCGTCTGCGCACATCTCACAATTTACGAGGTATTGCACAAGGTCAGTTCCGCTCCTCAGTCAGATAAGAATACATGAATACTTATGAATAATTTCAAGTTAGAAATATGGTCGAGCATAAAAAGTCGTATGAAACTTGACTATAATAGTAATTAAGACGCTCGTAAGAACATACTCGCGTCTTAATTACTACCATTATGGTTCGTTGCATAATGTACTATTAAAAGCTTCAATTTTAAAATATTTCAAATTTGAAAAATGGTTTATAATTTTTTTATAAAGTCTCGGGCCGAAACTAGCACCATATTTGAGAGCTGCACTTGTATGACATTTAGGCTCAATTAATGGGAAAGTAGACTATTGTCTTCGAGTAAGCGGAACATAGGAAGAACTAGGAAAACACAGGGGCGTGGGGAACACAGGGACGTGGGGAAGACAGGCACAACCAGGGGAACACAGGGACGAGGGGATCACAGACATTTAAGCTCAGGCATTAATGGGAAAGGCACTAGAGCATTGTCACAACGGGGCATTAGAAACAACGAGCAGGAACAGAAGGAAGAACACAAGGACAACACAGAAGGGCACAGGTACAAAGAAACACAGGCACAACGCACAAGCAACACAAACACAACGGGTCAACACAGAAAAAACGAGGGGAACAGGACAACGTGGGGAACACAAGGGCAAGGGGAGCACAGATACAAGAAGAACACAGGTAAAAACACAGGCACAACGAGGGGAACACAAGCACTAGGGGAGCACAAACACAACGAGGTCAACACAGAAAAAACGAGCGGGGAACAGGACAACGTGGGGAACACAAGGGCAAGGGGAGCACAGATACAAGAAGGCGAACACAGGCACTAGGGGAGCACAAACACAACGAGGTCAACACAGAAACAACGAGCGGGAACAGGACAACGTGGGGAACACAAGGGCAAGGGGAGCACAGATACAAGAAGGGGAACACAGGCACTAGGGGAGCACAAACACAACGAGGTCAACACAGAAACAACGAGGGGAACAGGACAACGAACACAAAGGGGAGCACAGACACAAGAAGAGGAAAACAGGCATAACGAGGGGAACACAGGCACTAGGGGAGCACAAACACAACGAGGGCAACACAGAAACAACGAGCGGGAAACAGAAGGACAACGCGGGAAACACAAGGACAAGGGGAGCACAGATACAAGAAGGGGAACACTGGTACAAAGAGGGGCACACAGGCACTAGGGGAGCACAAACACAACGAGGGCAACACAGAAACAACGAGGGGAAACAAAGGACAACAGGAAACACAAGGACAAGAGGAACACTGGCAAGGGGAGCACAAACACAACGGGGCAACACAGAAACAACGAGCGGGAAACAGAAGGACAACGCAAACAAAGGACAAGAGGAACACTGGCACTAGGGGAACAAACACAACGAGGGCAACACAGAAACAACAGGAAACAGAAGGACAACGCGGGGAACACAAGGACAAGGGGAGCACAGATACAAGAAGGGGAACACTGGTACAAAGAGGGAACACAGGCACTAGGGGAGCACAAACACAACGAGGGCAACACAGAAACAACGAGCAGGAAACAGAAGGACAACAACACAAGGAAAGGACAAGATACAAGAAGGGGAACACTGGTACAAAGGGAACACAGGCACTACAAGAGGGCAACACAGAAACAACGAGCAGGTAAACAAAGGACAACGGGGAAACACAGGACAAGAGGAACACTGGGGGGAGCACAAACACAACGAGGGCAACACAGAAACAACGAGCGGGAAACAGAAGGACAACGCGGGAAACACAAGGACAAGAGGAACACTGGCACTAGGGGAGCACAAACACAACGAGGGCAACACAGAAACAACGAGCGGGAAACAGAAGGACAACGCGGGGAACACAAGGACAAGGGGAACACTGGCACTAGGGGAGCACAGATACAATCAGTGAAACACAGGGTCAGGGGAAAACAGATCTTAGAGGAACACAGGGAAAAACAAGGAGAACAAGGGAGGGTAGAGCATTTTTACTTGCGATCAATTCTCAAGTTACCCACCATACCGATTGAGAACAAAGACATACTTCTACGTCCTAACAGGTAATCAGCCCAAGTTGTAACAGAACCCAAGCCCGAGCGCAGCTCCGGATCAGTAAGCAAATGCATCCACCTTCTGCTGTATTACGATATCGATTTCACTCCTCTCCTCCGACACTTCTCAAGGAGGTGTAGTTTACATCTCCGTCCCCTCCCATACATAAGATCCATTCACGACGTTCACTTTGAAATGTATGATAGCCCAGCTCTACCAAGACTACCGCGTCTCAACTTGCAACTCTGTTCCGACAGTCGCATAAGTTCCTAGTAAAGGCTCATTCACAATGAAAATTAAACATAACGTAAGCGTTAACTTAAGAATATAAACGTTACGGTAAAATCAAGATCATTCACGATGGGAACATAAACATAACAGCAAACATACTTGGTAACCATGGAAACATAAGAACGACGCCATTTCCTCATATTCTGTCGTATACTTCAGCGCTCCACGATTGTGTTCTGTTTGCAAATCACGTAAGCATAAGCATGAAAGTTTGGAGTTTGCAAACTTTCATGTTAACTTCTTACGGTAATGTTTATGTCAATGCTTATGTGAATCATTGTGAATGTTTCCATTTGGTAGCCTGGGCGCAAACTTCTGTGTTTATGTTACGATTATGTTTAATTTTCATTGTGAATGGGCCTTAAGGCCCCATTCAGACGGTACGGGAATTCGTCGAAACGGGCATTTATTAGAACCGATTTCGTCAGGACAGCAGTATACATACGGTTCGATTTTTCCCGTGCATAAGTTTACTTAAATACTTCGTGGGCAATGATGTGAATAGGCCTACTCTTTTGACTGTGTACTGGTTGGTGATGCGTATTCACATCCATTGCCTGAGAGAATTTAATGGAAGTAAATTTAAACAGAGGAAAAACTGTGTACACTGCTGTCAGCATGAGATCGATTCGAATAAATGCCCGTTTCGAGAAATTTCCGTCCCGTCTGAACGGGGTTTAAGAGGTATAGAGATGCTTATTGGGTCGGACAAGGAGCATCCGTAAACACTTCAGCCCAAGTAAGTGTTATGCGTACCAGTGTTGAAATAAGTTGCGTGCTGATCGTGATGCCCGACTAAGCCGTCTCCACCATCCGCATCACGCATTCCTCTCCAGCTATCAAATCTGCATACCATACCTCTGACGGTGGACTACCGTACCTCATAACTATAGGCCTATGGGGTATAAGTGAATGAGTTTTATAAATTTATAATTAAACAGTGGATGCGGATGACTTATCGTTGAATGTAAGTGCACATTTATTATATGTTACATTTTTTTTTTCATTCAGACCATTGGCTGGACAGGTTTCAAATGTAAACAGACGACGTCAACATGCTACTGTATCTCCGTACAGTCAGAAGGAAAAGAAAAATAACCTACTGTATTACATATTTTGCAAGGTTCAGTCCTCGTCATCATTGATGCAATTACCAGCGTTGCAGTAAACGACGATATATTCTCGTAAGTGTCGTTAGACCCGCACAACTAAGTGATGATAATAATGATGATGATGATGTAGATGGTTCCTCAGATTCCATTTCAACGCATTTCCTGTGCGATGTACTGTTGCAATGTTTCTCTATAGCCTGAGTTGTTATGGTTTTTATTTCAATTTTACATTCATTACACACGATATGGTCTTCGTTAATACATAAAATGTCACTCTCATACTTCTTAATTGCATTTCGTATCTCTGAGCGAATTTAACGTTTTGTCATTATGAATGGATCAGCACAACATATTCAACGCGTACTAAACGCAGGATAACACAACTGCACACATTGCGTTGCAATGTTACTATGAACAGATCGGGATTCCTTCGTTTTATACGCTGCTGTACTCGTCAGGTACACAAAAGACGGACGGCGCGGCACGTGCCATATACTCAGATACGAAACAACTTCACTTTTCCTTAAGTTATCCCGCATCCACTGTCTATTTATGAGGTTGTAGAAGGTGATATAGTTAACATTTACGTATTAAGGAACTCATGGTCTTATGACAAAAACGTTTCGCACATTGGGTTGGTAATATCTGCTGTATGATGTCATATCACACCTTCCAAATGGAAATTGTAAGCACACAGCTATACTCAAGCCGTTGTAATTATGCACTTAACAGTTATTTGCGCTGGTAATCCTTCCCATGAACAATTTTAATATTCTGAACCAATCAGAACGAAGCAATTTCTATCAGCTGCTGTTGATACATGGAGTACCGCGGTTTTGTCGGTTTGCTACATGCTTTCTTACATGGTGCTACTACCACGTGCGTAATTTTTGTTGGTATTATATCTTGTAAGTAATTTGTTGCGCTACTGTGAAATGTTATAAAAATACGTTTGGAGAATTACTTATTGAATCAGAATCCTTTCCGTAAAGATTTCGGATAAGAAGGCATTGTTACTAGAAGAGGAGACGATACTAACGAATATGGTACTGGATCTAAATTACAGCTGCGAGCAGTATGGAATGATAAATCTAAAGAAGACGGAAATGGTTGTCGGAAGAAAAATGAATAAGGTACACGTGAGAATTCTAAATGAGGCAGTAGAGCAAATGGACAGCTTCAAATAGCCTACTTAGGGTGTACTTCAATATGTTCCGATTATCGCTGGATTGGAGAGAAGGAAGTAGTGGCAACGTCGTCTCCAAATTCCCGTATTTGGACACAATGATTAATTATCAGTTCGTTTTGAATCGCAGTAAGAAGTACTTCATCTATATTTTTCTTTATTCAAGTCATTGTGTAGTGTCATGAGATTCAGTGTGCAACAGCGTGTTTTCATTTTTTTTTATTTTATTGGGTTATTTTACGACGCTGTATCAACATCTAGGTTATTTAGCGTCTGAATGATATGAAGGTGATAATGCCGGTGAAATGAGTCCGGGGTCAAGCACCGAAAGTTACCCAGCATCGTGTTTTCATTTATGATACTTTTGTGGAGCGCGATTCGTGGAGAAGAGTGCGTAGAAAATTCCGCCGAAAATATCCGGAATCTCCAGTTTCATCTAAGAGTACAAACTGTATTCTTGCACAAAAATAAAAAAATACAGGTTCAGCGACTCGTCTCGTGTCTCTATCGTTCTCTGTCCAGCGATAATCGGAACACGAACTGACAATCATCGCGTCTGACGAACTTTCAAGCGCAGAAAATGCAGACGACGTTGCCGCTACTTTCCTTTCTCAAAGTCCGTCCAACGATAAAGGGAACACGGTGTATAAGCAGTGACATGACCTGCTATTAGGAAGTCAAAAGGAGGATAGCAACGACAAAGAAAGCTTTTAATAGAAAAAGAACTATTTTCTGCGGACCTCTGAAAAAAAAAAAAACTAAGGAAGATACTAATGAAATGCTTTGTGTGAAGTGTAGCATTGTATGGGGGCAGAAACATGGACATTACGACGAAGTGAAGAGAAGCGACTAGCATCGCTTGAAATGTGGATATGGAAAAGAACGGAGCGTGTGAAATGGACTGACAGAATAAGAAATGAAGCTGTGCTGAAAAGAGGTGAAGAAAGAATGATGCTGAAGCTGATCAGGAAGAGGGAAAGGACTTACTTGGGCCACTGGCTGAGAAGAAACAGCCTACTGAAGGATGCACTGGAAGGAATGGTGAACGGGAGAAGAGTTCGGGGCAGAAGAAGATATCAGATGATAGAGGACATTATGATATATGGATCATATGCGGAGACAGAGAGGAAGGCAGAAATAGGAAAGATTGGAGAATGCTGGGTTTGCAGTGAAAAATATGTACGTATGTATGTATGTATGTATGTATGTATGTATGTATGTATGTATGTAAATGTTAGGTTTTATTTAACGACGCTCGCAACTGCAGAGGTTATATCAGCGTCGCCGGATGTGCCGGAATTTTGTCCCGCAGTTATTTTACATGCCAGTAAATCTACTGACATGAGCCTGTCGCATTTAAGCATACTTAAATGTATGTATGTATGTATGTATGTATGTATGTATGTATGTATGTATGTATGTATGTATGTATGTATGTATGTATGTATGTATGCATGTATGCATGTATGCATGTATGCATGTATGTATGTATGTATGTATAACCCCCTACAGCCCCTTACATTTATGAAATGCCATTCCTTTACTAGTAGTCGCCATTTCGTGACTCGCGAATCAACCCCTTAATACACACGCAGGGCAGAAGGGTAAGGCATGATGTGCCTCCCTTAGCCATCACTTTTTCATTCAACGTTAAGCAGGCTGGATATCCTCCTCTCCTACCTTCCCCTTTGTTTTTTTTTTTTTTTTTTTTTTTTTTTTTGCAGAATGCATTTTATATGCCCTAATCTTTGCCGACCACTGCTTTACATTCTGTATATGAGTCCTCATATCCCAGTTAGGGGTGCAATCCGAGGGAGGAGGGTTCCAGTGTATCTGATTTAGACCTATGAATCGTATAGAATTCATCACCACTGCCATTCACCATTGTTTAGACAAAATGCAAGGAACACCAACCACGGCGGACGATCGATTCGGCGTCAAGCGAATACAAGTAGTGTCTTATTTTAAAACGGAAATTATAATGAAAAGAGATAATGTTGGTGGCATGATGAGGGAAAAGGAGAGGAAGCCAGAAAAGAAGTCACAACCTTAGCTTTGTCCACCACAATTACAACTCCGTAATCGTCAAGATTTGAACATTGGTTCTCGGTCGTCTAAAGCCATCGCCCTGCCAATTGAGCTACCAAGTAGGGTTTAGTAAAATATATCATTTTTCGTAACACGTCTGCTCGATATTTAATGTGAAACGTAGGGCTGGGAATGGAGCGGTTCGGTTCGGAGCAAGTATAAATTTGTGACGGCAGATTTAAAATTTGGATAGATTGAACTGATTTTATAACGTACTTTGAAAGTGAAACCAAGCGTATTTTAAAAGCGTTGTAGTAAAGCGTTTTCGATTTACCAATTAATGAGAAAAAAATGCTTGGCTTCGCTTCATTGCGAAATGGCGGTTGCAAATTTTATTTGAGTGATTACAGCTATTTTTGGAGTTATATATGAACGGCCTATTTAACCTTCAGTGCCGTTATATATGATAGACGAAATAAAATTGATAAAATAATTTATAATACTTATTGCGAATAAATTATCGTGATGCAAACGTTAATCGCTGCCGTTAAGTAAAAAGAAAAATAGAAAGACACGGGCTCCATGAAGCGCTGCCTAAAGCACTTAAAAATAACACACATCATTATTTATTATTACGGAATGTGTATAAAATAATCAATAAAACGTGGAACCTTGAACTGAAGAACATAATGCTTATTTATTTTATAACATGACCAGCCTTCCATACAACCATGTTATCTTTGGTGAAGAGTAATATTATTGATAAATCAAATCAGGTAACATAAATCATAGAAATAAACACAAATAGAATGATGACTGATGAGGTAACAAAAATCCAATAAACACAAATAGAAAAATATAATGCACTTCCTTTTTTTTAACATATTTCAATGTTAATCCAACATTCTAATACAACAATAATAATAATAATAATAATAATAATAATAATAATAATAATAATAATAATAATAATTTATTATAATATATAATAATAATCATCATTATATATATATATATATACACACACAGGGACATCATTTTATTTTTACTTCAATTTTTATTGTACCTGAGTTTTTGAATGTACTTCACTCCCACCCCTTCTACTAATAAAGTTCAACCGTCCTCCACACAGAACCAAGACCGCATATACAGTCATAGTAGCCTTACAGTCATAGTGAACAGTGCGTTCCAAAAATATGTTCGCGTTTTCCAGTGACGAAAGAGCTTTCATTATTGAATCATTTTCGCACAGGTACTGTCGTCCGTTTGCCTACGTCGTATCCCGGTTTCCCCCACCAGCCTTTATTCGCCAGCTAGTGGCTGGGTTGTCGTCTTAGCTCTTTTCTGAGAACATTAATTTCTGTTAGGAATTGGACGTCTACGTAATATTATACAATTGTTTAAAATAACTTTAATAAATTGGCCTAGTTAAGTAAATAACTGTCACGTGATTTCTCCCCTTTCTACGACCCTACAACATAACCACTTGGACGGACAGTAGATTGCATGTTTGAGTAATTTTATCTTTTCGGATCGGGCAGAAGTAAAGATTGAATTTACAGTACGTAAAGTACTCTTTTATAGAGTAGGTACAGAATTATTTCAACATGAGTTACTAGTACGAAGGATGAAACTGGTAATTGGGATTAGATGCAATAGTCTATAGTGCGATAGTGTGCACGAAAGAACTGAAGCCTGTGTCGAAATGAATGGCCACCATTTTAAAAAATGTGTTTAAATATCCATATTATGATTATTTTTCAATTTAACTTCATTATCTACATTGTACGCTGATGTGCTGTAGACAGTATAATATACACTGCATAATGAATACGTCCACATGGACAGCTCAGTTCGTGAGTAAAAACACTCATTGTTAATACTGTACTGTATTTTGATTAAACAAAAAACTAATGAAAGTTATCAAACTCAAAATCGCGATATTTCCTAGTTTGCGTAAATGGATGAATTACTTTTCTTCCCTCCTATACCTAGAAAAGTGATTTGTTTGTATATTACGCAGTATCATTGAACTCCAGTCGTGGAAGGGGGTAGCAAACGGCGTTGATCCAGAGGTATAGGCAAGTTAATATTAAAAATGTTAGTAAAAATAAAATGATGTCCCTGTATATATATATATATATATATATATATATATATATATATATATATACAGACTGTCAGTGTTCATTAGGCCTACTTGATAGGTCATATATAGGATGAATTCCTTTTCAAAAATACTAGGGTTTCATCCCGTCTTGGGAATATCTCTTGTCGGAAATGATTTGTCCTATAGCAGAAAATATTTAAAACAATAATACCTACGTCGTTGCCTGCTAGAGCTAAGTGAAACACGTGAACTCTGTTTGAACGTTTGAACTGACCGCTAACGGCTATGGTTAAGCGAGTAAAGGCTGATTCACAATAAACCGGGAACGGAAACGACAACGAGAACGTTAACGGAACTAATGTTAAAATAATGTATTTAAATGTGAGCATTCACAATAGTTAATTGTTAGTGTTCACATTTAAATACGTCTATTTTAAAAATATTTCCGTTCTCCTTCTCGCTGTCGTTTCCGTTACCGGTTTATTGTGAACCAGCCTTAATTCTGTTGCTCCGCTGCCAAGCACATTAAACCGCTAGAACCGAGTTACTCAACAGTTCTACTCGCTTCGTCCCCAGCTCTAGTGAAACGTTTAAGCTGAACCCTCCCTGTACGGATAAAACTGTCCCATTTTCTTGTAATATAATGTCATCAGTCGTGGTAGCTTGGAAACAGCAGGGACATAATGGTTGAGCAAGTCGAATTCCTTCTAAGTCAAAGAACGCCACACTGCACCTGCTCCGAGCCGAAAGTTTTCGGTTATATGTTGACGAGATATTCGCTTCGCTTTTTTTTGTTTAAATATTACATATCTATGCTGAGAAGGAATTAAAACTATAGCCTCTTATGATACACGCTAAAGATCTTGAAACATTTTCTCCCGCCCAACAATTACGTCCCTCGCTGTACAGCTGGGAAGGTAAGACCACAGTCTATTATATACAGTCACGAAACAATGGACTGTGACGGTACTATTTTGCATTGCCTGTAATAAGGCGATATTAGCGATCCTAGTGGTGAGCAACTATCTAATGTTTGCATATTTACTACGTATTGAGCTTCGCGACTGTATATACTAGACTGTGGTAAGACATTAACCAAACATTGATATGCCCAGTAGACCGCGGCAACATCATCTCCGTTGCGGCGGCGGAAGGGAGGAAATTCCTTCTCCTCTGCGAGTGTTTGCTAAGATCTGAGCCAAGCAATGATATGCGCAGTAGACCATGATGCCATCATCTCCTACGTCAGGGATGTCAAAGCAAGCGTATTTTTCTGACCTTGACGTCGTGCGCGGGCATTAAGCGCTAGGTATGATAGGGGGAACAAGCAGCCTGTTGGATTAAGAAAACAGTGATGCACAAACTTCAAACGGAATGTGAAATTTTATGGCGTTATTTTTATATAGCTTCTTTCTGTTTGTTATTTTCTATACTGTCTGTAAAACAAAAGTACTAACACCTATTTCTTAGCCTAATATTGCAGTTGTGTTTTAAACTTTAATAACATTATAAAGAGTAAAGAAGGAATATTCACACAAATTCCACAATAACTACAACTATACTGTACTAAGTGAATTAAACACATCATTCATAAAGAAAGTGTTGTCCCAAAGAAAGACACTGAATATGACATGATAAGTTGAAATTGATATTGATAGTATCTTTAGCCTTATAAAAGTAATCAACACAATATTATAGTACAAAGCAAAGTTGTCTAGGTATATGTTTTAACTGTAACCAATATTACATAATAAAACTCTTAACGCATTATGCTTTTAGGTGATATTGGTGCGCAACTTTCTGTTATCAGAATATTAAATTATCTCGAAATCTGCTGAAGCTATAGAGCTGACGTTTTACCAACACATAGGCACATATCTTTTGTTTGTGATGTAACAGTATTTGCTTTAATTCATTTTCTTACAAACATTTTCCATGCGAATATTTTCAAACATTTTAATACACTATCTTCAGTAATACGTATTTACGATATATTAGATTTACGAAAACATTGTTTTAGTACCTGTAAGGCTACTAAACAAACATATCTGAAAATATCACTTTTCTGCAAAAAGAGTTGAGAAAATATTTCTTTCGAAAAATAAAAAAGCAAACTAAATACTTGTGAAAAATGAGCATTAAAATTAAAACTTACATTCTTATAATGAACTTATACTTCTCAGACAAATCTAAAAATTAACATGGATACAGTTTTAATAAGTTTTATTCCCTTTATCCATTGAATCAGTGCTGGCCATCCCTGTATATAGCTCGACCAAGCGGCATATACTACCTCTTTCGTCTATCTCTTTCCTTTCCGCTGTAAAGTGCTCAGGCTCTCCTGGACTCTAAAGCGCGCGCTTGCTTCTATGGGCATCAGTTGACATCACTGTCCTACGTAGACACAGCGGTAGGAGGAGATGGTTTCCTTTCTGCGCGTGTATGGCTCTGATCTAATGTTCCCAGCTATAAGTAGCCAATTTTTCCACGCGTTCCATCTCGCCCTATTTTCTGTATAATGTGCCTCGATGTTTTTCACAATATAGTCTTGAAAATATTAGGTACATTGGCTATGTACTTACATGAATATCAAATAAAATATAGTACAATACAGCGTTAAAGAACGTGGATTTTATATTTTATTACTTCAATTCAAGTAGACCTATAGACGTTTCACACAATCATTGGAACTTCCTATCACAATTTTCGTACTAACTTGAGTAGAACACTTTTATGAGGAGGCCAGCCTTCAACCTGTCGGATTAGACTCTGATGTCACGATTTTTCTCCGATTGATTGGTTAAATTCATTTCGATAATTGAGCCCTGTCTATTCTTCCCGTCACTTTGGGAACGAGACAAATGTCAGATACCACCGTCCTAGTCAGAAGGACTCTGTGCTCGTTCAGTTAGGGCTTTGTTCCCTAAAATGGTGGGTGCTGTCTCTAAGAGAAAAATTTATTTCGCCAGGATATGTCAGTCGGTCGCTGTGGAGTATTTTGATATACGCAGGAATTTTGAAATATGTAATAGTTATTTACGATATGAATATCATAACGTTTCATATTTACAATAGGAGTTTAACAACCAGTCGAGTATTTCGTACAACGTTTTATTCACTTTGATAAAAAGTCAATTTTTAATAAAAGTAATTATATAATTTTTCTTAGTTTTGAACATATATTTTGTGGAGAGGCGATTATATTATTATTAATTTCTTCCTGCGAGAGATGATTCGTTCATGGTTGTTTTATTAGTTTTGAACACGATAGGTTTTTGTTTATAACAAAAGAACAGCAGTAGACCTACTAAGAGAAATAAACAAACAATGCTAAAATGAGTTCAAACGAGGATTCAGATATTGAAAATGCTGGAAATTCTGCATTTGAATGTTTAGTACCATCGAAATCCAGCGTAAGAAACGAAAAGATGAAAACTACTAGGTTGAGAAATCTAGTATCCTTTCAAAAGAAGACTTTCACAGAGTCCTACTGGAAGAAGATAATCATTACTTCACTAAATGCGTAATAGAAGTATCATTATCTAACTAGTTGCGTAATGAATGTCTTTACAACATTTTATTAGTGATTTAAAGTCTATATTACATAATCAAAGTGGATAAACTATACTTTACCTTCCCGAATATTTAATCCTGCTCAGAGGCTGCGCTCGGGCGTGAATTCCATTCCGACCAGGTGCTTTTCCAATGCTATTGTAAATTGTAAAGCGAATTTTAGGTGATCCCATGGAGTATATCATAACAGAAAATCTATGGATATAGGCCTAACATTATTCCAAACTATGGTCTGAACCTATACAAGAAGAAAAGCCGGAATGTGAAGGTGAAACTCCACCATAAGTCGACCCTATAACAATGGTGAAAATAGAAACAGAGCTGAGGAATTTAAAAAATACAAGAAAGCTACAGGTATAGATATAATAAATACAAAATTCCTGAAATGTGGTGGAAAATATTTAAGAAAGCGGTTTTTAATTGTAGACTATTTAATAAACATTGGAGAAAATACAGTTCCCAAATTTTTGCTACAAGCAAAAGCGTACGTATTTAAGAAAAATCAAAGAAATTGTTGTCCACGTTGGAGGAATCAGGCTTTTATGGATTATATTCACGAATACTCAACCAACGTTTTAAAACTATCAACAGAAATGCCGATAACTTCATTGATGTTAAAAAAATGTTATGTTTTATTTAACGACGCTCGCAACTGCAAAGGTTATATCAGCGTCGCCGGATGTGCCGGAATTTTGTCCCGCAGAAGTGCTTTTATATGCCAGTAAATCTACTGACATGAGCCTGTCGCATTTAAGCACACTTAAATGCCATCGACCTGGCCCGGGATCGAACCCGCAACCTTGGGAATAGAAGGCCAGCGCTATACCAACTTGCCAACCAGGTCGACAATTTCATTCAGCTTAACGCATGACGTTTCTTGTCATGATAGGCTAATTATGTCGAAACTATTGTAATTTACAAAGAATAATATTAAAGACACCTGAAGATTTGTTAACCCACTGTAAGCTAAACACACACTTACTGACGTCGAACGCACTATAGCAGCTATGGGGACTATAAAAAGTAGGAGGGAACGTTCCTTTCGTTTGATTGACAGGCGAGGGGTAAAGCAGCTGTTTTGCTAAGGCAAGTGCAGTGGTGGATTCGACACACTTTGCGCATCAATAATTTCTGCGCTCTTATTTCTTATTTCAAAATCTTTACAGTATTTTGTTTGTAGGAAATACACGTAAACAAGAATAAATTATGACGGCTACCTACTGTCATTAGGCAAATTATATATTTTTCAATTGTATAACTACTCCTTTATCATGTGCACAAAAATTCTTGAACTGCCTTGTGATCAAAAAAAGTATTTCTTTTAAAAACAATAAAGAAAAAGCAAAGCTCCATTGTCATTTAACTGCAAATATATTAAAAGATACAATACTAATATAATAAATTGTTTCTTTTTAAAACCAATAAAGTAACTAAGCTCCATTGTCATTTAACTGGAAAACATATTAAACACAATATAATGATCAACAAAATCAATTGTTTCTTTTATAAATACTAAAGAAAGTAAAACTAAGCTCCACTATCATTTAACTTTAAAACATATTAAACAAAATACATGAGATATGAATGAAACGAAATACTACTGTAAGCCTATACTACTGGTTTTCATTTTTTTGTTGTTGATTGCCCTCGAAATTTCTTGTTAATAACTAAAAAAGATATATTTGGCTCTAAAATAGAACAACTCAACCGTAATACTGAAACTAAATGCATGTCTGTGATCCTAGTAAGTTGAGCCAAACATAGATACCATACGCATTGCAAATGTTCTTAAGGAATTGCTCCTCTGGTAGGTAATCCATTTTTTCCTAAACACTTTAGTGGCGTGCTCTTTTGCATCTCTATAGTGGCTCTGATGCTTGGGTAACATCAAATACAAATGGATTATTGAACAGACACGTCTCCATGTCCATTGCAGTTCTTCTGAAAATCTTTCTTGGAAAGGAACGCATCAAGTAGGCCTAATATGCACTCAAAGTTTTAAATAACTTCAGTTCCAGATACTACTTAATAAAATAACAAGTATCTAAATCCTGAAAATACCATAAACATATCTTGTTTTGTATCTTTTCACAAATATTACGAAAACAGCTTTTAAAATTGTAAATAAATACTTGTAAGATCACCGAAGTCAGCTTTAGCCTATGCTTCCGATTTAAGTGGCGTTTAATATTGAACCGTTTTATACGCGCAATTTTAAACCCACATTAAAACAGACTTTCTTCTTTTTGTAAGTAACAAAAAATTCTTTCTGCCGCTCTTCCTGAAACTGACGTCCTGAGATCGAAGCCATACTCACCACTGAATGAAGCGTGTCTAGAAAAGCACCAGGCGGAGGAGAGAGTCGGTGGAGTGGGGTAAGGCGGCTTTGAGTGCAGTGGCCCTTCGAGCCATTTTTCCCCATGCACTATAGCCTTAAGTGGGGAAATAGCGGACCGAGAATGCCGGGAGTTTGTCGGTCGGCAGCCGTTACCGCTTACGTGCGTGGGCCGGCCAATACTTGACTGGGATTTTCTGTAGAATACACTAAATTAATGGATAGATGGATACTAAATTGAATGAGTGAATAACAAGGGAATATTAGAAATGAATAAATAATAATACTTACTAAATTTAAGTGATTGCCCAAACTGGTCACTCTCCGCTTCCAAAGATTTCTCGCACCTTTGGATAAAGGTGCTGCCATATCCTGTGGAGTTCATTTTATTTTATTGTATTAGGTTACTTTACGACGCTGTATCAACATCTCAGGTTATTTAACGTCTGAATGAAATAAAGGTGGTAATGCCGGTGAAATGAATCCGGGGTCTAGCACCGAAAGTTACCCAGCATTTGCTTGTATTGGGTTGAGGGAAAACACGGGAAAAATTCTCAACCATGTAACTTGCCCGACCGGGATTCGAACCCGGACCACCTGGTTTCGCTGCCAGACGCGCTGACCGTTACTCCACAGATGTGGACTGTAGATTTCATCAACTGATTCAATTTATGACATTTGTGATCTCACTTTGTTTATTATTTTTGTATTATTTAACGTGTTTACCTGCTGATTCGAAGCTGCGCTAGAGAGTGGGTTCGATATCCGCTTGGACTGATTTCACAGGCAAAATAATTTGTTCCTTTATTTACATTTCACTGTATTTAGTGAACGAACTGCTGGTTGACACAAGTATAATGTTGAAAATGGAAGCAAACCTTTTGTAGCCCTATTAGTAATGATTTGATAGAAATATACCATGTAAATGAAAAAGCTAGTATAGAACTATTATATGTAAACTTTATTTTGAGGATAAAGTCACTTGATAAATCCCATTAATTATTTTTATCAATGAATTTTTCAAATGAATTTTCAATCCCGCGGTCTCCAACCGAAATAAAAGGAGAAAACCTGATTACCTGAAGTGGAGAGGGAGGAAAAGTAATTTGTTATTGAAGTTTGTAGTGTGGTGAAATGTTCCATTAATAACTTGTTCAGATAATTCGTTTTCAATTCCACTCAGCTAATTTTCTGAGCTTTTAACATACTACGCAAAGCGCGACAAATGTCCCATGGTCGCCTGCATCAACGCCGATTTAGAGTAACCACTGGTTAAGCCGCGTCTGTGGGTAAAGTACTGGGTGCGATGGTCTTCCACCCAGGCGGCCCGGGTTCGATCTCCGACAAGT
Organism: Periplaneta americana; assembly: GCA_025594305.2. Classification (NCBI taxonomy): domain Eukaryota; kingdom Metazoa; phylum Arthropoda; class Insecta; order Blattodea; family Blattidae; genus Periplaneta; species Periplaneta americana. The sequence continues at coordinate 49,520,928 of JAJSOF020000021.1, read as the reverse complement.
CGTAATTGATTTTGTGGTGAACAAAGCAGACGTTGCAAAGAGTTTTTCTCGGGATACTTCTGTTTTCCTCTATCGACCACCAATTTCCACTTCATTTCATCTGTTCTCTGCAAAAGTAAAAATAGGCTGGGGTAGTACGTGTTTCCGATGTTGAAATAGAAAGGACTTGGGGCTCCGGGCTTTATCATTATCCGCGAAACGGGATTTGGCTCTATCAGGGACTGAGGTAGGATGGCCCACTTGTCAACATCGGATTCATAAATACCACCCAGGCCACCTGTCAGAGTTGGACAATCATTGCATATAAGTATAAGGCACAAAATAGGCCAAAGAGTGCTTAAGTGTACGAACCAGTACCGGGTTCAGGCCTCATAAAGCCAGTCAACCAGTGGTTGAAATTGTCACCTTATCCCTGGTTACGCAATTTTATTATGCATTGCATCGACGTCACTTAGGATTTAAACAGTGTAATATCTAACAGGTCGTATTCCTGCGGTTAAAGAAGATAATCACTGAGTAGTAATAAAATAAAATAAAATGGCAGCCAGATTTAGAGCTGATTATTTCGAAGACGAATTATTGTATTTCGATTATTTGTATCTAAAAAGTTTGCATAGTTTTTGTATCGTCAGACCCATCAATGTATTCTTTATGCAGTTTACTATTCCGACTAAAAAAATCAGAATTTACCAGAAACTCTTTTAGGGTGCTATTCATAGACGTTTCGCTAGCCCGGGCTACGAGCGTGCTAAACAGGATTCATATCATATCATATCGCTGACACTGGTTTATGAATACGAAAAACGTTAGTTCGCTGATCATCCACCGAAAGCCCGCGCTAAGAATGTCTATGAATACGGCCCTTAGATTTTTATCAAGATCCGGAGGAGAACTCAACTGACATCTTGAATACATCATAAATTATTTTATGCTCGACCATGCCGAAATGTAGTAATTATACACCTGGTAGCAGACCTTTAATGCATGTATTAGAGTACACCTACTCATTAAAGCGCAGGTGTTTTCAGCCAATGACAACTCAGCTTAGTCTACAGGTGTTCAGCCAATAAGAAGTCAGCTTTGTACAGTTATAAAACCGCAAGTATCGATTATTCTTACGGAAATGCAATCGAAAGAGAATTAGCGAAAAGTCACGGAGGCTGGAAATCCAATACTGTCGCAGAAGGTTATGTTCTGTTACTATAATAATTAGCGTTAATTGTAAATTATATTCAAATAAATTCAATTTGTCATCTTGTTTTTCAATGTCGAATTCAATAATCAAGGTTATACCAAGTTTAACTGGATTACACAAGGTCAATGACATTATTGTTCCTCGGAAAAAATCAATACTTTCGCGTCTGCGCACATCTCACAATTCACGACCTAGAACAAGGTCACTTGTCACTCCAAAATGATTATTCGATCTTGTCAGATACAAATAAAATGTATACATCTGAATACCGGTAATTTCAAGTTAGAAATATGGTCGAGCATAAAAACGTCATATGAAACTCGTCTATAATGGTAATTAAGAAGCTCGTATGAAAATTATGAAACTCGCTTGCGCTCGTTTCATAAACATCCATACTCGCTTCTTAATTACTATCATTATAGGCTCGTTGCATAATGTACTATTTCTAAACAATAAAAACTGCGTACTGTGATGATATTGCATCGGTGAAACATAGGAACAATTTTGTAGGCCTATATACTGTATAAAGCTACAACATGAAATCACGTATGTTTTAATTAAAAAAAAAAAACTACAACGGACATGTTATCAACAATTGTGGTTTCGAACAAAACGGTCATTTTCAAAATAGCATTTTTTTTAGGACGTAGAAAAAACTGTATCAAGCCTTCACTTATTCCAAAGTGAACAAAAATATTTTGAAAATGTCCAGTTTTGTTTGAAAATCTGATGGAAATGTTCACTTTTGTTCAAAATAAACTATTTGACATCTATAACGTAAAAAGTACACGTCACTTACATCAACTGTATCATGGAGTAACGAATATAAAATTACATAATAATTATGTAGTAAGCATCGGATAGGCAATCTTCTTGGAATAGGAGTCCAGAGCACATAGGCTTACATTATCAAATATATATTTTAATTACATTTAGAAAATTTTCTTATGACTAGCGTATTGTGAATCCCTTTACACTCTAACGCAGGCATGTCAGAAATCAGACTCTGAATGTGCAGTTACGTGCGCGGATCGCCGGTCTGTGCGGACTGCATCATTCCAGGGTTGCTCTTACCAGTTCTTAGCTGGAGGGGTGTACAATAATCTATTCTGCACTTCTAGGGTTGAATTAAATAGGCATTTGGACATTATAAACACACTTAGCACAAGGAAAAAAACACGGTTATTATCAGTGTCTAGGCCTATACTTGACAATTGCAATACAAAAAACTTTAGGCTTACTCAGTTATACTTGACAAAGTAGTGGTTTGTAAAGCACAACTTATTAAAATCATTTTTATATAGTATTTGAAGAAAAAGAATATTGCAGTAATTTCGAAACAACAAAAAAGAACACAGTATTTCATTTTACGTAGTAGGTACTAATTATTTTAAATAATAGACCCTATTCTTTCATTGTTCGTCGAGCATTATTATTTATTGGGCCCATTGGTACACAAATGTTAAAGAAAATATACTCCCAATTAATTACATGCAGTAGGACATTGTGAAGTTTTTACACTGAAATAATTTCCTTGCTGTATGTCATTAATAAATGTTATAAATTAAGCTTAGAATTTAAATTCATATGTAGTTTATTTAGAAAACGTTGAGAGCAGGTATCGACAAGTTGGAAGCGTTACCGAAAGAAATTAAAACTGTAGTTCACAAGCTGTGAAGCGACGATATTCTATTTATGTCAGGTTTAAAGATTTATTAATGTAAGTATATTAGCATAATATAATAATAATAATAATAATAATAATAATTATTATTATTATTATTATTATTTATTTATTTAATCTGGCAGAGCTAAGGCCAGTAGGCCTTCTCTTCCGCCCAGCCAGACTAATTCTAATTAAATACATTTGCTTACATAGTTATTACATTAATATCTAGATCATAAAACAACATGAAAGTAAATAATGAAAATTGGATAACTAATGTTAGTGTGACAATAATAAACACTGGTAAGAAATAGTTATAATAATAATAATAATAATAATAATAATAATAATAATAATAATAATGGTAATAATAATAGTAATAGTAATAATAATAATGAGAGAATTTAGATATTTATCTGTGATATATATAACCATTAAACATTGAGAAACCTGAAACAGCTATTATTGTTGACAATAATTGTTAGAAAATATCTCGTTAGCCTATTCTTAAATTGATTTGATGTCTGACAGTCCCTGACATTACTCGGTAGGGAATTCCAAAGTCGAGGAACAGCCACAGTGAAAGAAGATGAATATGAGGATGTTCGGTGGGAGGGAATGGATAATATTGAGGAGTGTTGTGATAGTGTGTCTAGGTTATGATGGGTGGATAAATTTTGAAAACGAGATGCAAGATAGACAGGAGTGGAGAAATGCAATATGTGAAAGAGAAGGGAAAGACAGTGGATTTTCCTACGATCTTCTAGACGGAGCCAGGACAACATTTCGAGGGATGGTGTTACGTGATCAGCCCGGCGAATATTGCAGACGAAACGGACGCACCTATTATGAACACGTTGTAGTCTCTGCGCTGAAGTAACGCTTAGGTCAGTAAGCAGAATATCACAGTAATCGAAGTGGGGCATCACGAGTGTTTGCACTAACATTTTTTCATGGAAAAGGGTAGAAAATTCTTCAATCGTCTAAACGAGTGGATTAATGAAAATACCTTTTTGCAGGTTTCTGCAACTTGAATGTTCCAATTTAAACTTTTATCCATATAAATACCTAGATTCTTTACTGATTCACTGAACGGAATTTCGGTGCCGTGTATTTTAATCGGGGACAAATTTGGTATGGTAATAGTGCTTAACAAACGTGAATGGCCCACAATGATTGACTGTGATTTTTCTGGATTTAGTTTAAGTCGGAATTTCCGTGTCTATGTCCAGATTGAGTCCAGATCGTCATTAATTTTAGTTATTACATCATTTATTTCGTCAGTGTGGAATTTTATGTATATTTGAAGGTCGTCTGCATAGAGATGGTGTCGGCAGTACTTTAGAGATTCTGATATGTCGTTGATATAAATTGTAAATAGTAAAGGGCCAGAACTGATCCCTGTGGGATCCTTGACCTTACGGCCTGCCAAGGGAAGAACGATTTCCAGCTATCACACTTTGTTGGCGGCCATATAGTGACTTGAGACAGAAAATTTGCCATTACCCGTATATATTTTTCCAGAAAATTGTTCCGCCTTGCAAATAGTTGCTTTCTTCGCTCACTACAACCTCTAGAGCCTTAACGTATTCCTCACAATATTCTCATCACTTACCAGCTTTTGAAATGAAAGTCGTAAGTCGTCTAATCTTTGATGGCTGTTAGTACAGACTCTAAAACAACGCCAATGTAAAGTTCGTTTTGCCGTCAGAGTATTGATTAACTTTACTAATCTGATCTAAACTGTCACAACACTATTACCTCGACATGGGCTGATCAAAACCTTTCATTTTAAAATAATTATTGTTGGGTGAGGAAAACATTATAACAATTATGTTATATGATTCATAATTCCCTTCTTCGTTATCTGTGAACTCCTCACTTTATTTATCATAACTCATTCACAGACATCCAAATCAGTAGCCATACTGAAACTGAGTTACTGAAACAAAGGCTGATATGCTGTTGCAGGTCTGTATAGCCCTGTCGCGTTCCCCTCCAAGGCGATTCACTCCCTCCAGGTAGGGAATAGAAAGTGCACATCGCACAATGTGCGCGACTGCACAATGTGCAGGATTCTGACATGCCTGCTCTAACGGGAAAATATGTGCCCAGGACCTCTATTGTGGGAAGATGGCGACATCGCCGATGCTTACTACATAAACACCCGTACCATAACACTTTTACAATAATTTAAATTAAAATACATTTAGCTCAACTATGTGAATGCACATTGCATGAAAATAAAAACATGAATTGAATAGCTGATCTCCCTATTGTCCTTCACTTTCATTCTACTGTATCATGGAAAAAATGAGTAGGCCTATATTATAACCAGTGCTGTCATGGAGACCATACGAGAACATACAGTGTATTGGAACCTACATTTTTTTAATTAATCGTATGGGGAAAAGAAAATGTTGTTTATACAGAGCCATATGGCATATGGGTGCCTAAGTTATGTACGCGGAGACTGTACAGATCTTATTGTTAGATCATCTCTTGCTATTCCTAATGTATTTTGTTTGATGTCCATAAACAAAAATTGTCCACTTCTGCAGCACTGGAATCCAGAATTATCTATACTAATAATAAATCTGTAGCCGAAATTTTTCTGGTAATTTTCGATTTACCAAAAATAATTGGTCTAACATATATAATTAACCACCTGAAACCGAAAATCGTTTTTGAAATTTTTGTTTGTATGTCTGTCTGTATGTTTGTTACCTTTCCACGCGATAATGGCTGAACGGATTTCGATGAAAATGGGAATATAAATTAAGTTCGTTGTAACTTAGATTTTAGGCTATATGGCATTAAAATACATTATTTAAAAGGGGGTTATAAGGGGCCTGAATTAAATAAATCGAAATATCTCGCTTATTATTGATTTTTATGAAAAATGTTACATAACAAAAGTGTATTTCAAAATAATTTCCGATAAGTTTTATTCCTTGAAAAATTTTGATAGGACTGATATTTAATGAGATAAATGAGTTTTAAAATTAAAATAACTGCCATCTAAGGCCGTGTAATGAATTAAAAAACAAATGACTTCGTCTATAAGGGGCCTTGGACAGCACCAATCGAAAGCTATGAAAGATAGCCTACAGAGAATGTTTCTGTGTTTGTATGAAGTAATATCGGAAGCTAAATTAACCGATTTGTATAATTAATTATTATTTCACCACTGGAAAGTGTAGTTTCTCTAGATGGACATAATGCTATAATGTTATTACAGTAACTTCTGATATAATATAATATAATATAATATAATATAATATAATATAATATAATATAATATAATATAATATAATATAATATAATATAATTTAAGTTATTTGAATGGTTCAGTACCATAGTGGGCCAAGCACCATTTACTGAATATACGTAGTAAACAAGGGTTAAAATTAAGTTATTACCATAATTCAATGGAAACCTATAACAAGTGAAATAAAATATACACATTAAATCTAAATAAATCTTCATTAAACTATGGTTGCATGTAATAAAAATTAAGAAACATGTTAAAGGAAATTGTCATTGCACCAATTGAGTGTCTCTGGACCAAAATGATCGCATTTTAATTATTTGGATGCAATTTAAATTAAGAAACATATTAAACGATTTATCCTCCTATCAAACACGAATGTTCCCTGGATCAAATGTCCTATTTTAATTATGTAATTACTTTATATTTATTTCTAACAGGTGCAGCGGAGCGCACAGGTACAACTAGTATAAAATAATCGTTGAAAAACAAGAAGTGCTGCAAATACACGCTCCAAGATTCATCGAGACAAGTGTGCATGTACGGTGGGGCTACATGGTGCATTCTTTAAATCAAGCTTGTACAATTAAAATGTAAAGCAAAACAATTTATTTACTTCTTCTTTAATATTAAAATAAATCATTGAATGATAGTCTGAGAAATAGAAAGAGGAGAGTAAAATATATTTCAAGGAAGAAAACAAGGAGTGGGGCGTAATATAACACTTCTACAATATTTCAATTAGCAATCAGAATCAGATATTATCACTCTTGCACATAGAAGTGGAAATGAATGATTTTGAATGGATTAGTAATTGAAACAGACACACAGTATTGGAAATGTCCATTTTTATTCAAAAAGACAATGAAAATATTGGCATTAGTATGATATGAAACTATCCGAATTGATTTTACCATACTGTTTCTCATGGAAATGATGGAGCTAGAATAAAAACAGTAACATATTCAAAAAGATGTCTACCTAAACATACCGAAACCATAAAAAAACTCTTTTGTTTTTGGTGGAAATGACCGGTTTTGTTCTCAACCTCCACAATTGTGTGAAATATGACGTCGAAGTAGTTGTAAAGATGTTCAATGAATTCAGTTCATCTGCTTCAGGACGTAACGCCTTAAAGAATTTTCCGATTTTGCCACGATAGGATGTAAAGAATTAGACCTATGCGACATCTAGTAAATAGGCCTATAATTTTATCCTACCATCACCCGTTTCGTGAAGTTAATGGTTTGTCGTGAAGTCATACTTCTTGTTCAAAGACAAAGGATTCTCTCTGCACTACTTATTTCCTCACTTTGATGCCGTAGTACTCGAGTTGAAGAGCACTTCTTGTTCTGTGAACTTGGACGCAATAATGCGAAAAATTGTGTCAGAGCTAGAAAACCGTCTCGGCGATAAGTTCCATGGTATAATAGTAATATGCGTTACAAGAGCGGTATGTTGAAGTTTTTTCATGTTCGAGGAAAAGTTTGAAAAAGCGAAACGTAGTTGGGCTTTTTAATTTCCGAGAATTGTAAAAAACATACCGCTCGTGTATCGTATATTATTTTATGCGAAGATCGTTTATTACATAACTTACCTGAAGAGGAATTTCTAATTAGTTGCAATGAAATCTCCATCTTGATTTCTGTTCAATGACGGCAAATTTGTAAAATAAAATATCTATCTTGAACATTGTTGCTTTAAAATTTTTCTGTGTTTACTATACTCCAGACTGCCGTGATATACGTCTGTCTTTTTCCCCAGTTCATAAATGCGAACTTAAAACAAACGGTAAGGTTATGTAATGATTTATTTTTCATTTTAATATTTTGACAATATTATTTATATAACATATTGCAGTAATAACATCGGCATCTGAAATCTTGTTGATTTTTTCACGGCTTTCTTAATGTTACTTTAATCACGAATCCAGTAACTTTAGTGGAGTTGTAGAGTTTACTTAATTTTTGCAAATATTTAAAAACAATAATTAACAGTGCAATTTAGGTGAAATTGCAGTGGTAAGTTTCAATTTATAATTATTACTATATTGAACGTCTCTAAATAGTAATATACGTTACAAGAGCGGTATGTTGACGTTTTCATGGTCGAGGAAAAGATTGAAAAAGCGAAACGTAGTTGAGCTTTTTAATTTCCGAGAACATGAAAACAAACATACCGCTCGTGTATCGTACATTATTTTGTGCGAAGATCGTTTATTACATACCTGAAACACGAATTTCTAATTAGTTGCAATGAAATCAGCATGTTGGTTTCTGTTTAATGACAGCAACTTCGGAAAACCAAAATATCTTTCTTCAACATTGTTGCTTTAAAATGTTTTCTGTGTTTACTATACTCCAGCAAGCCGTGATATACGACTGTCTTCCCCCAGTCCATAAATGCGAACTTAAAACAAACGGTAAGGTTATGTAATGATTTATTTTTTCATTTTAATATTTTAACAATATTATTTATATAACATATTGCAGTAATAACATCCGCATCTGGAATCTTGTTGATTTTCACGGCTTCCTTAATGTTACTTGTATCAGGAATGCAATAAGTTTCGTGGGTAGTAGACTTTACTTAATTTTTGCAAATATTTAAAAACAATAATTAACATTGCAATTTAGGTGAAATTGCAGTGGTAAGTTTCAATTTATAATTATTACTATGTTAAACGTCTCTAAAAATAATATGTTAAAAGCCTAAAGCATTAAAGTGAATGTCGCGCTTAAGCGATAAGAAGAGGGGAAATTGTTATGTGTGTTACGTTGGGAATACTGAATGTGGTATTTCACACTTACCGCGTATTGGTTCTGTGCGGAAAACAAGCAAATACGCACGATCTCGCACAAAATAATATGTTAGAAGCCTAAAGCAGTAAAATCAATATGTCATAAGCGGTAAGAAGAGGAAATTGTTATGTGTGTTAGGTTGGGAATACTGAATGTGGAATTTTAGACTTACCGCGGATTGGTTTTGTGCGGAAACCAAGCAAATACGCACGACCTCGCACAAAAGATAATGCGACATGGAATAACCGAGGAAATGATGAAAAAAAGATGTGTAGCAGATGTGTGTAACTTTTGCCTTGCTTGTCTGAACACGAACGATCATTTGAGTAAAGCCAACTTCTTTAGATATCAGAGTTGTTACTAAAAGCTAAATGAAGTATTTACTTGGGATGACAAGATAAGACATCCTGCTGTGCTTAAATTCATAATAGGTATAAACAAGTTGTACAAAGATTGACATCTAGTTTGACATATTCAACTCTCAATAAAGATTTATCTAGTGATAAAACAGAAACAGATGTTTTTCATAACACGAGAGTGCTGATGAATTAATCAAGTAAGCTTATTTTGCTTTTATAAGTTCATGTTAAGTAAAGCATACACTGGGAGAACTTTCAGTGGCTTTAATTTCTAGTCTTTGGACCAAAGAAAGAAACCGCATGTCTCTGAATCTTGTAAGAATTTAATTTCAGATAAGCTTATATCTGCAATACACGTTCTTAGTTTTCAGTATTTCTGGGAAATAAAGAAGAAAAAACAGTCCTAAAGGCAGCAAAAAGCACCTTATACAAATTATCATTGGAAGAAGTAGTGGAAACCAAATACACATCACGTCTAACGTCTATATTCAACCTACAAAGAGAGAAAAACTGAAACATTTTGACTTTGACTGACTCACTCGTGGTACCATGCACCATGAACATCCACGCAGACAGTCTCGCATCATTCTCTAATGTACACCCTTTGACACGGTATTTGGTCGCTGGGAATTAGCTCGGAAAACATCGTGTACGCCAAGTCTGGGCGCTAATATCTCAATCGAGTCACTGCAGACTGCTCCGTAACTACCCACTCCATCTACCCCTGTTGAGACAGTAATGTTTCGAGTAGACAGGAAGGTAAACATTGTTCAGTGACGGTTTGTGCAGAGCAGGCATCAGAACTTTCGGCTGTCGCTGGTCGCCTAAAATCGGCAGAATAGGTGCATTTCATTAAAAATGGTAGGCAATATATTTATTGAGTACGAGTGGTAAAACGCATGATTTGTAAGTCGTAGTGCCGGAGTTAGAACTCCAGTTAATTGAAGGAAATTTGTATATTTCTTTTTATAGGCCTCATATTACTTCAATGAGTTTTACTTCATAATCGGATAGTTAACAAGGTTGGTTGTATCCATATCTTACCACGTGATCAATATATGCGCGAGCACCAATACAAAATACAAAATGAATAATACTTAGTAGTGTACCTCAATTTATTCTATAAATAAATTTATTTCCGTAAAAGTGTACAAAAATGGCATTTAAAATTAAAACAGGAAAGAAAAAAGTGTTCTTCTGAACCATTTTCTTCTTTAGAAATTGGATGTTGGCCTAACCATTGTTTGATATTTTATGAGGTTATCCATGATCTGTGTATAAGTGGTAAATTTCATTACTAGTTCTGTTAACGCCATGAATATTCGAGTATCGAATAATGTAATGTAATTCATATATGTTTGTTTCTATTTTTACTTGCTTTCGTCTGATGATATTTTGAAATAAGGAGGTTCCTATAAAATTAATATGTTTGAATATTCCTGTTATATACAGGGTGATACACGATGATTTCCCGTCCTTTACGGAGCTTATTTCTGAAGACATTTTGAGCAAAAAATGACATATAAACATAGTTCCTATTCTCAATATTTTCATAGTTACACTAATTTAAATTTGTTTGTAAAATACGTTTCTTCCTTAGTTTGAAGGTAAAAGAATAATAAAAATAGAAATTAACCACTCAGAAGTATCATTTCCTTAATTGGCAAGTATTATGAAGCTCAAAATGTGCTGTGAACTCCTTAGTTGCTTCGTACAGACATCTTTTTCTATTTTTAACTACAAAATTACATTATTCTTACGCAACAATTATTACAAATCACACCACTTCCACCGACTTAATTATTTGCAGTTCAATTTTACATCCTAATTTACAGTCTTGGAGAGTTTACAACACATCTTAAAAAATGTCGCCGTCCGCTTGAGTACGCTTGGCCGCACGCTTGTGAACGGCACTCGTCGCTCTACGTAACTGCATACGGCTATCTTTGATTTCCGTAGCGCTCGTGCTGGCTGCTGACTGCACGCTGACCAAGATCACGCGTTCACAGCAATGCGTTCCAATAACGAAACGTAACTCTGTAAATATTGAGAATAGGACTCATGTTTATATGACATTTTTTCTCAGAATATCTTCGGAAATAAGCTCCGTAAAGGACTGTAAATCCTCGTGAATCACTCTGAATAAGCTATATTACAGAGTTAGAAATTTAATTACAACCAATAATATTGCATGCTAACACATCAAAAAAATATATATATTAAAATTTTAAACATAGCCTACATAGAGATTCGAACTCCGGTCTTTGGAACGAGAAAAAAAGATCTCTACAGTACAGCCATAAAAGCTTCATACGGAATATGTCGTTTCGTGACATACAAATACAACGCTGGTACGACTTGACTTCATCCTCGATGTTTATTTTTACCTCCTTGTGCATAGCGCATTAACCTACCACATCTAGACAAATTCGCGCTACAGGAGAGCAACCATTTTCCGTATCAAGATTGTACTTCGAGTTATTCCATACGGCCCTTTCTCTCGTGTGGTAGCTGTTAGGTTACGTTCGTTTTGGGCCTTTCACCTTCAAAATTTATTTATTTCAATTTTATTTATTTCAAATATACAGAATAAAGAAATATAATTACAAAACAAACAAAGAGAAATACAAATAAAATAATACAAGCAATATAAAAAGAAGATAGAGTAGTATTAACAAAATTTGAGACCGAATGAGCAGCGCTCGTGCTCTCTTAAGTTTCTTGAAAAACGGAGTAAGAACAGAGACTAACATGCTTGAAGCTGACATGACTTCTTAGCCAAAAATTCACCTGTGAGGACGCGCGATCTTTCATTTCGTTATTTCGTTATTCCAGAACTTCGTTATGTAATAAAACAATTATATAGAGTGTACTCACCTTACCTGTTGTAGCATTTATTTAAACCTTAAATCCATCCTTAGCCAACCTAATGCTTACATATAATTCTTCATACTCATTAAATTATTGTAAAATTGTATATTTGTTTAATTCGAGTAAAAGTGGAGGTTTTCATTTGGATTAAACAATTTACATTAAATTTTTAGGCATTTACAATGCTACTTATTTTTTTCAAGAAATATTTAACGTATCTTTTTCGTAATAATCGAACAGATTACATAAAGACTCAATAACTCCGAAACTTCTTTAGTTTGTTGTACCATTACGAAAATGAATAATCACAAATTTTATTGCCTATAAATAGTGGGAACAACATAATAGTTATGTAGCCCTATTCAATGGATATCAGGTGAACAATATCCTTATCACAGTTGTCACTATTATTATTATTATTATTATTATTATTATTACGTATTTTGTTAATATTGCATTTATTTATTACTGTCGTTATGATTTATATCCATTTTATTTTATAATCATTTCAATATTTGTCTTTTTGTATTTTTGTCTATTGTATTCTTTTGTATTGTGCTGAACTTCAATTGGCCTCTGGCTGTTGTACAGCAAACAAACCAACAAACAAATAAATAAAGTAAGTAAATAAGTAATTAAGTAAGTAAATAAATAAGTAAGTAAATAAGTAAATAAATAAAGAAATAAGTAAGTAGGTAAGTAAGTAATTAAGTAAGTAAATAAATAAATAAAAAATAAATAAGTAAATTATTATTATTATTATTATTATTATTATTATTATCATCATCATTATTATTTTAGTATTGCATTTATTTATTTACTCTCGTTATCATTTATATCATATGTATTTTATATTTATTTTAATATTTTGTCTTTTTGTATTCTTATCTATTGTAGCCTATTGTTTTGTATTGTGCTGAACTTTAATTGGTCTCTCGTTGTTGTACAGAACATAAATATCAATAATAAATAAATTATTATTATTATTATTATTAGTATTAGTATTATTATTATTATTATTTTGGTATTGCATTTATTTACTCTCGTTATCATTTATATTAATTGTATTTTATATTTATTTTTAATATTTTGTCTTTTTGTATTCTTATCTATTGTAGCCTATTGTTTTGTATTGTGCTGAACTTTAATTAGTCTCCCGTTGTTGTACAGAACATAACTAAATAAGCAAACAAACAAACAACTAAACAAACAAACAAACAAACAACTAAACAAACAAACAAACAACTAAACAAACAAACAAACAACTAAACAAACAAACAACTAAACAAACAAACAAACAACTAAACAAACAAACAAACAACTAAACAAACAACTAAACAAACAACTAAACAAACAACTAAACAAACAAACAAACAAACAACTAAACAAACAAACAAACAACTAAACAAACAAACAAACAAACAACTAAACAAACAAACAAACAACTAAACAAAACAAACAAACAACTAAACAAACAAACAAACAACTAAACAAACAAACAAACAACTAAACAAACAAACAAACAACTAAACAAACAAACAAACAACTAAACAAACAAACAACTAAACAAACAAACAACTAAACAAACAAACAAGCAACTAAACAAACAAACAAACAAACAGCTAAACAAACAAACAAACAAACAAACAAACAGCCAAACAAACAAACAGCCAAACAAACAAACAGCTAAACAAACAAACAAACAGCTAAACAAACAAACAAACAGCTAAACAAACAAACAAACAAACAGCTAAACAAACAAACAAACTAAACAAACAAACAACTAAACAAACAAACCAAACAACTAAACAAACAAACAAACAAACAAACAACTAAACAAACAAACAAACAACTAAACAAACAAACAACTAAACAAACAAACAAACAACTAAACAAACAAACAAACAACTAAACAAACAAACAAACAACTAAACAAACAAACAACTAAACAAACAAACAACTAAACAAACAAACAACTAAACAAACAAACAACTAAACAAACAAACAAACAACTAAACAAACAAACAACTAAACAAACAAACAACTAAACAAACAACTAAACAAACAAACAAACAAACAACTAAACAAACAAACAACTAAACAAACAACTAAACAAACAAACAAACAAACAACTAAACAAACAAACAAACAAACAACTAAACAAACAAACAAACAACTAAACAAACAAACAAACAACTAAACAAACAAACAAACAACTAAACAAACAAACAAATAAACAAACAAACAAACAACTAAACAAACAAACAAACAACTAAACAAACAAACAAACAACTAAACAAACAAACAAACAACTAAACAAACAAACAAACAACTAAACAAACAAACAAACAACTAAACAAACAAACAAACAACTAAACCAACAAACAAACAACTAAACAAACAAACAAACAACTAAACAAACAAACAAACAAACAAATAACTAAACAAACAAACAAACAACTAAACGAACAAACAACTAAACATACAAACAAACAACTAAACAAACAAACAAACAACTAAACAAACAAACAAACAACTAAACAAACAAACAAACATACAAACATACAAACAAACATACAAACAAACAATCAATCAATCAAACAAATTATTATTATTATTATTATTATTATTATTATTATTATTACTGTTACTCATGTTTCCCGAAATCGCTTCATAAAAGATGGTAACCTAGTTCCCGCTCTGATGAGTCTTTTGTCACTTGTACTCTGTTCATTTTGAGACGGCTTTTTATGAATCACAAGTCTTCCCACACTTAAGAGGATTAAAAATTACTACGACATTATTAAGCACAATGGCCCGCATGAAATTTCTACTGACAAGAGTGCTGGTCTGACTTATGTTCAGTGGTGTTGCAGTGACGCAAAAAAATCATTGCAGGTTAACTTTTAAATATTAGGCAAAAAGCTTGCGTAACTCGGATTCAGACAGCTTGTAAGTCTACAGAATATTATGTCTCAGGACTCAGGAGGCTACACCTTACAATTATAGATATTACAGCAATATAAACTTAATAAATTACATGTAACAAATGAAAGCAGCAATGTTGCAAACATAAAAAAATAATAATAAATCTAAACATTTCAAGTTATGAAGGGATAAAGTTACAGGAGAATGGAGAAAGTTACACAACGCAGAGCTGCACACATTGTATCCTTCACCTGACATATTTAGGAACATTCAATCCAGCCGTTTGAGATGGGCTGGGCATGTAGCACATGTAGACGAATCCAGAAATGCATATAGAGTGTTAGTTGGGAGGCCAGAGGGGAAAAGACCTTTGGGAAGGCCGAGACGTAGATGGGAAGATAATATTATAATGGATTTGAGGGAGGTGGGATATGATGGTAGGGACTGGATTAATCTTGCACAGGATAGGGGCCAATGGCGGGCTTATGTGAGGGCGGCAATGAACCTCCGGGTTCCTTAAAAGCCAGTAAGTAAGTAAGTAAGTAAGTAAGTAAGTAAACATTTCCAACTGCATTCTCGTTCCCACTTTCCCAGCTTTCGCATTAATAGCATTTCTACGGCCTGTCTTCATATTTTTCACTCGAGATATTTCTCAAGAATGAATTCAGGACTTTAACAAATATATTATGACATTCTGGCAAATAGCAATCAGAACTGAATTCAGAAATGTTTGGTGGTAAAGAGAGAAGATGGTGAAATTTGACATTTTTGCCTAATTGATACATAATTTTCATTTGTTTTATGTACAGTAGTGGCAAAAAAAAACCGGACCGACCCTTGCAGCTGATACAAAAGAATCGCGTGCTATGTATTGTGTCAAACTGTGGTAATTTCAATATGAATACTTAAGCCAGAGGAATGTACTGCTATTTAATGTAAAAAATACGCAGTTATCTTTGCCGAATAGAGGTAGAAATGTAATATTGATGCCAGATGAAAATAAAACTCACAAAGTTTTTTTGTAAGTTTGAGGCACTGAAGGAAACAAAAGACGGTAAGAATCGAACAAATGCAATAAATTTCATTGTTACAATTAATTTTACAAGATAGACGTGTTTTGTGACTGGCAAAATTTGAATCTGTGACTCTGAAATCAGCTACAAGGGTCGGTCCGTTTTTTTTTGCCACTACTGTACAAATATCATTGCTGCAACAACTTAAATTGTTACTTAAAAAAAAAAACATTTTGAGACCCAAATTTCGAAAAAGAAATACCAGACACTGTCATTTATTAATCTCATAATTAATTAATATATGCTCTCTTAGGTAGTGGATCGTTCTTTTTCAAATTTATAATCACTTCTTTCCTTTTTCCTTATTTCTTTCACCTTGTAACAGAAAAACAAATGTGCGCATTTTTCAGTTCTTTATAAACAATTCTGAACACAGCAAGTCGGCCTGGGTAGCGTAGTCGGTATAGCATTGGCCTTCTTTGCCCGAGGTTGCGGGTTCGATCCTAGCCCAGGTCGATGGCATTTAAGTGTGCTTAAATGCGACAGGCTCATGTCAGTAGATTTACTGGTATGGAAAAGAACTCCTGCGGAACGAAATTCCGGCACACCGACGACGATGATATAACCTCGGCAGTTGCGAACGTCGTTGAATAAACAATAATATTATCAACACACCAGCAGGACATTTTTTCGCATTTACATTACATTCGTTCCCTAAACGACTGTATGCGATATAGCGCACGCTTGAATAACAATGGCCGATTTGTCGGCATTTGCCGGCGCAAAGGATTGTGGTACTTTGGATATCCACGAACTATGTCCAATAGGCTCTCGAAAGTTTACGTATATTGAGTTGGAGGTCTTTCTTTGTTATTTGTCTATGATTGAAATATCTGCAGAAAAAAATGTTTTAAGGCCAGAGTAATAAATACAAAGATTTTTTTTGCGAGCAAAAATTACACACAATAACAAATATTTCACAAAGCTATTGTAATACCCGTTTATGAATTGTCTTCAAAATTCGAAATTGATTACCAATCTCATAGTCAAATAGTCTACATATTACAAATTATTGTATAAATACAAGGTAACTGCGTCACACCCGAAAAAGCAAGATGCTTGAGGTCGGGTATGACCAATAATGGAAACTGAATAGAAGAAAAAAATAAATAAATAAAATAGTAATGATAATAATAATAATAATAACACTATAGCCTATTATTGCGCGTATTCGTATTAATATAATATTGTTTGATTGCTGTAGCAGGTGGTAGTCTGTTCATAGAAAGTGATAAAACTGATAATACAACCTAACTAGAGAAGTACCATAGTAAGACAGTTATAAAAAAATAAAAATGGTACTCACCCTGTAAGGAATCCGTAACCGATTCACTCCTGACAGTTCGTATTTGGCTAATATTTGACCTAGAAACAAGAAGCAATGCAATATTAAGAAATTTTTCAATACATATTTTGTGCAGAAGCTATTGAATTGTCAGTTTTATTAGAACTATTCGATACGTAGTACATGCCATTAGAAGTTCAAATGAAAGCCTGAGGAACAAATTAAATGACGATTATTATGAAAGGAAATATAATAATAATAATAATAATAATAATAATAATAATAATAATAATCTTTTATATCACATCTGATCTGATATGAATTCTAGATCTGTTCACGCCATCTCTTAATTATTCATGCGGCTGTGATTTCAGTGACTGTAGAAGCAAGTCTGAAGCAAGACTGCAGTATGATTATAATACAGAATAAATCATCCTCCAGTAGTTCTAAACTGGTCGGAGTGGCAGGCCAATGATATTTAAGGGTTACAGGTACAACTTTGATCTAAAGTATGCCATTAGGAAAGTCCAGGATAAGAGAGAGGGTTTGGAATTGAGCGGGTTACATCAGCTGCTTGTCTATGCGGATGACGTGAATAGGCCTATGTTAGGAGAAATCCATAAACGATTAGGGAAAACACGGGAATTTTAATTGAAGCAAGTAAAGAGATAGGTTTGGAAGTAAATCCCGAAAAGACAAAGTATGTGATTGTCTCGTGACTAGAATATTGTACGAAATAGAAATATAAAAATTGGAAATGTATCTTTTTATTTATTTTGTTGGGTTATTTTACGACACTGTATCAACATCTAGGTTATTTAGCGTCTGAATGAAATGAAGGTGATAATGCCGGTGAAATGAGTCCGGGATCCAGCACCGAAAGTTACTCAGCATTTGCTCGTATTGGGTTGAGGGAAAACCCGGAAAAAACCTCAACCAAGTAACTTGCCCCGACCGGGATTCGAACCCGGGCCACCTGGTTTCGGGGCCAGACGCGCTGTCCGTTACTCCACAGGTGTGGACAAATTTATCTTTTGAAAACGTGGAGAAGTTCAAATATCTTAGACCAAAAGTAACAAATATAAATGACACTCGGGAGAAAATTAAACGCAGAATAAATATGGAAAATGCCTGTTATTATTCGGTTAAGAAGCTTTTGTCATCTAGTCTGCTTTGAAAAGAACTTAAAGTTAGAATTTATAGAACAGTTTATTACCGGTTGTTCTGTATAATAGTTAAGAAACTTGGACTCTCACTTTGAGAGAGGAATAGAAGTTAAGGGTGTTTGAGAATAAGGTGCTTAGGAAAATATTTGGAGCTAAGAGGGATGAAGTTACAGCAAAATGAAGAAATTTACACAATGCAGAATTGCACGCATTTTATTCTTCACCTGACATAATTAGGAACATTAAATCCAGACGTTTGAGATGGGCAGGGCATGTAGCACGTATGGGCGAATCCAGAAATGCATATAGAGTGTTAGTTGGGAGGCCGGAAGGAAAAAGACCTTTGGGGAAGCCGAGACGTAGATGGGAAGATAATATTAAAATGGATTTGAGGGAGTTGGGATATGATGATAGAGACTGGATTAATCTTGCTCAGGATAGGGACCGATGGCGGGCTTATGTGAGGGCGGCAATGGACCTTCGGGTTCTCTAAAAGCCATTTGTAAGTAAGTAAGTAAGAATTAAAGCTACTTTATATAAGATATTTAAAAATATTTTTACAGTCGAAATAACTCTCTCATTGTCAGCTCCTCCTCACGCGTTATAGAACCTCTTTGGCCAAGAACTAGTACCTCATGCATGAAATAGTACGCCGATTCAGTCTTGTAAAGTACATGAATTTGGTGATCTCTGGTCTGAAGCACTGACGTCTATTATTTTGGTCCTTCATTCACCCCATTCGGATGATTAAACAGGCAGCCAAGGGACTTGCTTCAGTTTCCTGGTTTAATCCTCTCTAAATCCTCAAGAGTAAAGAGTAGTGTGGTTTCTTGGACACACTGGCGTCCCAGGTAATGGAGAGGTTGACGCTATATCAAAGGGAAGATTAAACTTCTATTGTGTCAGATCTCTTTATTTACCTCCACGCAAGGACTGAATTCGAGGCACTGAAATATGATCTACTCAAAAATATATAAAGTTTTGCAGTGATACTCCAGCTATGACAGATTACGTCTGCAAGTCCTGTCTATTATTGAATAAAGGTTGTTATCAAAATGACGCAAACTTTCTCATTATACATTCTCTGCATTCAAAACAATTTAGTTTCTCGTATTATGTTACATTTTTGTGTACCCTACATAACCACATTCTCATATTATACTCTACATTCTACCTGCATTACCTCGCCCCCGACATGCGCACATTATGATATTTAGGAAAGCAAACAACCCGTTAAACGACATTCCATGGAAGCAGAGTGCTAGCCTCACGTCCACATACCTGTCAGTGAGCTCTATACTAAACTGGAGGCACAACTCAATGCTTTAGAAGCGTGAAGCGAATGCTGAGCGCCTGAGCGTATTGCTATCTCTTTCTAACATAGTGTTGTCCTTGTCTGTCTTGCAGTGAATGCTATCGTACACTAACGGTATTTTTATTGCTTACTGCGCATGTGCAGCATGAACCTCACGAAAGACTCATTGAAACACATTAATTAGAAAGAGAGAGCAATACCCTCACCAACATGGCGTCACGATTTTAGACAGGAAAGAGCATTGCGGTGGTGCCTCCAGTTTAGTATAGAGCTCACTGACCTTAGCAGAGGTGAACGATCATACAAGCGGTGCAGGGGTAACGTATTGTCAGCACGACGATCGCTCCAGTCGTTATAGCTGCTTCACGAAACCGGTTTTCGATATAGTACTCATTGTAGCTCCCCAAATTCATCACGATTCTGTGTCGACACCGATTACATGAATTGGCCGAAAATTCATGAGAAATGTTCTTCCTTCATGAGGACTCAAACCAATGCTTATTCTATAATGATAGTCCAAGGCATAACGTCTTAGTCCAGGCACCTATAACACGAGACTGTGAACGCAAACAAAGTACTGTATTTTTAGGAGAATAGAAACAGAGAAAGGACGGAGAAAATGAAGGAAGAAAGAAAGAAAGAAAGAAAGAAAGAAAGAAAGAAGGAGAGTATATTAAGTAGATATATGTAATTAATTTTTACAAATTCATGTAAAACCGCTATATTTACATTGTAATCATTTTATTATTATTTTCCCAAACAGTCCACACCTGTGGAGTAACGGTTAGCGCATCTGGCTGCGAAACCAGGTGGCCTGGGTTCGATTCCCGGTCGGGGCAAGTTACCTGGTTCAGGTTTTTCCGGGGTTTTCCCACAACCCAATATGAGAAAAATGCTAGGTAACTTTCTGCTGGACCTCGGACTCATTTCACCGGCATTATCACCTCCGTCTCATTCAGACTTTAAATAACCTAAGATGTCGATAAAGCGTCGTAAAATAATCTATTAAAATAAAAAAATTTAAAAAATCCAAACACAAAATTCAGCATTTAAAAGTGATAGGGCTACATGCTTAACTACGAGGGAAAGTCAGTTAAGCAAGTTAAAATTTAAATAGCGACCTAAACTTTTAATGAGCCGCCTGAAGTTTTTTTATTTCTACTAGGTTATTTAACGACGCTTCATCAACTAGTTGGTTATTTTAGAGTGGATGGAATTGATGATTGCGAAGTGGTGAGATGAGACCGAGATTTTGCCATAGATTACCTGACATTCGCTTTACGGTTAGGAAAAATCTCGGGAAAAAACTCAACCAGGTAATCAGCCCAAGCGGGAATCGAACCCGTGTACGAGTACAGCTCTGATTAGTAGACAAGCGCCTGTTCCGACTGAGCTACACCGGTGGCCGCCTGAAGTTATCGCTACAGGCCAGTTAATGTCGTGCAATGTTAGAACATATGAGGTATTACAAACTACGCCTTACTTCATAGGCACGCAACAATACGCAGAAGTGAAGCATGTAAACTAAAATAACCGAATTCGTTGAAAATTGGTCAAAGTTCTTATTTCAGTTCATGTTTGCCAAGTATCTGTACAACCGAAGCTCGCTTTGCTGAAACAAGTCTGTCATTACTTGCATTTGTTCAACCTTTCCTCTCCCTTAATGTTCGATGCCTTCCTCCTTAGCACCTCTTCTGTATTTTCTTTTATGCTTTAATGTGTGTTCTTTTTAGAGAGTAGTTGGATGTAATCATAGGTGGTGGGGGAACCTACAAAGGAGGACTTGTTTCGGGTACAAAGCACGTACGGTCAGAAGACCCGTGCATTGGATTTTAGACAAAATTATGATAATAGAAAATTTGTAGGTATAATATTACTCAATAAACTTTATGCTTTAGATGCGTAAGACTGTCAGACACATATCTTGCGGAGTTACACAGTGAGAAGTATAGATCATGTTTGTTGTATGACTTGAGGCTTTCCCGACGTTTGATGTAGAATAACTCTTCTCGGGTTCACAGCCAAGTGAGTTGGAGATTAGCTTCCAAGCTTTCGACGGCTTGCTCTGCCATCTTCTTCAGGGAATGAAGAAGATGGCAGAGCAAGCCGTCGAAAGCTTGAAGCTAATCTCCAACTCACCTGGCTGAGAACCCGGGAAGAGTTATTCTATATCATGAATAATTTCGAGGGAAAAATTGTTCCAGCCGGGTATCGAACCCGGGACCTTTGGTTTAACGTACCAACGCTCTACCACTGAGCTACTCGGGAACTCTAACCGACACCGATCCAATTTTTCCCTCTATATCCACAGACCTCAAAGTGGGCTGACAACCGTCAAGCAACCAACTTCGAGTGCACACTAACTCCGTGTGACTTAAATTGTGGTTTTCTGTTGACGAACAGTGACGTGTATTATGCAAATCAAACCACAATTTAAGTCACACGGAGTTAGTGTGCACTCGAAGTTGGTTGCTTGACGGTTGTCAGCCCACTTTGAGGTCTGTGGATATAGAGGGAAAAATTGGATCGGTGTCGGTTAGAGTTCCCGAGTAGCTCAGTGGTAGAGCGTTGGTACGTTAAACTAAAGGTCCTATCTTCGATACCCGGCTCTATCTAACAATTTTTCCTCGAAATTATTCAAATCAACTTTACAGGGAGTTATACCTGAAAATCTTGATTTGCATAATACACGTCACTGTTCGTCAACAGAAACCACAATTTAAGTCACACGGAGTTAGTGTGCACTCGAAGTTGGTTGCTTGACGGTTGTCAGCCCACTTTGAGGTCTGTGGATATAGAGGGAAAAATTGGATAGGTGTCGGTTAGAGTTTCCGAGTAGCTCAGTGGTAGAGCGTTGGTACGTTAAACCAAAGGTCCCGGGTTCGATACCCGGCTCCGGAACAATTTTTCCCTCGAAATTATTCAAATCAACTTTACAGGGAGTTATACCTGAAATCTTGATTTGCATAATACACGTCACTGTTCGTTAACAGAAAACCACAACTTAAGTCACACGGAGTTAGTGTGCACTCGAAGTTGGTTGCTTGACGGTTGTCAGCCCACTTTGAGGTCTGTGGATATAGGGGGAAAAATTGGATCGGTGTCGGTTAGAGTTCCCGAGTAGCTCAGTGGTAGAGCGTTGGTACGTTAAACCAAAGGTCCCGGGTTCGATACCCGGCTCCGGAACAATTTTTCCTCGAAATTATTCAAATCAACTTTACAGGAGTTATACCTGAAATCTTGATTTGTATTCTATATCATGTTTGTTGTTATTAATATGGCTAAAGACTAAACCTTCACAAGAACATGAGTATAAGTAAATCAAACTAAATATATTTGTAGAAATGCTTGTGTATACCCCTTTTCATTCGACTTAATCAGAAGACCCGTGCATTGGATTTTAGACAAAATTATGATAATATAAAATAATTTGTAAGTTATGTATAATATTAGTCAATAAATCTATCTATCTATCTATCTATCTATCTATCTATCCATCCATCTATCTATCCATCCATCTATCTATCCATCCATCTATCTATCCATCCATCCATCCATCCATCCATCCATCCATCCATCCATCCATCCATCCATCCATCCATCCATCTACCTATCTATCTACCTACCTGCCTACCTACCTACCTACCTACCTACCTAGTTTCATGAAGGTAGTCGGACTGGGTAGCGTAATCGGTATACGCTGGTCTTCTGTGCTCGAGGTTGCGGGTTCGATCCCAGCTTAAATTTGATACGCTCATGTCAGTAAATTTACTGGCATGTAAAAGAACTCCTGAGGGACATAATTCCGGCATACCGTCGGCGCTGATATAACCTCTGCAGTTGCGAGCGTCGTTAAATGAACTATAAGCGCCTTAGCCGACAGAGCTACGCCGGTGGCTAAGTTGATATATAAAAAGTACAAGACCAGAAGGTAAAAGGACGGCTTGTGCGAATGGTCTTAATTTTTTTCCGACTCTATAGCCTACTAGGCCTACATTATGATTTGTTGCATTTGACTGTCTTGTGAAATACAGTAAAAAGCGTACTTACAGCTTTCAGACTTTATAACCGTTCCGACTGTGTGAAACGTTAATACTGAAAACTATAAATTTATGAACTATCGATTACTGAATGTGCTAGCTGCAAATAACGTGTTCTCTTCCTTTTCGAAAAAGCCATGGTTAATTAATTTCAGTAGACTGCACTGGCAAGGGGAAGCCGCACACAGGAAATGAGATGTTTTAATGAAACTCTTGCCAAGTTAAAGCGCCTGGAAGGTATGTTTTTTAAATCTGTTATTTAACGACGCTACATAAACTACGAGGTTTCCTAGCGTCGGAGGAATTTATGATAGCGAGGTGGAAGCGAGGAGAAAATGTATGGAACAATTTGTTGTGTACATAAAAATGAAATACTGAAAGAAACTCAGATGGAAATTTTAACAAAACCTTAGCTGACCCACTTTTAACATATGGATCCGAGAATTGGTTTCTGAACGGAACTGCCAAGAGAAAATTAAAAAGAGTGAAATGAAATTCCTCAGAAATACAGCTGCCTGTATTTTATTATACTATCGCACAAATTAAGACATACGAAAAAAGTTGGACACATACAATCTAGTTTTACCGAATACAAAATCAAAACCAAAATATGTATTGCCACATTGTGCAATTAAAAATTATTCGGACAACATTTTGTCTCCAACATTTTCGTCTTCATTTTCATTCAGGATTCACACTATTTAATCCGTGTGCGTGAATTTTGAAGTTTTATTTCCTTGCCATTTTATGACATCCTCTTCTTGTACAGGAACATTATTCTATTTTTACTTCAATTTCTATTGTACCTGAGTTTCTGGATGTACTTCACTCCCACCCCCTCTAGTAATGAACTTCCAACCGTCCTCCACACAGAACCAAGGTCGCGTATGCAGTCAAAGTGCCTTACGGTCATAGTAAACAGTAATGAGTTGGTGAGTACCATTATATTCCAGAAATTTGTTCGCGTTTTCCAGTGACGAAAGAGCTTTCAATATTTAATCATATTTTCGCACAGATACTGTCTCCGTTTATCTATATCGCACCCCTGTTTCCCCACCGCTTCTGCTCGCCCTCTGTAAAGACTAGTGGTTGAGCTGTCTTAACTCTTTTGTGAAAACATTAATTTTTGTTACAAATTGGACTTCTACGTAATATTATAAAACTGTTTAAAAAAACTTAAATAGAAGGGTATCGTTAAGTAATTGACTGTCACGTGATTTCCATCTTTTCTATGACCCTGAGACAAAACCACAGTAGATAGCATGTCTGAGTAATTTTATCTTTTCGGATCGGGCAGAAGTGAAGATTGAATTTACAGTACGTAAGGTACTCTTTTATAGAGTAGGTACAGAAGTATTTCAACATGAGGTACTAGTACGAAGAACGAAACTAGTAACAGGAATTAGGTGCAATAGTCTATAGTGCGATAATATGCACAAAAGAGCTGAAGCCTGTTTCGAAATGAACGGCCACCATTTTAAAAATGTGTTTAAGTATCCATATTATGATTATTTTTCAATTAAACTTCATTCTCTATATTGTACGCTAATGTGCTGTAGACAGTATAATATACACTGCATAATGAATACGTCCGAGTGGATAGCTCAATTCGTGAGTAAAAGCACTTACTGTTAATACTGTACTGTATTTTGATTAAACAAAAACCTAATGAAAATTATCAAACTCAAAATTGCGATTTTTCCTAGTTTACGAAAATAAATTAACCACTTTTCTTTCCTCCTATACCTAATAAAGTGATTTTTTTATTTTACGCCAGTATCTTCGAATTCCAGTCGTGGAAGGGGATAGCGAACGGTGTTTCCGTTTCTCAACCGTTAATCCAAAGGTATAGCCAGGTTAATATTAGAAATGTTAGTAAAAATAAAATGATGTCCCTGTATAAAATCATAACATTCTCAGTATCTGAGATGTACAGTTCCTGTAACTCCTACCCGAGACAATTACAATATAGGCCTACAAAGCAATTAACATTGCCACGCTCATATGTTAATCCCATTCCAATAACTCTACAAATAACTATGCTCTTTCCTTGTCATCATCCTAGAGTCTTCAAAATATCTTTTCTACTGTCTGATATGTGTTGTTTACTCTGAACCATAATGTTAAATGTACAGAAGAAAATTACCATTTGATTTGAAATAATCTCATATGGTTATTAGAATAATATATATTTTTATATGTTTCAGGTACGTACTTTCCGGATGAAAGAAGTGGTTGAAATTGAGTATGAACAAAATACATCAAGCAGTGTCAGAAGACTGAATGCTAACAAACGGAAAGACGACAAACTAAAAGCTTCTTTTACGGTAAGGTACTTTTTGTAAAAGAGATGTAAACACTCTGTCATTGAAATTAGACTACTTTACTTCAAAGCAGCATCGTCACACTGTAAATCACACTACTGCACTCTTGAAATTCCATAAGTCGGTATGAAATATCGATGTTCTTGTTCACAAACTCTCCTTGTGAGTTGATAGTGGATTTTCTCAGTGAAGTAAACAACGCAAGAGTACTTATAAAGAAAATCCATTACTTAAATTAACTTTTTACGTCACTAATTCCAAATACAAATATAAATGAAACCGTAGAATTGAATATACTGGGCGTTTCAGAAATACTTAGACAAACCTTGGAGAGCATGTTCCTCACACCAAACAAGAAAAAAAAGTTCACATAAACATATGTCCGAAAATCCTAAGTTTTTAGTTATTAATGAAAGAACATAATGAAACATCTGTTAGATATTGTTGGCTTGGTAGCAAGTGTTGCAACGATAATTCAGAAACTCATAACAAATGTTCAAAATGTTCTCCTCTTGCTTCCATACACACATACACTCGTAGACTGGCCGCGAAACCAGGTGGCCCGGGTTCGATTCCCGGTCGGGGCAAGTTACCTGGTTGAGGTTTTTTCTGGGGTTTTCACTCAACCCAAAATGAGCAAATGCTGGGTAATTTTCGGTGCTGGATCCCGGACTCATTTCACCGGCATTATCACCTTCATCTCATTCGGACGCTAAATAACCTGAGATGTTGATAAAGCGTCGTAAAATAACCTACTAAAAAATACACTCTTCGGATCATGGACTCCTTGGCAACACATAGCCATCTAGGATACAATGGGTGCATCAGTAGACTTGTATCGATAACATCATTCGATTATCTAACAAAATGAATATTATTATCGGTTACAAACTTAAGTTTTCAGTTGTTACCATAACAGGCATTATTCTGTAGGATTAAGATAATAAAAATCTTTAGTAAATTCATCTACCTACAGTGCATATTCCTGTACAGATTACTGTGCACTTTACTGCGGAATCCCGGCCATTAGTCACTCAGCTGAGTGCGCTCCTTGTACAATGGCAGTTGACTTGAATATAGGGTATACGTCAACACATATGCCCAGCTTGGAGTCAGGCCACTAAGGGAATCAACACTGGAGGAGGGGAATTCGATCCGGTGCTGTGGATTGGACTTCGGCGCAGCTCAATGGTGAGAGCGCTTGGTACGTAGAACTAAGCACCCGGTTTCGATCTCCGGCGCCGGAGCGAATTTTTCTCCTCAAATATTAATTGTTACCATAACAGATATTATTCTGTAGGATTGAAATAGTAAAAATCTTTAGTAAATTTAAGTTAAGTTGTTGGATTGTACTTCTAAACGCGTTGAACGTAAACTTTCATTGTTATGAATCTCTGAATTGATTAAAGTTGCAACACTTGCTACCAAGCTGACAATATCTAAGGGTGCGTTCACGTACAAAGCTGGCAGCAAGCGACTTGTCGCCAGTGGCTTGTTTACAAGCGCTTGCATGTTCCGAAAGGTTCATGAACAAAACTGGAAACAAGCTCCTGTTGAGCTATTACTCGTTATCAGTTGTGAGATGAGTTCTTCAAGTGGAAAGTTATTTTTGATTAAAAAAGTAGAGTTCAAATTGTATAGAAAAACAGTGGGTGTACATGAAATTAACTGTGAAAGAAGAAACTTTGATGAGTACCATCAACAATCTCTACATAGGCCTGTACCCAAAAGGAAAAATTTCTGGAGATTTCAAACAGTTCTTCTCTATGGTCTTACAAGGGGTAGCAGATGGTAATTACCGGTTTGTAATTATTGATGTTGGTGGTTGTGGTAAGCAAAATGACGGAATACACTTAAATCATCTGATATGTTCAAATTAATGATAAGAAAAGAGTTTGATATTCCTAGTCCGTCATTTCTATCTGGTACCAATGTAAAAGCTCCGTATGTGTTTCTCAGTGATGATGCTTACCCACTTCTACCTAATCTCATCAAGCCTTATTTAGGAAATAATCTTTTCTTAGTTAAGGAAATGTACAACAAAAGTTTATCACGTATGAGAAAATGAATTTGAATGTGCTTTTGGAATTCTTTTTTTTTTAAATGGAGACTATTATGAACTACCATAGAAACCGAGGTAAATATTGTGGAGGACATAATCAAGTGTACCAGTCTGTTGCACAACATAATCATTAATAAAGAAGGCATACAGCACCATTTAACCGAAACCACAGTCATCCCTGTACCAAAAAACAAAATGAAACCTTTGGGAAGACCCACAAACGTAGTAGCAGAGATATGTTTAAGACATACTTTGCCAACAACCCCCTATACTTCATAGGCTAAAACTGTTCATAAAATAATTTGTTATAATGTAACTGTCATAAAATAATATGTTTAGATAGAAGAAATTACTTAATTACAATAAAAACAATAATTAATTACAATAAAAACTATCAAAATTCATCTTCGGCTTTAATTTCAGAAGATATTTCCTTCCAACATTTGCCAACGAAAATCCTGTTAGCATGTACTTTCAGTCGTTTATCCCAAATGGCTCTTCTTTGCAATATATGATATATTAATTCATCAACATCCATAATTTTTAATGACAATAAAGCACCGAACAAGTGTACGTAGTGCTATCCACCAGCCGACCAGCGCTGGAAATAAATGTTTCATTCATTCTTGTTTGCCGGTTGGCAATTGCAACAAGCGCTTGCATGTCCAGACAGGCTCTGTCTGTGAACAGACACAGTTACAATAATGTGGACTTTTACTCGTGCTGGCAAGCGCTTACAGGTGCTTGCTTGCAAGCGCTAGAAACCAGCTTTGTACGTGAACGCACCCTAACAGATGTTTCATTATGTTCTTTCATTAATAACTACAAAACTAAGTATTTTCGGACATATGTTTATATGAAGTTTTTTTCTTGTTTTGCTGTGAGGAACATACCCCAAGATTAGTCACAGTATTTCTGAAACATTCTGTATATTACGCCGACTCGTCACTAAGGAAATTACTGCAAGTAGTAAAACTGCCTTGCTGTATCTACGCGTTCAACTCCATTCACGTAATGAAACTGACTGAAATGGGTGCTGCAGGGATTAATAATTGAAGGGAAGATGCGGGGTTAAGTACAGCTGGCGTGTTGTGGAAAGGATAACCTCATTTACTTGACAAACAGGTATGTTTGTGTTTTCATACGAAATGCACAAGTTACACTATCTAATTTTGTAGACAAACAATCCCGTGTTCAGTCATTTAGGCTGTATACCCTTCTATTAATGATATTACTTCATGTAGGTACACGGCGGCAAAAGGTTTTTCTGCGCAGAAATTCAAAGTGAGCGAGAAATATCCGAGAAATCCTGCCTGCAGCCCTCTAGCAGGGACAAGTTTCTTACACATGCATTAAGTCATGTTTCTTGCTTCAGACATGTTTCAGACACAAATCCGCACATTTTTAAGAAATACTTTGTTTGCAGGACGACTTGAAACAAGAACGATGGCCTTTTTGGGTTAGATGAAGCTATGTCGTCCTCCTTATTTCTTTTTACAGAACAGATATTTCTCGGATTTTCTTTCAACATTTTTTTGTGTCATATACCCCACAAGAAGATGATGACCATTAATTTTCATCACCAAACAGAATACAAGCGTAACAATATATCTTGCTTGTCTCAGAGCATCCTTTAGCCAAGGATATTTCTTATAAATTTGCAGTAGTGTGTTATGATGAGCTGTTCTCTTGTTACCAGTTGTGCCAACTATACAATCTTCATTGAACTCTGTGGAAGATTACTAGTCAAGAAGGTTTTGTTGATTTAGTTTCATTTTTACCAAATGTTGCATTCCATTTCAATTATGAATATACCGAGTGTTTCAAAATGAACATGGTGGTTTTAAGGCTTTGTAGTATTTATTACATTTAAGGGGAGGCAGAGGTGAAATTTTGAACAAAACTGAAGAAAATTTGGTTTTTTCCATTTTTATTATCTTTATACACTATATTTTCATATTCCGATGTTAGTTTTTATTTTGTTTCCTTTAAAGTATGAAATTAAAACCAAGATAACTGTATTACTATATTATTCCCATAATAAACTAATACTTATCATTATTTATATACCTTCTCTGAACATATAAATCAAAAGAAATATTGAAAATTTCTTACAATATTGTGCATGGAGCATTTTATATCAAACGATATAAAGTTTTATAAAATTATTAATATTTACAGACCTATTGTACTTAGAACGTTGAAACTTGGTATGTCCATTACTAATGACATACTTAGTATACATGATCAATTTCAAACAAATCGGATAAATTTTGTGGATTTTGAAATATTCACCTCTGCCTCCTCTTAACGTACAATTATAAATAATACACCAAATGAAAGAGCAACTCAAACAGTTTTGCTACAAGTGCTCAATGTGAGCATCATTCGTCACACGGCACACATCGAGTCGATAAGCGAGTTCTTCCTAACCTTGATCAGTGTGTCTAGAGTAATTGTTTCAACAACTGCTTCAATCCTCGTCTTAAGTCTGGTAGGTCAGCTGGTAGCGGAGGTAAATAAACATGCTCCTTTATGAATCCCCAAAGTTCAAAATCGCATGGCGTAAGATCTGGTGAAAGTGGAGGCCATGCGAAACAAGCTCTGTCATTCGGCCCCTTTCGGCCAATCCAGCGGTCGGGTACAACGTCGTTTAACCAATCGCGTACTTCCATATGCGTCTTCTTAAAATTCTCCACACAGACGTCGCTGGAATTGCTAATTCACGGCTAGTCTTCCGAACACATTTCTTGGGGCTAGGCATGGATGACTCTCTCACTCCTTCAACGCGCTTTCTAACGGCAGACAGAGGAAACAGTGCATGCTCGTACAAAACTGTTCGAGTTGCTCTTTAATTTCATGTATTATTTATAATTGTACGTTAAATGTAATAAATACTACAAAGCCTTAAAACCCCGATATTCATTTTAAAAGACGCGGTATATTAAACAATGTCTGAAAAGTATCTATCCATAATCTCATACATCAGAAGCTATAACCTAACTGAAATAATATAAATAACTTAAACGATAGAAATGTTTTATGGATGATGAAATAAACATAAATCATTTTAAAAGGTGCAATAATTTATTATTGAAAGTATGGCAAATGACAATGTTGGCAAACAAAGAAACAAATGCTAGAGAGCTGATAAAAACAAACATGCTAGAGAGGTGATAAAAACATGTGATAATGAGGTGATAAAAATTGTAAGATAAGCGGCCATGATTGGTTGAAACACGTCGTTACGTACCATTTTATTGGTCAAAAGCAGTATGGCTTAGTAAAATTGTAATAGCCATGTTAAACGGTTATTTCTGCGAAATATGCGCAAAAGAACACAATGGTAGAGAAATTTTCCATTCATATTATGCTCAGGATTTGTATCTTAAAAGGGTTGTCATTGGACATTTTCTTCTCTATAGGCCCTATACATTGACGACGTTGCAAACAGACATAGGTTCGAATCCCGCTTGGGCAAGTTTGTGTTTTTTTCCGAGGATTTCTCCATATTTAAGGCGAATGATGGATCATCTATACTTCTATACCGAATCTTCGGTCTCATCTCGCTATCACACTAATTCCACCGACAATAGATAACCTCGTAGTTGATACAGCGTCCGTTAATTACTGGGAAATTTGACACCACCCGTGGTAGGGTATTAGTACAATTTTCAATTCCACTATTTATGTCATTGCATTCAAAATGTTGCACCCTAAATATTTCAATGTGTTAAGATGTTAAAAATAACATTAATAAAGATATTCATTTCTAATTCGCTGCTTCCTCTTAAAAGTATTTTTTTCTGTTCGTACGAGGTGGTATTCATAAGTTCTTAGCTTATAATAAAAAACATATTATATTATTTATTCAAAATAATCACCTTCCAACTCCGTTCACTCGCCACATCGGTTATAAATCAATTCTAAGCCTTTTAATAAAAATTGTTTGTCTCCTTCATTCAAAGGAAACTTTTTTCTTTCAATGTTTCTTTAATTAAAACAAAAGGTATAGCCTGAGGAGACTAAATCTGGAGAATGTTCAGAACGGTAAACGAATTCAGTTAACTTCAAAATTCCTTTCAACGCAGACAGGAACTTTTGAACGGGTGCATTAGCTTGAAAGAACAGCACACCTTTGAAAATTTTAAAACGAAGTTTCTCCACAATTTTCTTCTCGAAGCTTAGTTAATAATTAAGAATAATACACTCCCGTCACGCTTTAAATTTTTCGAAGTAGTACGAGTTTATCATAATTATTCAGGAAATAGGAATAACAGGGCTAACAGCTGGCGCACGAGATACCAAGAGTTCGCGGATATAAGCCTCGATCCACTCATGAGGAATATCCGTGAAATAGTAATTATGGCTCTACGGGGTTCAATTAGAATTTTGAGGCATCACCTCTATACTTAAGGAAAACTTACAAGTTATGAAGAAGAATCGGTAGAACGGAGAGAAACTCTCTCTGGCACCGGGACTCGAACTCGGGTTCCCAGCTTTATGTACTGGCGCTTTAACCATTAAGCCACACCGGATTCAAGCTCCGATGCCGGATCGAATCCCTGGAAACCCGGGTTCGAGTCCCGGTGCCCGAGAGAGTTTTTCTCCATTCTACCGATTCTTCACCATATAGAAACGCAGAATTACTGCACTCAAACATCCATATGTACAGTAGTGGCAAAAAAACCGGACCGACTCTTGTAGCTGATTTCAGAGCCTTGTTCACCCAGAGCACGATAGACTGGTAACTAAGGGTGCTATTCATAGACATTTCGCTAGCCCGCGCTACGAGCGTGCTAAACTAGCCCCGGCTATCGACTGGTTACTTGTACAGGATTCATATCATATCATATCGCTAACACTGGTTTATGAATACGAAAAACATTAGTTCGCTGATCACCCACCAGAAGCCCGCGCTATGAATGTCTATGAATATGACCCTAAGACTTTCGTGGTTCGAATCCTGCCTGGGAAGGAAACTTTTCTTGTTCCTTATTCAAATTTATTCCCGATACTTTTCGATTATTAATTTATTGTTCCCAGAACATGAATTTTACCAGCTATCGAAAAGTATTGGAAATAAATCTGAATGAGGAACAAAAAAAAATCCTTCCCAGGCAGGATTCGAACCACGAAAGTCTTAGTTACCAGTCTATCGTGCTCTGGAGAGAACAAGACTCTGAAATCATCTACAAGGGTTGTCCGGTTTTTTTGCCACTACTGTACTTCGGTACATCACAGTAATATAATTAGGCCTACAAGTTATTATTAATATCAATCTCCTTTACAAATTTATTATGGTATTTTCTTTTATTGGAACAATAATGGCAGCCTGTAAATTCAGGAGGTTGTTTTGCTATAAAATTATATATCCAGAAAACTAATGCGAGGATCTTTCCCATCGATTTTTAATGTTAAATTTCTTCCAATGTTTCGTTTCCGGATCGTAATGTTGGATCCATATTTCGCCCATAGTTACGGTACGATCCAAAATATTACAAGAATCCTCTTTCGAGTACGGTTTATTTGCGACCCAGTCTTTACTGGAATGTTTTTGAATGTGGAGAATTCCATGGTATTCAATATGTTAGGGACGTGACATTTGCAACATTAAACATTATTTTTAAAGCACTGAACAGATATAAAATCAATCTGTGCCCACGTGTCTTGTATGAGTGATATATAGCTTTTAATGACATCGTTTGTTGTGTTTTAATTCAACTGTGTATAAAACTTAAAATACTACGTGTTATGGATGTGTCTCAGAAGAACTATTTTGAATGTTATGGTGTACATTAATTTGAATTACTCAATAAAGACGTCCAACAAGTAGTGCTGATGTTTCCTCAATACGTTTCTTTTTCTTCGTATATTTTATTTGTCACAACGGATTTTCTTCAACACTGAACTATAAATCAATGTAAATTCACTTCTTAAAGAACAAATGGGATGAACTTTTATACATTCTTTTGCTGTAATATAAAGAAAAAAATATACCAGATGATATATTTATTTTTCACATAGTAATGAGGCAGTAGAGCAAGTGGACAGCTTCAAATACTTGGGGTATACTATAAGCAGTAACATGAGCTTCTGCCAGATAGTCAAAAGGAGGAAAGCTATGGCAAAGGAAGCTTTTAATAGAAAAAGAAGCATCTTCTGCTAATCTCTGGCAAAATAACTAAGGAAGAGACTAGTGAAGTGCTTTATATGGAGTGTGGCATTGTATGGGGCAGAAACATGGGCATCACGACAAAGTGAAGAGAAACGAATAGAAGCATTTGAAATGTGGATATGGAGAAGAATGGAATGTGTGAAATGGACAGACAGAATAAGAAATGAATCTGTGTTAGAAAGAGTGGCTGAAGATATAATGATGCTGAAACTGATCAGGAAGAGGAAAAGGAATTGGTTGGGTCACTGGCTGAGAAGAAACTGCCTACTGAAGGATGCACTGGAAGGAATGGTGAACGGGAAAAGTGTTCGGAGCAGAAGAAGATATCAGATAATAAACGACATTAAGATATGAAGAGTCCAATGCAAGAATGATGGATGTCATTTGGAATACATTTTCTAGGAGAAGCAATTGAAAGTTTGAAATGCTTAGCGCTCAAAGCTTAACTGTGATTTTCTGATCACTACTGGACAATGACTATCAGTGTTGATGCCATATAACTCTCTATGTACATTCTATATGTCTTAAGCTATGCATCGAAAGTCTTTGTTCATTTTCGACAAGAAAGTGACATCCATCATTCTTGCAGTGGACTCTTCATATATAGATCATATGCGGAGACTAAGAGGAAGGCAAAAAGTAGAAAAGATTGGAGATTACTGGATTTGCAGCGAAAGACCTGTCCATGGGCAGAACACTTAGGGACTATGTATGTATGTATGAATGTATGTATGTATGTATGTATGTATGTATGTATGTATGTATGTATGTTTAATTTACCATGGAATGCCCCTTGTCTTAGTTCGTACTTTTCAACCATAACGAATAGAAAGAATTCGTCATGTTTCAACTTTTCATTTTTTACCATCACTTTTGAATCAGCCTGTATAGTATCAGACAGCGAGAGACACTAGAGTAGTATTCGGGATGTCGCAGGTTCAGATGCCGGAAGGGTCCAGGTTTTTAGAAGCTTTTCTCAATCATAATATAACCAGAAACATATTTTCCCTATTTTTAAAAAGTAAATATCGAGTTAGTTCGCACTCCCACTTCGCAAGGCCTGCTGGTACACTAATCAGAGATGACAACGAGATGACAACATATCTCAGTAGACCGATCGATATATGACAGCAAAATGGAAACCCAATACAGCAACAATATACCATTCCCAACAGACAGCTGTGATATCACCTCGCAGTTAAAGCGACTATAAACGAAACGGAGTTTCAAAATCTCGAATCATAAAACATAACATAACTCACTCTTCTGGGTAGTGAAAAATATGTTCCTACATCATGAAAGTTTATCGTACTTTGTATCACAATGATGTCGCTTGACAATTGGCACTAGTGCGCTCCATTTTACACAAACTGCGAACGTATTACATTCTGATGCTCTTTCCTTGTCATAAGGACATAAAACATAAGCTGTGATGTTGCTTATAATCCATTCCCCGTGGATATACAATGTTTCATTAAATCATGAGGAAAACAGCAGTGGCTGACTAGTGAGGTGAATTTATGGACGTACAACTACGTGTGTCAGCGAGGGCGGTTCTGTGCGAAATTTGAAAAAAAAAATAATAATTTGAATTTGTTTCGTTTATTGGATGAATGAAAGAGTAAGAGTCTGCTACAGATTACAAACGCTTTACAGTAGCGATGTCATTCCATTCTATTATGTGCTGTCCTTCAATTTCGTTGCAGCAACAGCACGCGTTCACACCTTGTCTCCGCTAATATTCCTGTCCTACCTGCAGTCTTATACAGGGTGTTTCATAAATACTTT
The DNA here is from genome assembly GCA_025594305.2 of Periplaneta americana. Taxonomy (NCBI): domain Eukaryota; kingdom Metazoa; phylum Arthropoda; class Insecta; order Blattodea; family Blattidae; genus Periplaneta; species Periplaneta americana. Next base: position 49,484,606 of record JAJSOF020000021.1, on the reverse strand, counting down.
GACAAACCTTGGAGGCATGTTCCTCACACCAAAACAAGAAAAAAAAGTTCATATAAACATATGCCCGAAAAACCTTAGTTTTTTTAGTTATTAATGAAAGAACATAATAAAACATGTGTTAGATATCGTCAGCTTGGTATCAAGTGCTGCAACTTTAATCAATTCAGAAACTCACTACAAATGTTCAAAATGTTCTCCTCTTGCTTCCACACACGCATGCACTCGTCGGATCATGGACTCCGTGGCAACACATAGCCGTCTAGGATACAATGGGTGCATGAGTAGACTTGTATCGATAATTCATTCATTCATTATTAGCACTACAGCCCATGAAGGGCCTGGGCTTCCTTAATCAGTAGAAACCATTCATCTCTATCTTGAGCCCGTTGTCTCCATCTCTTGCATCCAACTCTCCGCAGATCATCCTCCACATCCTGAAGCCACCTCAACCTTGGTCTTCCTCTCTTCCTTAATCCTCCTGGGTGTCCATATAATGCCCGTTTAGGTAGTCGGCCTTCTGGCATACGTTCAAGATGTCCCAACCATCTAAGTCTGCCTTTCTTAATGAAGGAAACTATACTCGGCTCTCCATACAGTTCCATTAGTTCTTTATTTGTTCTACTTCTAAACTGACCATTTTCAAAATGGGGACCATATATCTTTCTCAGGACTTTTCTTTCCCAAACTGCTAGCATATTTTCATTATTTATTGTTAAAACCCAAGCTTCGCTAGCATATGTAACCACTGGTCTTAGTTAGTTTTGTAAATTATTTTCTTTGCAGATCTGGATAATGAACCGAGTTTAAATAGTTTTCCAAGCCCAAACATGCACCTATTACCGGCCATTATTCTTGTCTTTATTTCTGAGGATATATCATTATTGTTTGTAATCATTGTACCTAAATATTTAAAACTTGTACAATTTTCAAAATTATGCTGATGAAAGACCACATTGTCCTGCTTCTGTACCTCTCTTCTGGTTGTTTTCATATACTGTATCGATAATAGCATTTGATTATCTGTAGTAATCTCAGACCTCGAGTGACATTTATTAGGACTATTTCGTGAATAAAACAAAAATGTTTATGCTCGACCATGCCGAAATGTAGTAATTATACACCTGGTAGCAGTCCTTTAATGCATGTCATTAAAGTACACCTATTCATTAAACTTCAGGTTTTTTATTATTCTCGGATATGCAATCGAAAGACGAGGGAAACATCACGGAGGCTGGAAATCCAATACTGTCGCAGAAGGTTATGTTCTGTTACTATAATAATTAGCGTTAATTGTAAATAATATTCAAATAAATTCAATTTGTCATCTCGTTTTTCAATTCTAAATCAATGTAAATCTAATGTTATTCTCTAGATTACATCAAGGTCAATGACATCATTGTTCCTCGGAAAAAAATCAATACTTTCGCGTCTGCGTACATCTCACAATTTACGAGCTATGCAGAAGGTCACTTCCGATCTTCAGTCAGATACGAATGAAATGAATACTTCTGAATAATTTCAAGTTAGAAATATGGTCGAGCATGAAAAGTCGTATGAAACTTGCCTATAATGGTAATTAAGACGCTCGTATGAAAATTATGAAACTCGCTTGCGCTCGTTTCATAAACGAACATACTCGCGTCTTAATTACTATCATTATAGCTCGTTGCATAATGTACTAAAATAATATATCCCTAAAATTCGATTACAAAATTTTAATAATTGTATATTAACGAATACTTAACCTATTCAGACATTGTGAAGTTGAAATACTCGTAGATGACTATCGATTACTGCAATAAAGAAATTCGATGTTACTATTCAGTAATGCCAATTGCGAAAAGCGAAATGCAGGTTTAACAATGTTAATTACATGTACTGCACTTTTCTTTTATTATTATAACAAAGATACATTTCCATTGTCTGCTGAAATCATAATTTAATTTAACACTAACAGTGGGGACAGCTAGGGTATATACCAATGCTTACGTATTCACAGCGAGACATGTTGCTACACAGTGAAGCCATCTCTTTATACATAGGCCTAATTAAAACACGAATTTTATTACGCCGTACGGAAGGCAGTTTGATCAAAGACCTTATTATTACTATGCAAGGTCTTTGGGTTTGATATGCGATGATGTTACATAAATTTGAACATCTGACTTTCTATTAATTGTTTCATTTCATTCACGAAACACAAATTTTATAGGCAACAATATAGGTTAAGTTACCTGTGGGAGCTGGACCAATGTCAGCTTTGTCTTATTTCGACCGTTACAATCAGTGCTACACGAAAGCAT
>JAJSOF020000021.1:49458604-49482203 GCA_025594305.2 Periplaneta americana | reverse complement strand
GGGAATAGAAGGCCAGCGCTATGCAACTTTGCCAACCAGGTCGACAATTTCATTCAGCTTAACGCATGACGTTTCTTGTCATGATAGGCTAATTATGTCGAAACTATTGTAATTTACAAAGAAAAATTCCGAAAAGATAAAGTATATGATTATGTCTTGTGACGGGAATACTGTGCGAAATGGCAATATAAAAATTGGAAATTTATCTTTCGAAGAGGTGGAGAAGTTCAAATATCTTGGAGCAACAGTAACAAATATAAATGATACTCGGGAGGAAATTAAACACAGAATAAATATGGGAACTGCCTGTTATTATTCGGTTGAGAAGTTTTTATCATCCAGTCTGCTGTCAAAAAAATCTGAAAGTTAGAATTTATAAAACAATTATATTACCGGTTGTTCTTTATGGTTGTGAAACTTGCACTCTCACGTTGAGAGAGGAACATAGGTTAAGAGTGTTTGAGAATAAGGTTCTCAGGAAAATATTTGGGGCTAAGAGGGATGAAGTTACAGGAGAATGGAGAAAGTTACACAACACAGAACTGCACGCATTGTATTCTTCACCTGACATAATTAGGAACATTAAATCCAGACGTTTGAGATGGGCAAGGCATGTAGCACGTATGGGCGAATCCAGAAATGCATATAGAGTGTTAGTTGGGAGGCCGGAGGGAAAAAGACCTCTAGGGAGGCCGAGACGTAGATGGGAAGATAATATAAAAATGGATTTAAGGGAGGTGGGATATAATGATAGAGAATGGATTAATCTTGCTCAGGATAGGGACCGATGGCGGGCTCATGTGAGGGCAGCAATGAACCTCCGGGTTTCTTAAAAGCCAGTAAGTAAGTAATATTAAAGACACCTGAAGATTTGTTGTTAACGCACTGTAAGCTAAACACACACTGACTGACGTCGCGCGCACTATAGCCTTGAGTAGGGAAATAACGGACCGAGAATGCCGGGAGTTTGTCGGTCGGCAGCCGTTACCGCTTACGTGCGTGAGCCGGCCAATACTTGACTGGGATTATCTGTAGAATATACTAAATTAATAGATAAATGGATATTAAATTGAATTAGTGAATAACATGGAAATATTAGAAATGAATATATAATAATACTTATTAAATTTAAGTCATTGCCCAAACTGGTCACTCTCCGCTTCCAAAGATTTCTCGCATCTTTGGATAAAGATGCTGCCATATCCTGTGGAGTTCATTTTATTTTTTATTGTATTGGGTTATTTTACGACGCTGTATCAACATCTCAGGTTACTTAACGTCTGAATGAAATGAAGGTGGCAATGCCGGTGAAATGAGTCCGGGGTCCAGCACCGAAAGTTGCCCAGCATTTGCTCGTATCGGATTGAGGGAAAACCCGGGAAAAAATCTCAACCATGTAACTTGCCCGGACAAGGATTCGAACCCGGGCCACCTGGTTTCGCTGCCAGACGCGCTGACCGTTACTCCACATTTGTGGACTGTGGATTTCATCAACTGATTCAATTTATGACGTTTGTGACCTCACTTTGTTTATTATTTTTGTATTATTTAACGTGTTTATGTTATGATTCGAAGCTGCGCTAGAGAGTGGGTGCTATATCCGCTTGGACTGATTTCACAGGCAAAATAATTTATTCGTTTATTTACATTTCAATGTATTTAGTGAACAAACTGCCGGCTGACACAAGTATAATGTTGAAAACGGAAGCAAACCTTTTTATAGCTCTATTAGTAATGATTGGATAGAAATATATCCCATATAAATGAAAAAGGCTAGTATAGAACTATTATATGTAAACTTTATTTTGAGGATAAAGTCACTTTATAAATCCCGTTAATTATTTTTTCAAATGAATTTTTAATCCCGCGGTCTCCAACCAAAATAAAAGCAGAAAACCTGATTACCTGAAGTGGAGAGGGAGGAAAAGTAATTTGTTATTGAAGTTTGTAGTGTGGTGAAATGTTCCATTAATAACTTGTTCAGATAAAACGTTTTCAATTCCACTCAGCTAATTTTCTGAACTTTTAACATAATACGCAAAGCGCGACAAATGTCCCATGGTCGCCTGCATCAACGCCGATTAGAGTAACCACTGGTTAAGCCGCGTCTGTGGGTCAAGTACTAGTGCGATGGTCTTCCACCCAGGCGACCCGGGTTCGATCTCCGACAAGTCGTAATTGATTTTGTGGTGAACAAAGCAGACGTTGCAAAGAGTTTTTCTCGGGATACTTCTGTTTTCCTCTATCGACCACCAATTTACACTTCATTTAATCTGTTCTCTGCAATAGTAAAAATAGGCTGGAGTAGTACGTGTTTCCGATGCTGATACAGGAAGGGCTTAGGGCTCCGGGCTTTATCATTATCCGCGAAACGGGATTTGGCTCTATCAGGGACTGAGGTAGATGGCCCACTTGTCAACATCGGATTCATAAATACCACCCAGGCCACCTGTCAGAGTTGGACAATCATTGCATATAAGTATAAGGCACACAATAGGTCAAAGAGTGCTTAAGTGTACGAACGAGTACCGGGTTCAGGCCTCGTAAAGCCAGCCAACCACTGGTTGAAATTGTCACCTTATCCCTGGTTACGCAATTTTACTATGCATTGCATCGACGTCAGTTAGGATTTAAACAGTGTAATATCTAACAGGTCGATTTAGACCGGTTAAAGAAGATAATCACTGAGTAGTAATAAAATATAATAAAATGGCAGCCAGATTTACAGCTGATTATTTCGAAGACGAATTATTGCATTTCGATTATTTCTATCTAAAAAGTTGGCATAGTTTTTGTACAGTCAGACCCATCAATATATTCTTTATGCAGTTTACTATTCAGACTAAAAATCAGAATTTACCAGAAACTCTTAGGGTGCTATTCATAGACATTTCGCTAGCCCGGGCTACGAGCGTGCTAAACAGGATTCATATCATATCATATCGCTGACACTGGTTTATGAATAAGAAAAACGTTAGTTCGTTGATCATCCACCGAAAGCCCGCGCTAAGAATGTCTATGAATACGGCCCTTAGATTTTTATCAAGATCCGGAGGAGAACTCAACTGACATCTTGAATACATCATAAAATATTTTATGCTCAACCATGCCGAAATGTAGTAATTATACACCTGGTAGCAGTCCTTTAATGCATGTCATTAAAGTCCACCTACTCATTAAAGTACAGGTGTTTTCAGCCAATGACAACTCAGCTTACAGGTGTTCAGCCAATAACAAGTCAGCTTTGTACCGTTATAAAACCGCAAGTATCGATTATTCTCGGATATGCAATCGAAAGAGAATTAGCGAAAAGTCGCGGAGGCTGGAAATCCAACACTGTCGCAGAAGGTTATGTTCTGTTACTATAATAATTAGCGTTAATTGTAAATAATATTCAAATAAATTCAATTTGTCATCTCGTTTTTCACTGTCGAATTCAATAATCAAAGTTATACCAAGTTTAACGGGATTACACAACTTCATGTTGTATGATTTATCCGATAAGCAAGTTGCAATACAATGTTAAATTTGAAATATACCGTCTATACTTATCTAGTATTATATGATTGATTATAACATAAACGTTTTCGGCACTAATGTGCCATTTTCAAATGTATGAAAATTTACCTAATTACATATTCAAATAGGTGCACATGAACTGTGTGAATGAAACATATAATATGTACTCTGGTGATCTCATGTCACATATAAAACAATCTATTTGTAGATAATTAATGATTAAAATTAAAATTTAAAAACACACACATATTACTAACATTTAAAATTTGTTTTCCTGCTGCAATTATCCATCAATTTGTGGAACACTGGGGTTTTCTTGACGTATTGTGTGGTCAAATGCAGTTATTCATTTACTTGAAATGTTGTAAAATTACACTGAGATATTAACTATTAAAATGTTAAAATCCTTTATGTTGATACTTTGTTATTGCACCAAGGTTCCTTGTTTTTTGTTCACTTTCACATATTAGAGCACTTTACCATGATCGAATGTGGTGCGTAATATAAGTTACATTGATACCTGGTTATTGTTTTCCTTTGGTTTGCTGTGGTTTGGAAACAAATTTTGAATGTTAGTAATAAGTGTGTGTTTCTAAATTGTAATTTTAATCATTAATTATCTACAAATAGATTGTTTTATATGTGACATGAGATCACCAGAGTACATATTATATGTTTCATTCACACAGTTCATGTGCACCTATTTGAATATGTAATTAGGCAAATTTTCCTACATTTGAAAATGGCACATTAGTGCCGAAAACGTTTATGTTATAATCAATCATATAATACTAGATAAGTATAGACGGTATATTTCAAATTTAACATGGGATTACACAAGGTCAATGACATTATTGTTCCTCGGAAAAAATCAATACTTTCGCGTCAGCGCACATCTCACAATTCACGACCTAGAACAAGGTCACTTCCGATCTTGTCAGATACAAATAAAATGTATACATCTGAATAATTTCAAGTTAGAAATATGGTCGAGCATAAAAAGTCACATGAAACTCGCCTATAATGGTAATTAAGAAGCTCGTATGAAAATTATGAAACTCGCTTGCGCTCGTTTCATAAACATCCATACTCGCTTCTTATTTACTATCATTATAGGCTCGTTGCATAATGTACTATTTCTAAACAATTAAAACTGCGTACTTTGATGATATTGCATCGGTGAAACATAGAAACACAATTTTGTAGGCTTATATACTGTATAAAGCTACAACATGAAATCACGTATGTTTTAATTTAAAAAAAAACTACAACGGACATGTTATCAACAATTGTGGTGGTTTCGAACAAAACAGTCATTTCCAAAATAGCATTTTTTTTCAGGAAGTAGAAAAAACTGTATCAAGTCTTCACTTAGGCTACTCCAAAGTGAACGACAATTTTATGTGTCGTGCCTGTTACGCCCGTTGTTCTAATGGTGGCAATATTTTGTGTACATTTTATAGGCAAAAATATTTTGAAAATGTCCAGTTTTGTTTGAAAATCTGAGGGGAATGTTCACTTTTGTTCGAAAGAAACTATTTGACATTTATAATGTAAAGAGTGCTGCAGTTTCGAACTTCAATTTGAGCTATAGTCTGTGTCCTTATTCGTATGCCAAAAGAAAAGTAAATGAGCACATAATGAATAGGTGGAATAATCAGTGGCTATGCAGTACAAAGGGTTCAGTTACGAGAGAAATCTTCTTTCCTAGCTCGACACCCGCTTAAATAGCAACCAAATTATACCAGATTTTATACTAACACAATTTTTATCGGGTCATGGGAAATTTGGGTCTTATCTAGAACGTTTTAAATTACATAAGGACAATGGCTATTTATGTATCTGTGAGGGACAGCAAACTGTGGATCACCATTTGTTTCATTGTCCAGTGTTCGAAAACAAAAAATTTATTTTGGTCGGTCATTTAAATTTCTGTAATGTAATATATCACAAACCAATATTCAATGTGTTCACAAAAACGTGCTGTTATAAAGAGTTTTGTAATTTTATATGTAATATATTTAAGAACTTGTAAATAATTCAAATTATTGTAGTAGATATAAGTGTTAATTTTAAGTAGCAAGACTGGGTTACCCACGTCAACGTAATTTTATATGTAACTAGCCGTACCCGTGCGCTCCGCTGCACCCGTTAGAACTAAATATAAAGTAATTACATAATTAAAATAGGACATTTTATCCAGGGAACATTCGTGTTTGATAGAAGTATAAATCGTTTAGTATGTTACTTAATTTAAATTGCATTTAAAAAAATTAAAATGCGATCATTTTGATCCAGAGACCACTCATTTGGTGCAATGACAATTCCTTTAACATGTTTCTTAATTCTTATTACATGCAACCATAGTTTAATGAAGATTGATTGTTGTTCAAGGCCCCTTATAGACGAAGTCATTTGTTTCTGTTTCATTACAGGCCAATAGGTGGCATCGTTATTTTAATTTTAAAACTCATTTATCTCATTAAATACAGTCCTATCAAAATTTTGCTTAGAATAAAACTTATCGGAAATCATTTTAAAGAAACTTTTGTTATGTAATATTTTTCACGAAAATCAATAATAAGGGAGATATTTCGATTTATTTAATTCAAGCCCCTTATAAGCCCCCTTTTAAATAAAGTATTTTGAATGTCATATAGCCTAAAATCTAAGTTACAACGAACTTAATTTATATTCCAATTTTCATATAAATCAGTTCAGCCATTATCGCGTGAAAAGGTAACAAACATCCAGACAGACAGATAGACAGATAGACAGATATACAAACAAAAATTTCAGAAAAGCTATTTTAGGTTTCAGGATGGTTAATTATACATGTTAGGACCAATTATTTTTGGAAAAGAGAAAATTACCAGAAAAATGTCGGCTAGAGATTTATTATTAGTATAGATATATTTAAGAACTTGTAAATAATTAAAATTATTGTAGTAGATATGTGTCAATTTTAAGTAGCAAGACTGGGTTACCCACGTCAATGTTATTTTATATGTAATATATTTAAGAACTTGTAAATAATTCAAATTACTGTAGTAGATATAAGTATTAATTTTAAGTAGCAAGATTGGGTTACCCACGTCAATGTAATTTTATATGTAATATATTTAAGATCTTGTAAATAATTGAAATTATTGTAGTAGATATAAGTGTCAATTTTAAGACGCAAGACTGGGTTACCCACATCAAAAGAATTCTCATTATAATAATATAAACTCAGGCTATAACTATAACCCTAATGTACTTTCGGGTAAAATAGGGTTCAAGAAATTGTATATTCAAATAAATAATAAATAACGTAAAAAGTACACGTCACTTACATCAACTGTATCATGGAGTAACGAATATACATTACATGATAATTATGTAGTAAGCATCGGACAGGCAATCTTCCAGGAATAGGAGTCCAAAGCACATAGGCTTACATTACCAAACATATACACATATTTTAATTACATTTTGAAAATTTTCTTATGACTAGCGTATTGTGAGTCCCTTTACACTCTAACGGGAAAATATTATGTGTCCAGGACCTTTGCTGTGGGAAGATGGCGACCTCGCCTATGCATAAAATGCATTTAGCTCAACTATGTGAATGCACATTGCATGAAAATAAAAACATGAATTGAATAGCTGATCTTCCTATTCTCCTTCACTTTCATTCTACTGCATCATGGAAAAAATGAGTCGGCCTATATTATAACCAGTGCTGTCATGGAGACCATACGGGGACATACAGTGTATTGGAACCTACCATTTTTTTAATTAATCGTATGGGGAAAAGAACATTTTGTTTATACAGAGCCATACGGCATATGGGTGCCTAAGTTTTGTACACGGAGATCTGTACAGATCTTAGATCATCTCTTGCTATTCCTAGGGGCCGATTGTATAAACCATTTAATCTTAGATCAGAGGTTAAATTGATCCTCGTTCTAGCTGAACTTGGAATTTTGTGTTGTACAAAGTCTAATCTGAGATTAATTTGTCTTAAACTAAAGTCAACTTTGACTGAAGAAATTCCTCCGATTAAGTTAGATGATCCAAGTTCAGTTATTTCTATTCTGTTTGAAATATACGAGGAGGCAGATTGTGCAAAAAGAATAACCATTGTTATTAATAGTAATAGATATGGTAGGTACATTTATATATTTCAATTTCTTGCCTTAATACACAAACATTCTTATATTTTATAAGGCTGTATCGTGTTCAGCGGTATAAAATAACATAACCTATAATCATATTATGTTTACAACAACCATTAATTATTAATGGATATGATAGGTACATTCATAAATTTTCAATTAACTGTATCACTAAACGAAAATCGTCGTTTTATAAAATCTTTATTACGTTTAGCAGTATCAAACACCATAACATGATAACAATTTGGAGAACAGTCAACCTTCTTCTTATTGTCCGCCATTATTTACATTGCACAAAACAAACCAGTGTCTCCAACAGAGTGTGCGGAAAGTCGCCAAAAAGTAGTTGGAAAGTCGCTAGATTTCTCATTATCAACAAAGAAAGATTAAATTTTGTCAATATGGGGTGCTAAAAAGGTCGCTAAATCCCTATTTAAGCAATATAAAAGTTAAAAGAAATTGTCGTCGAAAAAGAGTTAAAGTCGCTAAATTGGCAACACTGAACAAACCTGTACAACATGGCCCGCGCATTACATACTTCATCTGTTTATGCGATGTTGCCAAATCCTTTTCAAGTGAACTTGGATTGCATTTCAACCAAGGTAAATTGATCGCAGAAAAGTTTTATACAATAGAAGTGTCTGAACTCAGTTCACTTTCCGATCTTCGATCAAAGTTGGTCTTTAGTCAGGGAGTTTTATACAATTGGACCCTAATGTATTTTGTTTGATGTTCATAAACAAAAACTGTCCACCTCTGCAGCACTGGAATCCAGAATTATATAAAATAATCGTTGAAAAACAAGAAGTGCTGTAAATACGCACTCCAAGATTCATCGAGACAAGTGTGCATCTACGGTGGAGCTACATGGTGTATTCTTTAAATCAGGTTTGTTGTACAATTAAAATGTAAAGCAAAACAATTTCTTTACTTCATCTTTAATAGTAAAATAAATCATTAAATGACAGTCTGAGAAAGAGAGAGGAGAGTAAAATATATTTCAAGGAAGAAAACAAGGGTGGGGCGTATGGCCAAGAGAAAAATTACCATGAGAGCACAGGTTATAACACTTCTACAATATTTCAATTAGCAATCAGAATCAGATATTATCACTCTTGCACATAGATGTGGAAATGAATGATTTTGAATGGATTAGTAATTGAAACAGACACAGAGTATTGGAAATGTCCGTTTTTGATACAAAAAGACAATGAAAATATTGGCATTAGTATGATATGAAATTATCCGGATTGATTTTACCATACTGTTTCTCATGGAAATGATAGAGTTAGAATAAAAACAGTAACATATTTAAAAAGATGTATATCTAAACATACCGAAACCATAAAAAAAACTCTTTTGTTTTTGGTGGAAATGACCGGTTTTGTTCTCAACCCCCACAATTGTGTGAAATATGACGTCGAAGTAGTTGTAAGATGTTCAATGAATTCAGTTCATCTGCTACCAGGATGTAACGCCTTAAAGAATTTTCCGATTTTGCCAAGATAGGATGTAAAGAATTAGACCTATGCGACATCTAGTAAATATAATTTTATCCTACCATCACCCGTTTTGTGAAGTTAATGGTTTGCCGTGAAGTCATACTTCTTGTTCAAAGACAAAGGGTTCTCTCTGCACTGCGTACTTCCTCTCTTTGATGCCGTAGTACTCGAGATGAAGAGCACTTCTTGTTCTGTGAACTTGGACGCAATAATGCGAAAAATTGTGTCAGAGCTAGAAAACCGTCTCGGCGATAAGTTCCATGGTATAAAAGATAATGCTACTTGGAATAACCGTGGAGATGATGAAAAAGATTTGTAGCAGATGTGTAACTCTTGCCTTGCTTGTCTGAACACGAACGATCATTTCAGTAAAGCAAACTTCTTTAGATATCAGAGTCGCTACTAAAAGCTAATTGAAGTATTTACTTGGGATGACAAGATAAGACATTCTGCTGTGCTTAAATTAATAATAGGTATAAACAAGTTGTATGAAGATTGACATCTTATTTTGGCATTTTAAACTCTGAAAAAAAAGATTTATCTAATGATAAAACAGAAACAGATGTTTTTCATAACACGAGAGTGCTGATGAATTCATCAAGTAAGTTTATTTTGCTTTCATAAGTTCATGTTAAGTGATGCATACACTGGGAGAACTTTCAGTATAATTTCTAGTCTTTGAATCAAAGAAAAAAACCGCATGTTTCTGAGTCTTGTAAAAAGTGAATTTCAGATAAGCTTACATCTGCAATACACGTTCTTAGTTTTCAGTATTTCTGGAAAACGAAGAAGAGAAGACAGTCCTAAAGGCAACAAAAAGTAGCTTATACAAATTATCATTGAAAGAAGTAAGGGAAACCAACCATACATCACGTGAAACGTCTATATTCAACCTACAAGGAAAGAAAAACTGCAACATTTTGACATGAATGGTTTACTTTGACTCACTCACGGTACCATGTAAACAGAAATGCACCATGAACATCCACGCGAACAGTATCGCATCATTCTCTCATGTATACCCTTTGACACGGTATTTGGTTTTCTGGGAAATAGCTCGGAAATCATCGTGTACGTCAGTGATGTCAAAGCAAGCGCATTTTTCTGACCTTGACGTCGTGCGCGGGCAGCAAGCGCCAAGTATGGAAAGAAGAAGGGTTGTGTATATGAATAAGCAACCTATTGGATTAAGCAAACAGTGGTGCACAAACTTCAAACGGAACGTGAAATTTTATGTCGTTATTTTTATATGGCTTCTTTCTGTTTAATATTATTTTCTATATTGTCTGTAAAACAAAAGTAGGCTACTAACACTGATTTCTTAATATTGCACTTGTGTTTTAAATCTTAATAACATAATAGAGAGTTAAGAAGGATTATCCACTTCAATTCCATAGTAGTATAATATTATACTGTATTAAGTGGATGAAACATATCATTCATAAAGAAAGTGATATTCCAAAGAAAGCGATTGAGTATGACATAAGTTGGAATTTATATTGATTGTATCTTTAGCATTACAAAAGTAATCAACAAACATCAAAACAATAGTCTATTAGAGTACAAAGCAAAGTTACCTAGGTACTGTATCTGTTTTAAGTGTAACTAATATTACATAACAAAACTCTTATCGCATTATGCTTTTAAGGTGATATTTGTGAGCAAGTTCCTATCATCAGAATATTAAATTATTTTCTCGAAATCTGCTGAAGCTATAGAGCTGACATTTTTACAACACATGGGCACGTATCTTTTGCTTATGATGTAACAGTAGTTGCTTTGTTAATCCATTTCCTTACAAACAATTTCCATGCGAATATTTTCAAAATTTTCAATACACTATCTTCAGTAATACGTATATACGGCATATTAGATTTACGAAAACATTCTGTAAGGCTACTAAATAAATAGGCCTACACCTGAAAATTTCACTTTTCTATACGAAAAGTTGAGAAAAAATTTCTTTTGAATAAAAAAATCAAACTTGTGAAAAATGAGCATTAAAATTAAAACTTACATTCTTATAATGCACTTATACTTCTCAGGCAAATCTAAAAATTAACATGGATACAGTTTTAATAAGTTCTCTTCTCTTTATCTATTGAATCAGTGCTGGTCACCCCTGTATATAGCTCGACCAAGCGGCATATACCACCTCTTTCGTCTGTCTCTTTCCTTTCCGCTGTAAAGCGCTCAGGCTCTCCTGGGCTCTAAAGCGCGCGCTTGCTCCTGTGGGCATCAATTGACATGCCTGGTGTACGTCAAGCCTAGGTGCTAATATCTCAATCGAGTCACTGCAGACTGCTCCTTAACTCCCTACTCCACCTTCCCCAGTTGAGACAGTAATTTTTCGAGTAGATAGGAAGGTAAGCATTGTACAGTGACGGACTGTCGCTGGTTGCCTAAAATCCACGACTGATGCCAGTGCCTTACTGTGTGTTTGTTTCTAAGACGGTGTAAGCGAAAAGACATGGGCGGATGTTTTTCCATTCCATTTCACTTTTCCTCTATACCCAGGGCTAGTGTACACTATGTTCACTCGAGAACGTTTCTTTAATATCAATATAATTTTACTCCCAAACGGCCGATGTAAAACGTGTATTTCAAATACTTATTACTGATTTTAATGAAATAGTCCTATGATTTCATAACTAGGAAATTACGTTGGGTAAACTGGAAAATTTGAAACTAAGAATTCTAGTTACAGAACTGAAACTGCCATATCCTAAAAGAAAGAAAGAAAGAAGAAAATAAAAGATAATTTGCATCGTAACATAAGTCTAGATAAAAGTAAACATTTAATATGAAATAAAGAACCTTTTCCCAAAAATTAATGAAATGTTAATAATGGTTACTTAAACCTTTCACTGCAACTACAGGAATGCAATCGTGGTCGACGGAATAGCGTGCATTTCATTCAAAGATGGTAGGCAATTTATTTATTGTGTACGAGTGGTAAAATGCTTGATTTATAAGTTCGTAGTGCCGGAGTGCGAACTCCAGTTAATTGAAGGAAATTTGTATACTTTTGTTTATAGGCCTCATATTACTTCAGTGACATAATCGGATAGTTAACAAGGCGGATTTTATCCAGTTCTTACCACGTGATCAATATATGCGCGCACCAATACAAAATACAAAATGAATAATACTTAGTAGTGTACCTCAGTTTAGTCTATAAATAAATTTATTTCCGTAAAAGTGTACAAAAAATGGTATTTAAACTAGAGCTGGGGACGGAGCGAGTAGAACTGTTGAGTTACTCGGTTCTATCGGTTTATGTGCTTGGCAGCAGAGCACCGAAGTTACTCGGTTAACCGTAGCCGTTACCGGTCAATTCAAACGTTCAAACAGAGTTCACGTGTTTTACTTAATTCTAGCAGACAACAACGTTGTTACTGTTGTATTTAAATATTTTCTGCTGCAGGACAAATTATTTTCTTATCCCCAAGGCGGGCTGAAAGGCCTCTAATATTGAAGAGCAGTTCATCCTATTATATGACCTGTCAAGTGGGCCTAATGAACACTGACAGTCTGACCATATTACTGTAAATAATAATAATAATAATAATAGTAATAATAATATACATTATTATTATTATCATCATCATCATCATCATCATATTAGAGCGTTTGATTAATATTAAAATATGTTAAAAAAGGAAGTGCATTATATTTTTCTTCTATTAGTGTCTATTGGATTTGTGTTACCTCATCAGTCATCATTTAATTTGTATTTATTTCTACGAATTATGTTACCTAATTACTTTAATTTATCAATAATATTACTCTTCACCAAAGATAACATGGTTGTATTGAAGGCTAGTAATGTTATAAAATAAATAAACATTATGTTCTTCAGTTTAAGATTCCATGATTTTATTGATTATTTTATCCACTTTCCGTAATAGTAAATAATTCTGTGTGTAATTTTTAAATGTTTAGGCAGCGCTTCATGGAGCCCGTTTCTTTATATCTTATTTTTTACTTAGCTGCAGCGTTTAACGTTTACCTCACATGTTAATTTATTAGCTATTAGTATTATAAATTAGTTTATCAATTTTATTTCGTCTGTCATATATAACAACACTGAAAGTTAAATAGACCTTTCATACAAAATAACTCCGCAAATAATAATGTAATCACGCAAATGGAATTTGCAACTGCCACTTCGCAATGAAGAGAAGCACTTTTTTCTCGTCAATTGGCAATGCGAAAGCGCTTTACTACAACGATTTTAAAATACGCTTGGTTTCACTTTCAAAGTACGTTCTAAAATCGACTCGATCTATCTAAATTTTAAATCTGCCGCCACAAATTTATACTCGGTATTCTACTCGGTTCAACCGAGTAATGACGTCACAGTTACTTCTCCGGACCGAACCGCTCCGTCCCCAGCCCTAATTTAAACCTAAAATACCGAAAGAAAAAACCTGTTCTTCTGAACCATTTTCTTCCTTAGAAATTCGATGTTGGTCTGACCATTGTTTGATATTCTGTGAGGTTATCCATGTTCTGTGTATAAGTGGTAAATTGCATTACTAGTTCTGTTATCGCCATGAATTCGAGTCTCGAATAATGTAACGTAATTCATATATTATGTTTGTTTCTATTTTTACTTGATTTCATCTCATGTTATTTTTAAATAAGGAGGTTCCTATAAAATTAATGTAATGTTTAAATATTACTGTTATATATAAGCTAAATCACAGAGTTAGGAATTTAATTAAAACCAATAACGTTGCGTGCTAACACATTAAAAAAACATCTTAAAATTTTAAACATAGCTTACATAGAGAGATTGGAACGAGAAAAATAACAGCTCTACAGTATAGCCATAAAAGATTCGTACGAAATATGTCGTTTCGTGACGTAGACTATAAATACAACACTGGTGCGACTCGACTTCATCCTCGATGATTAATTTTTCCTCCTTGTGCATAGCACATTAACCTACCACACCTAGACAAATTCACGCTACAGGAGAGAGACCATTTTCCGTGTCAAAGATTGTACTTCGAGGTATTCCATACGCCAAACGGCCTTTTTCCTCGTGTTGCAGTACAATGGTACTTATTTTTTTTTCAAGAAATATTTAACATATCTTTTTGTAATAATATAATAGATTACATAAAGACTCAATAACGCGGAAATTTCTTTAGTTTGTTGTACCATTACCAAAATGAATAATCACAATTTATTTTTATAGCCTATAAACAATGGGAACAACACAAAAGTTATGTAGGCCTATTCAATAGATGTGAAGTGAACAATATCGTTATCACAGTTGTCAAAATTATTATTATTATTATTATTATTATTATTATTATTATTATTATTATTATTATTATTATTATTATTATTATTATTATTATTACTCTTCAAGGAACGAGCACTCACATAAATTGAGGGAAAGAAGACAGAGGACGGACACTGGAAAGTTTTCTTTTCTCAATCGTACTATCAGGGACTGGACTGATTTACCTGCAGACTTACTAAAGGCTTTACCAATAACCAAAAATGTATTTAAAAATAGGCTTAAGGATTCTACTAATAGACGGTAATACATTATGCAGACTATTTTGTGGTTTTACAAGTGTAGTGAGTAAACAGAGAAACATAGTGACTCTCCAGTGATTTATAATGGGTGTGCAGTGTGTTGTAGTGAAAGTGCAGTGAGCTTAAAAGTAAATTCTGAGAGTTACAGTGGCAGAAAAATAGACTTAAAGTGAACGGGTGTAAGTTATAGTGATCGTCCTAAATTGCTTGTAATGTGGTCTAGGCTAGCGATTTGAGGTTAATATAGCAAGTACAATTCTACGGAATAATAAGGATGTAATTGTTATTTGAAATGTTGTATCAGTGAAGAAGTGTGTTGTGTCTGTGAAATGTGTTGTGACAGTGAAGTGTGTTTGTGTCAGTGAAGTTCTATAGTTTACAGTGGTAGTGCAAAGTATTTGAACAGAGAAATGTTTTTGAAGTGTTGTGAAATCAGGATAGTGTCAGTAAAATGTGTCTTAGTTCCAGTGCTGTGAGTGAATTGATAGCGAAATGAGTGTAGTGCTGAAAGGTACTTATGCAAGTTTGAACGTATATCATATATACTCGTGGTTTTAAGTTCGAGCTTAGGGTTAAGATATAAATTAGATTTACTTTAATTAATTATGTTATATTAAGTGATTCATTTAATTTAGGATGCTCCTTGTTAATATTATTATATATTGCTGTTATTATGTTATTATTAATATTATGACTATTTTATTATTATTATTATTATTATTATTATTATTATTATTATTATTATTATTATTATTATTGTAATTATTGAGTGTATTAGTTACCACTGCCACCGGGTATTTACCCATTTGCAGTGTGAATACATATATACATACATTATTATTATTATTATTATTATTATTATTATTATTACTATTATTATTATTCTTACGTATTTCGTTAGTATTGCATTTATTTATTACTGTCGTTATCATTTATATCCATTGTTTTTTATATTAATTTTAATATTTTGCCTTTTTGTATTTTTACTATTGTATTGTTTCGTATTGTGCTGAACTTTAATTGGCCTCCAGCTGTTGCACAGCAGATAAATATTAATAATAAAAACATTATTATTATTAATATTATTATTATTATTATTATTATTATTATTACTTATTTTGTTACTATTGTATTTATTTATTGCTCTCTTTATCATATACAGTATATCCATTGTATTTTATATTCATTTTAATGTCGACCTCGGTAGCGTAGTCGGTATAACGTTGGCTTTCTGTGCTCAAGGTTGCAGGTTCGATCCCGGCCCAGGTCGATGGCATTTAAGTTTAAATGCGACAGACTCATGTCAGTAGATTTACTGACATGTAAAATAACTCCTGCGAGACGAAATTATGGTACACCGGCGACGCTGATATAATCTCTGCAGTTGCGAGCGTCGTTAAATAAGCCGTAATTTTATTTTTTTCATTTTAATATTTCGTCTTCTTTGTATTCTTTCTATTGTATTGTTTTGTATTGTGCTGAACTTTAATTGGCTTCTGGCTGTTGCACAGCACATAAATATTAAAAATAAATAAATAAATATTATTATTATTATTATTATTATTATTATTATTATTATTATTATTATTATTATTATTACTGCTAGTCCTGTGTCTGGAAATCGCTTCATAAAAGATGGTAACCTAGTTCCCGCTCTGATGAGTCTTTTGTCACTTGTACTCTGTTCATTTTGAGACGGCTTTTTATGAATCACAAGTCTTCCCACACTTAAGAGGATTAAAAATTACTACGACATTATTAAGCACATCGGCCCGCATGAAATTTCTACTGACAAGAGTGCTGGTCTGACTTATGTTCAGTGGTGTTGCAGTGACGCAAAAAAAAAATCATTGCAGGTTAACTTTTAAATATTAGACAAGAAGCTTGCGTTACGCGGATTCAGACAGCTTGTAAGTCTACATAATATTATGTCTCAGGACTGAGGAGGCTACACATTGCAATTATAGATATTACAGCAATATAAACTTAATAAATTACAAGTAACAAATGAAAGCAACACTGTTGCAAATAAAAATATAATAATAAATCTAAACATTTCCAACTGCATTCCTTGTTTTCATTCGCCGGCTATCGCATTTAATAGGATTTCTACGGCCTGTCTTTATATTTTCCACTCGAGATATTTCTCAAGAATTAATTCAGGACTTTAACAAATATAAGTTACCGGGGGGTATTAAGTCCCAGCATGTTATAAGGCCCACTACCTAATTTTCCCATTAGTTATACACTTTTGCAAAAAAAAACGAGCAACAGCTCTTAAGACAGGAAGAATTAGGACCTTTGCTTTAACGTACCAACGCTCTACCACCTGAGCTACCCGGGAACTCTACCAGACTCCGACCCAATTTTTCCCTCTATATCTACAGACCTCAAAGTGGGCTGACAGCTGTCAAGCAACCAACGTTGAGTGCACACTAACTCTGTGTGACTTAAATTGTGGCTTTCTGTTAACGAACAGTGACGTGTATTATGCAAATCAAGCTTTCAGGTATAACTCCCTGTAAAGTTGATTTGAATAATTTCGAGGGAAAAATTGTTCCGGGGCCAGGTATCGAACCCGGGACCTTTGGTATATAAGCCACAATTTAAGTCACACAGAGTTAGTGTGCACTCAACGTTGGTTGCTTGACAGCTGTCAGCCCACTTTGAGGTCTGTGGATATAGAGGAAAAAATTGGATCGGTGTCTGGTAGAGTTCCCGAGTAGCTCAGTTGGTAGAGCGTTGGTACGTTAAACCAAAGGTCCCGGGTTCGATACCTGGCCCCGGAACAATTTTTCCCTCGAAATTATTCAAATCAACTTTACAGGGAGTTATACCTGAAAGCTTGATTTGCAGGAAGAATTAGGTCTCTTAAGACCTGTTGTTTTTTTTTTCAAAAGTGTATAACTAATGGCAAAACTAGGCAGTGGGCCTTATAACATGCTGGGCTTTAATACCGCCCGGTAGCTTATTATGACATTCTGGCAAATAAAAATCAGGATTGAATTCAGAAATGTTTGGGGGTAGAGGGAGA
Source organism: Periplaneta americana (assembly GCA_025594305.2). Taxonomy (NCBI): domain Eukaryota; kingdom Metazoa; phylum Arthropoda; class Insecta; order Blattodea; family Blattidae; genus Periplaneta; species Periplaneta americana. The sequence continues at coordinate 49,464,429 of JAJSOF020000021.1, read as the reverse complement.
ATATGGTGAAATTTGACATTTTTTCCTAAAAAGAAAGGTAAAGGTATCCCCGTAACATGTCATGAAGGCACTTGGGGGCATGGAGGTAGAGCCCCTTGCTTTCCATGACCTCGGCACTAGAATGAGGTGGTGTGGTCGGCACCACGCTCTGACCCCCTTTTACCCCCGGGAAAGACCCGGTACTCAATTTTATAGGAGGCTGAGTGAACCTCGGGGCCGTTCTGAAAGTTGGGCAACGAGAAAAAAATCCTGTCAGCACCTGGGATCGAACCCTGGACCTTCCAGTCCGTAGTCAGCTGCTCTACCAACTGAGCTACCCGGCCGCCCCATTTTTTCCTAAATGATGCATAATTTTCATTTGTTTTATGTAGAAATATCATTGCTGCCCAACAACTTAATTTGTTTCTTTGACTCCACATTACACTATACAAACACACCCCCACAGCAAATAAAACAAAAGGCGCCAAGACCAGCAACAACCAGTTCTGAAGAAGGTCGATAACAGACCGAAACATGTTAACCAGGTACGATAGAATTTAACACGAGAAAGACATATAATACATATTCCGAAGTGATAGGCTATAGTGTTAGCCTAAAAGTTGTGTAATCAAGATGCATAACTTAATTTGTAGGTTAGTTTCAGAAAAAAATTTTGAGGCAAAAATTTGAAAAAAAAAAAAATACCAAGACACTGTCATTTATTAATCTCACAGTTAATTAATACGTATATGCTCGCTTAGGTAGTGGATCGTTCTTTTTCGTATTTATAATCACTTCCTTCCTTTTTCCTTATTTCTTTCACCTTGTAACAGAGAAAAGAAATGTGCGCATTTTTCAGTTCTTTATAAACAATTCTGAACACAACAAGTCGGCCTGGATAGCGTAGTTGGTATAGCATTGGCCTTCTGTGCCCGAGGTTGCGGGTTCGATCCCGGCCCAGGTCGATGGCATTTAAGTGTGCTTAAATGCGACAGGCTCATGTCAGTAGATTTACTGGTATGTAAAAGAACTCCTGCGGGACAAATTTCGGCACACCGGCGACGATGATATAACCTCGGCAGTTGCGAACGTTGTTAAATAAACCATAATATTAGCCTAATATTGGAACACAACAGCACGACATTTTATCGCACTTACATTACATTTTTGTTCCCTATATGACTGTATACTGTATAGGGCGCGCTTGAATAACGATGGCCGATTTGTCGGCATTTGTTGGAGCAAAGGATTGCGGTACTCTGGATATCCACGGACTATATTCAATAGGTTCTCGAAAATTTACGTATATTGAGTTGGAGGTCTTTCTTTGTTATTTGCCTGTGATTGAAATATCTGCAGAAAAAATGTTTTAAGGCCAGAGTAATTAATACTAACTTATAGCCTACTGTTGCTCGTATTCGTATTAATATAATATTGTTTGATTGCTGTAACAGGCGATACATTCTGTTCATAGATAGTGATAAAACTAATAATACAACCTAACTAGAGAAGTACCATAATAAGACAGTTAAAAAAAATTAAACAATGGTATTCACCTTGTGAGGAATCCGTAACAGTTTCACTCCTGACAGTTCGTATTTGGCTAATATTTGACCTAGAAACAAGAACCAATGCAATACTAAGAAATTTTTCAATATATACAGTATTTCGTGCAAAAGCTATTAAATTGTCAGTTTTATTAGAACTATTCTATACGTAATGTATGCCATTAGAAGTTTAAATGAGAGCCTGAGAAACAAATTAAATGAGAATTAGTACAAAATGAAATGAAATGTAATAATAATAATAATAATAATAATAATAATAATAATAATAATAATAATAGTAATAATAATAATAATAATAATAATAATAATAATCTTTTATATCACATCTGATCTGATATGAATTCTAGAGCTGTTCACTCCATCTCTTAATTATTCATGCGGCTGTGATTTCAGTGACTGTAGAAGCAAGTCGAAAGCAAGACTACAGTATGATTATAATACAGAATAAATCGTCCCACCAGTAGTTTTAAACTGGTCGGAGTAGCAGGCCAATGACATTTAAGGGTTACAGGTACAACTTTGCTCTAGACTCTAGAGTATGCCATTAGGAAAGTCCAGGATAAAAGAGAGGGTTTGGAACTGAACGGCTTACATCAGCTGCTTGTCTATGCGGATGACGTGAATATATTAGGAGAAATCCATAAACGATTAGGGAAAACACGGGAATTTTACTTGAAGCAAGTAAAGAGATAGGTTTGGAAGTAAATCCCGAAAAGACAAAGAATATGATTATGTCTCGTGACGAGAATATTGTACGAAATGGAAATATAAAAAATTAGAAATTTATTTTTTTATTTATTTTATTGGGTTATTTTACGACGCTGTATCAACATCTGGGTTATTTAGCGTCTGAATGAAATGAAGGTAATAATGCCGGTGAAATGAGTCCGGGTCCAGCACCGAAAGTTACTCAGCATTTGCTCGTATTGGGTTGAGGGAAAACCCCGGAAAAAACCTCAACCAAGTAACTTGCCCCGACCGGGATTCGAACCCGGGCCACCTGGTTTCGGGGCCAGACGCGCTGACGGTTACTCCACAGGTGTGGACAAATTTATCTTTTGAAGACGTGGAAAAGTTCAAATATCTTGGAGCAACAGTAACAAATATAAATGATACTCGAGAGAAAATTAAACGCAGAATAAATATGGAAAATGCCTGCTATTATTCGGTTGAGAAGCTTTTGTCATCTAGTATGCTTTGGAAAGAATTGAAAGTTAGAATTTATAGAACAGTTTATTACCGGTTGTTCTGTATAATAGTTAAGAAACTTGGACTCTCACTTTGAGAGAGGAACAGAAGTTAAGGGTGTTTGACAATAAGGTGCTTAGAAAAATATTTGGGGATAAGAGGGATGAAGTTACAGGAAAATTAAGAAATTTACACAACGCAGAACTACACGCATTGTATTCTTCATCTGACATAATTAGGGACATTAAATCCAGACGTTTAAGATGGGCAGGGCATGTAACACGTTTGGCTGAATCCAGAAATGCGTATAGAGTGTTAGTTGGGAGATCTGAGTGAAAAAGACTTTTGGAGATGTCGAGACGTAGATGGGAAGATAATATTAAAATGGGTTTGAGGGAGTTGCGATATGATGATAGAGACTGGATTAACCTTGCTCAGGATAGGGACCAATGGCGTGCTTATGTGAGGGCGGCAATAGACCCTTGGGTTCTCTAAAAGCCATTTGTAAGTAAGTAAGTAAGAATTAAAGCTACTTTATATAAGATATTTAAAAATATTTGTACAGTCGAAATAACTCTCTCATTTTCAGCTCCTCCTCACGCGTTATAGTACCTCTTTGGCCGAGAACTAGTACCTCATGCATGAAATAGTACGCCGTTTCAGTCTTGTACAGTACATGAATTTGCTCATCTCTGGTCTGAAGCACTGACGTCTATTATTTTGGTCCTTTATTCATCCCATTCGGATGATTAAACAGGCAGCCAAGAGACTTGCTTCAGTTTCCTGGTTTAATCCTCTCTAAATCCTCAAAAGTAAAGAGTAGTGTGGTTTCTTGGACACACTGGCGTCCCAGGTAATGGAGAGGTTGACGCTATATCAAAGGGAAGATTAAACTTCTATTGTGTCAGATCTCTTTATTTACCTCCACGCAAGGACTGAACTCGAGGCACTGAAATATGATCTACTCAAAAAATATAGAAAGTTTTGCAGTGAAACTCCAGCTATGACAGATTACGTCTGCAAGTCCTTTCTATTATTGAATAAAGGTTGTTATCAAAATGACGCAAACTTTCTCATTATACATTCTCTGCATTCAAAACAATTTAGTTTCTCGTATTATGTTACATTTTTGTGTACCCTACATAACCACATTCTCATATTATACTCTACATTCTACGTGCACTACCTCGCCCCCGACATGCGCACATTATGATATTTACGAAAGCAAACAACCAGTTAAACGACATTCCATGGAAGCAGAGTGCTAGCCTCACGTCCACATACCTATCAGTGAGCTCTATACTAAACTGGAGGCACAACTCAATGCTTGAAAAGCGTGACGCGAATGCTGAGCGCCTGAGCGTATTGTTATCTCTTTCTAACATAGTGTTGTCCTTGCCTGTCTTGCAGTGAATGCTATCGTACACTAACGTATTTTTATTGCTTACTGCGCATGTGCAACCTCACGAAAGACTCATTGAAACATGTTAGTTAGAAAGAGAGAGCAATACCCTCAACATGGCGTCACGCTCTTAGACAGGAAAGAGCATTGCGGTGGTGCCTCCAGTTTAGTATAGAGCTCACTGACCTTAGCAGAGGTGAACGATCATACAAAGCAGTGAGAGGGTAACGTATTGTTAGCACGATGATTGCCCCAGCCATTATAGCTGCCTCACGAAATCCGTTTTCGATACAATACTCACTAAAGTTCCCCAAATTCATCACGATTCTGGGTAGACACCGACTCCATGAACTGACCGAAATTTCATGAGAAATATTCTTTCCTCATGAGGACTCAAACCAATGCTAGTCCAAGGCATAACATCTTAGTCCAGGCAATTATAACACGAGACTGTGAACGCAAACAAAGTACTGTATTTTTAGGAGAACAGAAACAGAGAACGGACGGAGAAAATGAAGGAAGAAATAAATAAGGAGTGTATCATTTAAGTAGATATATGTAATTAATTTTTTACAAATTCATGTAAAGCCGCTATATTTACATTGCAATCATTTTATTATTATTTTCCCAAACAGTCCAAACCTGTAGAGTAACGATTAGCGCATCTGGCCGCGAAACCAGGTGGCCCGGGGTTCGATTCCCGGTCAGAGCAAGTTACCTGGTTCAGATTTTTTCCAGGGTTTTCCCTCAACCCAATATGAGCAAATTCTGGGTAACTTTCTGCTGGACCTCGGACTCATTTCACCGGCATTATCACCTTCTTCTCATTCAGACGCTAAATAACCTAAGATGTTGATAAAGCGTCATAAAATAATCCACTAAAATGAAAAAAATTAAAAAATTCCCAAACACAAAATTCAGCATTTAAAAGTGATAGGGCTACATGCTTAACTATGAGGGAAAGTCAGTTAAGCAAAATTTAAATAGAGACCTAAAGTTTTTAATGAGCCGCCTGTTTTTTTTTATTTCTAGTAGGTTATTTAACGACGCTTCATCAACTAGTAGGTTATTTTAGCGTGGGTGGAATTGATGATTGCGAGATGGCGAGATGAGACCGAGATTTTGCCATAGATTACCTGACATTCGCCTTATGGTTAAGAAAAATCGGGAAAAAAACTCAACCAGGTAATCAGCCCAAGCGGGAATCGAACCCATGTCCGAGTACTGCTCCGGATCAGTAGACAAGCGCCTCTTCCGACTGAGCTACACCGGTGGCGGCCGCCTGAAATTATCGCTACAGGGCAGTTAATGTCATGCAATGTTCGAACATAAGAGATATTACAAACTACGCCTTACTTCATAGGCATCCAAACAATACGCAGAAGTGAAGCATGTAAACTAAAATAATCGAATTCGTTGAAAATTGGTAAAAGTCCTTATGTTCAGTTCATATTTGCCAAGTATCTGTACAACCGAAGCTCGCTTTGCTGAAACAGGTCTGTCATTACTTGCATTTGTTCAACCTTTCCTCTCCCTTAATGTTCGATGCCTTCCTCCTTAGCACCTCTTCTGTATTTTCTTTTATGCTTTAATGTGTGTTCTTTTAGAGCGTAGTTGGATGTAATCATAGGTGGTGGGGGGGGGAACCTACAAAGGAGGACTTGTTTCGGGTACAAAGCACGTACGGT
>JAJSOF020000021.1:49434844-49456004 GCA_025594305.2 Periplaneta americana | reverse complement strand
TTCTTCATTCCTGAAGAAGATGGCAGAGCAAGCCGTCGAAAGCTTGGAAGCTAATCTCCAACTCACCTGGCTGAGAACCCGGGAAGAGTTATTCTATATCATGTTTGTTGTTGTTAATATGGCTAAAGACTAAACCTTCACAAGAATATGAGTATAAGTAAATCAAACTAAATATATTTGTAGAAATGCTTGTGTATACCCCTTTTCATTCGACTTAATCAGAAGACCCGTGCATTGGATTTTAGACAAAATTATGATAATATTAGTCAATAAATCTATCTATCTATCTATCTATCTATCTATCTATCTATCTATCTATCTATCTATCTATCTATCTATCTATCTATCTATCTATCTATCTATCTATCTATCTATCTATCTATCTATCTATCTATCTATCTATCTATCTATCTATCTATCTATCTATCTATCTATCTATCTATCTATCTATCTATCTATCTATCTATCTATCTATCTATCTATCTATCTATCTATCTATCTATCTATCTATCTATCTATCTATCTATCTATCTATCTATCTATCTATCTATCTATCTATCTATCTATCTATCTATCTATCTATCTATCTATCTATCTATCTATCTATCTATCTATCTATCTATCTATCTATCTATCTATCTATCTATCTATCTATCTATCTATCTATCTATCTATCTATCTATCTATCTATCTATCTATCTATCTATCTATCTATCTATCTATCTATCTATCTATCTATCTATCTATCTATCTATCTATCTATCTATCTATCTATCTATCTATCTATCTATCTATCTATCTATCTATCTATCTATCTATCTATCTATCTATCTATCTATCTATCTATCTATCTATCTATCTATCTATCTATCTATCTATCTATCTATCTATCTATCTATCTATCTATCTATCTATCTATCTATCTATCTATCTATCTATCTATCTATCTATCTATCTATCTATCTATCTATCTATCTATCTATCTATCTATCTATCTATCTATCTATCTATCTATCTATCTATCTATCTATCTATCTATCTATCTATCTATCTATCTATCTATCTATCTATCTATCTATCTATCTATCTATCTATCTATCTATCTATCTATCTATCTATCTATCTATCTATCTATCTATCTATCTATCTATCTATCTATCTATCTATCTATCTATCTATCTATCTATCTATCTATCTATCTATCTATCTATCTATCTATCTATCTATCTATCTATCTATCTATCTATCTATCTATCTATCTATCTATCTATCTATCTATCTATCTATCTATCTATCTATCTATCTATCTATCTATCTATCTATCTATCTATCTATCTATCTATCTATCTATCTATCTATCTATCTATCTATCTATCTATCTATCTATCTATCTATCTATCTATCTATCTATCTATCTATCTATCTATCTATCTATCTATCTATCTATCTATCTATCTATCTATCTATCTATCTATCTATCTATCTATCTATCTATCTATCTATCTATCTATCTATCTATCTATCTATCTATCTATCTATCTATCTATCTATCTATCTATCTATCTATCTATCTATCTATCTATCTATCTATCTATCTATCTATCTATCTATCTATCTATCTATCTATCTATCTATCTATCTATCTATCTATCTATCTATCTATCTATCTATCTATCTATCTATCTATCTATCTATCTATCTATCTATCTATCTATCTATCTATCTATCTATCTATCTATCTATCTATCTATCTATCTATCTATCTATCTATCTATCTATCTATCTATCTATCTATCTATCTATCTATCTATCTATCTATCTATCTATCTATCTATCTATCTACCTACCATCTACCTACCTACCAATTGTCTGTCTATCTATCTATCTACCTACCTACCTACCTACCTATTCAGTTTCATGAAGGTAGTCGGCCTGGGTAGCGTAATCGATATACGCTGGTCTTCTGTGCTCGAGGTTGCGGGTTCGATCCCAGCTTAAATTTGATACGCTCATGTCAGTAAATTTACTGGCATGTAAAAGAACTCCTGAGGGACATAATCCCGGCATACCGTCGGCGCTGATATAACCTCTGCAGTTGCGAGCGTCGTTAAATGAACTATAAGCGCCTTAGCCGACAGAGCTACGCCGGTGGCTGTTGATATATAAAAGTACAAGACCAGAAGGTAAAAAGGACGGCTTGTGCGAATGGTCTTAATTTTTTTCCGACTCTATAGCCTACTAGGCCTACATTATGATTTGTTGCATTTGACTGTCTTGTGAAATACAGTAAAAAGCGTACTTACAGCTTTCAAACTTTATAACTGTTCCGACTCTGTGAAACGTTAATATTGAAAACTATAAATTTATGAACTATCGATTACTGAATGTGCTAGCTGCAAATAACGTGTTCTCTTCCTTTTCGAAAAAGCCATGGTTAATTAATTTCAGTAGACTGCACTGGCAAGGGGAACCCGCACGCAGGAAATGAGATGTTTTAATGAAACTCTTGCCAAGTTAAAGCGCCTGGAAGGTATGTTTTTTTAAATCTGTTATTTAACGACGCTACATAAACTACGAGGTTTCCTAGCGTCGGAGGAATTTATGATAGCGAAGTGGAAGAGAGGAGAAAATGTATGGAACAATTTGTTGTGTACATAAAAATGAAATACTGGAAGAAACTCAGATGGAAATTTTAACAAAACCTTAGCTGACCCACTTTTAACATATGGATCCGAGAATTGGTTTCTGAACGGAACTGCCAAGAGAAAATTAAAAAGAGTGAAATGAAATTCCTCAGAAATACAGCTGCCTGTATTTTATTATTCCATCGGACAAATTAAGACATACGAAAAAAAGTTGGACACATACAACCTAGTTTTACCGAATAGGGATATCCTGAACTAGGACCAACAGATAGCGCATGTACTTTGAGGGATGCGCTTTGCGTGTACATTTGTTTTTCGGTATATAAACATTGAGGATATACGTAGTGTCTTAGTATATTAAATACTCTTAAAAACAACTAAAAATGGCAAATTTTTGTTATGTTCCTATATGTAAAAACCAGGGAAAACTTTTTGTCTTCAATCAGGTCCCGAAATATTCTGAATATTATTAAAAATATAAGTAATAAAATTGGGCCTCGAAAGTGCTAGCTATTAAATAAAAGTAACTACTTCAAGTAAGGAATTGTTGACTACAGTTTCATTTTGGAAGAGGAAAAAGAAAAATTAATAAAGACATATGCAACCTCGACAGTAAGCTATGTTAGCTTAGATTATTTTATGCAGTATTCGTAAAGTAGCCACGTTCAATTAGTAGGCTAGCGGTGTCAAAGAGGACGGAAGCTTTGTAGTTTCAATAATTTTAATTATGTCGCGCTGTCCATTGTCGTCAAGTCTTTTGAAGGCCACTCTAATACTCCACGCGGAGTGTATGGGCGGAAGCTTTGTAGTTTCAATAATTTTAATTATGTCGCGCTGACCATTGTCGTCAACTCTTTTGAAGGCCGCTCTAATACTCCACGCGGAGTGTATATATAAACCAGAGTTGCAAATTTTAGCAGTGTCTCTTGTTCCATGTTATATTAATATATAGCAGCAACAAACAAGACGTGACAACGTCGCATTTTCATTTTATTATCGGTGCATGCAATAAAGACCTACAAATCTTAAAAGGAATGTCGCTGCCTAATAATTAAACGAGGCTACTATAGGAGTCTCCGAAGTTTACGCCTGCAGTAAACTCTCGATAAACTGGGATGCTTATTATCCAGGACGATCCGTAGTGAAATCCATTTCGTGAATTATGTTTTCAATGTACTGTACCCTAATTATTAAAACCATGTTTTAACTTCAAGTTTTCAAAATCATCCTACATAGTATTCAAAACTGCATGTCCTTAACCTACAAAACGCACGACTAATCGTGATACTACTGCGATCATATTATATCATCCTATTAAAAATTGTATTTGATCATTCTGCAACTACAGAAAAAAAATACAAGGAATTCAATCTCTATAGTCTCTTCCCTATAAAAAAAAACACATTGGTGGCTGCATATACTGTTTTTAGCGTACGGTTCGTAAATACTAATTATTAAAGATGATATTCACCTTCGATATAGTTCCTATTTTTTATTCGTGCACCTCGTTCTCAAAGTTCTGGTTTATGTTCATGAACATTCAAATTACTCGTATCTATATTCTGCATATTGCAGATTTCCCCATCCATCTCTCAATATTATACAGGTTTACGTTATTATTTATTGTAAATTAAATTAAATTATGAGGTAAGAAAATACTGAATTATATTAAATTATACTAGGTATAATTGTAAATATAATTTTGACACGCACAGAAAACCAACAAGCGAGAAAACGTAATCAACTGTAGCATATGATATAACATAGCCATACAACATGTTGCGCCGCATGGAACCCTCCTGCCATCTAGCGGTAAAACTTCGCATAAGATATCCCTATACAAAATCAAAACCAAATTGTGCAATTAAAAAGTCTTCGGACAAAATTTTGTCTCCAACATTTTCGCCTTCATTTTCATTCAGGATTCACACTATTTAGTCTATTTGCGTGAATTTTGAAGTTTTATTTTCTTGCCATTTATGACAAACCCTCTTCTTGTACAAAATTATAACATTCTCAGTATCTGAGATCTACAGTTTCTGTAAATCCTACCCGAGGGATTTACAATATAGGCCTACAAAGCAATTAACATTGCCATTGCCACCCTCATAATATTGTAATTATTAACATATTATGTTAATCCCATTTCAATAACCCTATAAACCACAACTATACTCTTTCCTTGCCATCAACCTAGAGACTTCAAAATACCTTTCCTATTGTCTGATATGATGTGTTGTGAGTTGATAAGTTTTTTTGTTTACTCTGAACCATAATGTTAAATGTACAGAAGGAAATTATCATTTGACTTGAAGTAATCTCATGTGGTTATTAGCAGTGAGGGAAGTGAGACGGTATGCGACGGTACGGAATACCGCCACTGATTTCTATGGCCAGAAAACATACCGTTAGTGAAAAATGACATATTGTCACTGAAAAAATCTGATCGTAAAAATATGTTTATACATTTCTTCACAGCAAAGACTACTGCCTGTTTGCTTCGTAAATCTAAACCACAGCCTTCTGTAATTGTATTCAGTGTGTATTTAGACACGCTTATTTGATAAGCTTAACCCCTGAAATGCTTAAAATGGTAGTACGTATTTCAAGTATAGAAGGCTGTGGTCTGTAGCTTGTGGCGCCCATTGTTGACAATTTAGTGACTGTGTCTTTTTTTTGTTGTACTTTTTATTAATAATTAAGTAAAGCACTTTGAAGCCTTAACATTATTTTAAATAATAAGTCTCAATGGACATTGTAAAATGATCTCGCAAATAACTGAAGTAGCTTGAAATTATTTTATTAACAAATGTAATGGAGTGCTTCTTATGATTAGGTTTTTCCAAGTCTCCACACTGCTGGCTGCGCAGAAGATACGACTGGACCCAAATAGAAGCGATCGTTCGCCGCCATCTTGAGGCGGACGGAAAGCAATGTTGATAGAACGCAATCGTAAAACAAACTAAGATTTATTACTATCCAACATAAAAACAACCAAACATGAGCCTAAGAGTAACAAGGATGAAGACAAATATAAATAGTAAAACGTAATTACCTGCATTCTTGTGGTATAACATCAAATAATCAAAGATATTAATCCTGCAACTGTCAGTCAATAATCTTCGTCGTCTTTGTGACTTGGGGTATTTATATTTACATAATTAATCATATCCGTTAGATGGGCTTCCTGAAATATATTTCAATAACCGAGTGAGAACATTAACTTAATCTTGCACATTGTGTGCTTCTTGCGGTCGTGAAAAATAGCGGACGAAAAGTAATGCTGATAGAACGCAACCGCAAAAGACACTAAGATTTATTACTATACCTTAAAAAAACAACCAAATATAAGCTAAAAGAGTAACAAGGATAAAAACAAATATAAACAGTGAAACGTAATCACCTGCATTCCTGTAGTAGTCTACAACAGCAAATAATTGAAGAAACTGGAACTCTCAGTCAGTAATCGTCATCTTTGTGAACAAAAAATATTAAGCTGTTATGCTAAAACTGTCAATTAAAAATTCTTGTCTTCGTGATTAGGCCTATTCATATTTACACAATTCATCAAATCTCTACCGATGGAGTTCCTGAAATTTTTAATTAATCGAGTTAGGACATTAACTTAATCTTGCACACTGTGTGCATTTTGCTTAGGCCTAATAATAAATATTTCAATAAACAAGGAAATGCATCAACTGTTATTATTAAATCAAATATGTGCAAGAATGCAAGAATGTCAAAATATTGTAACTAGGCCATATCTAGATAGTATGAAAATACTTAACCAGATTTATTTTGCACTCACCTATTGATTCATAAATAAAATTGATTTAGAGAGATGCTTTCTATCTTCTTGTGCAAAGCAATACTGTATGATTTTGCAGTGTGATGACATCTGATTTTCGCATACAGATTTATTGTCAGATGCATTATTCTATGGCTATGGCCTTTTAAACTTATTTTATGATTACCTTTGTGAGATGGGCTGGAAAATTAAAAACTGATGGAACTGCGTCAGGTTTCAGTAACTTTTTACCATTAGTTTTCCAGAAACAAGATTCTATGAAATGAACTGAACAAAGCCTGTGGTGAATTGATGGTATAAATTTATCGCGTTTAACAGCAGATAACCGTTTACTTAGAAGCTCAGGTTTTTGCAATGGAAACCTAAAAAGAAAGTTTGCGCTTACTCCTATAAAACATTCTCTTCTATTAACACAATAAATATGTACTAATGTTCTCAGTCATTTTACAATATCCTAATACAATATATGTAACTAACTTACTTGTGAAAAGAAATTTCCCAATCCTTCTTAAGTTGATTCGTACAGTTGTATGCAGCACAACTATGCACCATGATTCCACTTACGGAATTTATATAGGAGTACGATGAAAATAAATGATAAAAGAACACTATTTGTACAGTTGTATGCAGCACAAGAGCACACGATGGTTTCACTTATAACATGATTAAAATACTATATAAACATTATATGTATAGGCCTCATATGTAGCACAATAGTAGGCCTACACTGTGATTTCACGTATATCACAGGAGAACGATTCATTTAAACTATATAAACACTATATATACACACACACACACACACTATTGATTACATTAATACGCACTTACACCTAACACATTCTATAATACTGAATAACCTTCTATGTTATTTCCAAAGACGTTTTATAGTTTCAAATTAAGCGGAATTGTGATGTAAACATATTGTAGTCACATGGCTCTCTGCCTCAAGATGGAGATGCACGAAAGTGTTCAATTTTTGGTCCAGGAACAGCGCTCGTAGTGAGTCTAGGTTAAACTATAAAACGTCTTTGAGGTTTTCTCCGGAGCGGTTGTTTGTGCGCTTTCAATCGGAGACCTCCGGTTACCTCCGATTGATGCCGCGCAGGTTGTATATGTGCTGTGGCGCAGACATACACTTTCCCCTGAGCATTCCTTTAATCGGATCAGGTAGTGACGTCCGCGTATCTTTTAGAATAAGTGTGTAATTTTTTGTTGTTTATTTTCTCTTTTTTTATTTACCTCTCTCTCTCTCTCTCTTTTTTTCTTCGATTCTTCTTTTTTTCTTGTTTTACCTGAAGTACTATGTTAGCTGACAGAATTTTTTTTTTTTTTATAGTTTTGAAATTCATAGTATATGTGGAAAGGAGTATTAATTATATGTCAGTGATCAAATTAATAACATTAAAATTAACTGAAAACTAGCGCAGAAGTAAAGCTTTTCAGTAGGTAATGTAAACATTTATAATTTTCCTGGAAACACTCGTTTATTTACAAACAGCTTTTGTCAATTATTATTCTAATCCGTTTAGTTTAACGTAAAATATATTAAGGGAGTTTCAGAATGGAACAAAAGAAACGTGTGGTATCAATGGGTTAAAGTTTACTGTCAAAAATAATTTATTAAGATTCTTCACCAGACAGCATTGTGATCATTGTGTTAAAAAGTGTCAGTATTTGGACTGTCTCTTCTAAAACGCGTAACTCTTCCTCTGTAATAAAAAATATAAGCGGATATCAACTTAAGGATAATTGTAATTATATTATTACCACACGTTTCTTTAGTTTCAGAATGAAACTCAGTATTTTAATCTGATAACTCAAGTTGCCTTTTAAATATTCCAATAATTATGTATGATTCTTATTGCCTCGAAAGTTACGTTTTATAGAAATTTCAATACTTTTTTCTAGACTGTGGACCTTTGGAACAATAGCACTAAAGCAGTTTAAAAAATCGTATCAAATGTTTTGCGTAATTTTAAAACTACGAAAACGATGATATCACTAATCAACCGTCAATGTGTATCTGAATGGTAATAATTTATTTTTGACAGCAAGTACGAGCACTACAACCGCGGCTTTTAATGTTAGCCAAAACACTTACATACCTACATTTTAAAATTTAGACCTACTCAGAGAATCTATCTAACCTGCTCCACGCCATAGAGATTTCCAAATACGGACCTGTTAGCGTCCTAGGAGCGTATGGCTTTTCTGGCAACACAATCACCAACTCATATTTCATTTCAAGTAAGCGGCTCATCACTGAAGTTTGGAGTTTCATCTCGTAACAATATGCTGGATCAATCTTAGAGAGTCCTTTTTCGCTGAAATTCTTCTGCTTTTCAGTTTTTCATTCGCAATGTTACTCTGTCTGCACATAAAACCACGAAATTATTTATTAGAACTTTTTTATACAAATCAAAGTAAACACGCTTTTAAAAGAGTTCTAACGTGTTTTGAATAGTTAAATTTACTTATTTGGCTAGTTTATTCAAGTTCGCGATTGTGCGATCGCTTCAAATGGTCTAACAAATTCGAAGTACCACCACCCTTAGATTAAATTCGCCGACAAAGTTAACAGCGTGCGACTTTATTATTACCTTCAACTAAATTAAAGAATTTCCATGCGACGGATATACGATTTGGTGCCATTTTATTCCACTCACAACTGCCCTCAGTCCGTACGCGCCGGTCGTCCTTGAGCTCTACGTCCTCCAACTTCGCTTAGCTCCGAACCACCGCATCCCTCAGTATGTCCCCTGTTCCACCTACGATAGTATCGGAGATCACCGGTGGAGAGCTTTATTCATAATCTTCGATTCCTCCGCGGCAGTAGTCACTCCGATGAGCAGCACTAATGTAATGTGTTACGTAAGCTTCAAAGATTCGCGTTACTGATTGCACGAAACAATTTATTGTATACATCATGTATGTGCATGTTGTAAGGGAGAGGTATGTCTTTTTTTAAATAGAGGTATGCCAGAGGAAAATCTTGGGGTAACATACTGCTTCTGGTTTCCCCCCCCCCCCCACATCGCTCACTGATTATTAGAATAATATATTTTCTTTATGTTTCAGGTACGTACTTTCCGGATGAAAGAAGTGGTTGAAATTGAGTATGAACAAAATACGTCAAGCAGTGTCAGAAGACTGAATGCTAACAAACGGAAAGACGACAAACTAAAAGCTTCTTTTACGGTAAGGCACTTTTAGTAAAAGAGATGTAAACACTTTGTTATTGAAATTAGACTACTTTACTTCAAAGCAGCATCGTCACACCGTAAATCAAACTACTGTGCTCTTGAAATTCCATAAGTCGGTATGAAATATCGATGTTCTTGTTTACAAACTCTCCTTGTGAGTTGATAGTGAATTTTCTCAGTGAAGTAAACAACGCAAGAGTACTTAGAAAGAAAATACATTACTTAAATTAACTTTTTACGTCACTAATTCCAAATTCAAAAATAAATGAAACCGTAGAATTGAATATACAGGACGTTTCAGAAATCTTTGACAAACCTTGGGGGGGCATGTTCCTCACACCAAAATAAGAAAAAAAGTTGATATAAACATATGTCCGAAAATCCTTAGTTTTTTAGTTATTAATGAAAGAACATAGTGAAACATGTTAGATATTGTCAGCTTGGTAGCAAGTGTTGCAATGTTAATTCAGAAACTCATAACAAATGCTCAAAATGTTCTCCTCTTGCTTCCATACACGCATACACTCGTAGGATCATGGACTCCTTGGCAACACATAGTCATCTAGGATACAATGGGTGCATCAGCAGACTTGTATCTATTTTATTTATTTTTATTTTATTTCGTTATTTTACGACGCTGTATTTAGGTTATTTAGCGTCTGAATGATATGAAGGTGATAATGCCGGTGAAATGAAGTCCGAGGTCCAGCACCGGAAGTTACCCAGCATTTGCTCGTATTGGGTTGAGGGAAAACCCCGGAAAAAACCTCAACCAGGTAACTTGCCCCGACCGGGAATCGAACCCGGGCCACCTGGTTTCGCAGCCAGACGCGCTGACCGTTACTCCACAGGTGTGGACACTTGTATCGATAACATCATTCGATTATCTAACAAAATGGATATTATTATCAGTTACAAAACTTAAGTTATTGGATTGTACCTCGAAACGCGTTGAACGTAAACTTTCATTGTTATGAGTTTCCGAATTGATTAAAGTTGCAACACTTGCTACCAAGCTGACAAATTCTAACAGATGTTTCATTATGTTCTTTCATTAATAACTAAAAAAAACTAAGGGTTTTCGGACATATGTTTATATGAACTTTTTTTCTTGTTTTGGTATGAGGAATATGCCCCCAAGGTTAGTCAAAGTATTTCTGAAACAACCTGTAAATTACGCCGACTCGTCACTATGGAAATTACTGCAACTAAGTAGTAAAACTGCCTTGTTGCATCTATGCGTTCAACTCTATTCACGTAATGAAACTGACTGAAATGGGTACTGCAGGGATTAATAATTGAAGGGAAGATGCGGGGTAAGTACAGCTGGCGTGTTGTGGAAAGGATAACCTCATTTACTTGACAAACAGGTATGTTTGCATTTTCATACGACATGCACAAGTTACGCCATCTAATTTTGTAGACAAACAATCCCGTGTTCAGTCATTTAGGCTGTATACACTTCTATTAATAATGTTTGTTCATGTAGGTACATCACGGCAAAAGGTTATTCTGTGCAGAAATTCAAAGTGAGAGAGAAATATCGGTCAAGTCTGCCTGCAACCCTCTAGCAGGGACAAGTTTCTTAGACATGCATTAAGACATGTTTCTTGCTTCAGACATGTTTCAGACACAAATCCGCACATTTTGGAGAAATATTTTGTTTGCAGGACGACTTGAAACAAGAATGATAACTTTTTTGGGTTAGATGAAGCTATATCTTCCTTATTTCCTTTTATAGAACAGAAGTTTCTCGGATTTTCTATCAACATTTTTTATGACACAGACCCCACAAGCCATTATACCATTAATTTTCATCCCCAAACAGAATACAAATGTAACAATATAACTTATTTGTCTCAGAGCACTCTGTTTGTCTCAGAGCACCCTGTTAGCCAAGGATATTCTTATAAAGTTGCAGTAGTGTGTTATGATGAGCTGTTCTCTTGTTACCAGTTGTGCCAACTATACAATCTTCATTGAACTCTATGGAAGATTACTAGTTAAGAAGGTTTTGTTGATTTAGATTCATTTTTACTAAAAGTTGCATTTCACTTCAACTATGAATATACCGGGTGTTTCAAGGCTTTAAGGCTTTGTAGTATTTATTACATTTGACGTACAATTATAAATAATACACCAAAGCAAAGAGCAACTCAAACAGTTTGCTACAAGTGCTCAATGTGAGCACCATTCGTCACACGCCACACATGGAGTCGAATTGAGGGAAAGAAGACAGAGGACGGACACTGGAAAGTTTTCTTTTCTCAATCGTACTATCAGGGACTGGAATGCTTTACCTGCAGACTTACTAGAGGCTTTACCAATAACCAAAAATGTATTTAAAAATAGGCTTAAGGACTTTACTAATAGACGGTAGTAACTATTTAAAGGTTGTAATTGATATCTTGTTATTTGTTCTATCATTGAGGAAGTGTGTTGTGTCAGTGAAGTCTATTGTGCAAGTGTAGTGTGTTGGTGTCAGTGAAGTGGCTGTGCAAAGTACTTGAACAGTGAAATGGTTAGAAGTGTTAGTGAAATCAGGTAGAATTAGTGTAGGGAGTGAGTTGACAGCGAAATAAGTGTAGTGCCGAAAGGTACTTGTGCAGGTATGAACCTGTCACACTCGTGGGTCTTAGTTCGAACTTAGAGTTAAGATACAAATTAGATTTACTTTAAATGTTATTTTAAGTGACCATGCTTCATTTAATTTAGGTGGCTCCTTATTATTATTATTATTTTATTATCATTATTTTTATTATTACTATTATTATTGTTGTTATTATTATTAATTATTGTTTTTATTAGGTGTGTCTGTTATTAATTGTCATTATTGAGTGTAATTAGTTACCACTGCCACCGGGTATATACCCATTTGCAGTGTGAATAAATACATACATACATACATACATACATACATACATACATACATACATACATACATACATACATACATAAATTACTTTACATACATACATTAGCGAGTTCTTCCCAAACATTGATCAATGTGTCTGGAGTAATTGTTGCAACAACTGCTTCAATCCTCTGCCTTAAGTCTGGTAAGTCAGCTGGTAACGGAGGTACATACACACGATCCTTTATGAATCCCCACAGTAAAAAATCGCATGGCGTAAGATCTGGTGAACGTGGAGGCCATGCGAAATAAGCTCTGTCATTCGGCCCCTTTCGGCCAATCCAGCGGTCGGGTACAACGTCGTTTAACCAATCACGTACTTCCATATGCGTCTCCTTAAAATTCTCCACACAGACGTCGCTGGAATTGCTAATTCACGGCTAGCCTTCCGAACAGATTTCTTGGGGCTAGGCGTGAAAGATTCACTCGTTCAACGCGCTTTCTAACGGCAGACAGGGGAAACAGTGCATGCGCGTACAAAACTGTTTGAGTTGCTCTTTCATTTCATGTATTATTTATAATTGTACGTTATAGTTTTCTTTTCTCAATCGTACTATCAGGGACTGGAATGCTTTACCTGCAGACTTACTAAAGGCTTTACCAACAACCAAAAATGTATTTAAAAATAGGCTTAAGGACTTTACTAATAGGCGGTAATTATACACAGTATTTAAAGGGTGTAAATGATATTTTGTTATTGAAGTGTTGTATCAGTGAAGAATTATGTTGTGTCAGTGAAGTGTGTTGTGTTAGTGAAGCTTTGTAGTTTATAGTGGCAGTGCAAAATATTTGAACAGGGAAATGTTTTTGAAGTGTTAGTGAAATCAGGATAGAATCAGTGAAATGTGTCGTAGTTCCAGTGCAGTGAGTGAGTTGTCAGCGAAATGAGTGTAGTGTTGAAAGGTACTTGTGCAGATATGAACATATCATACTCTTAGGTTTAAGATACAAATTAGATTTACTTTAAATATTATTTTAAGTGATCGTGCTTCATTTAATTTAGGATGTTCCCTGTTATTATTATTATTATTATTATTATTATTATTATTATTATTATTATTATTATTATTATTATAAATTATTGTAAGTATTAATTATTAGTATTATTATTAATTGTATTTTTAATTAATAAGTTTATTATTGTCCTTATTGAGTGTAATTAGTTACCACTGCCACCGGGTATATACCCATTGCAGTGTGAATAAATACATATATACAAATGTAATAAATACTACAAAGCCTTAAAACCCCGATATTCATTTTAAAACACGCGGTATATTAAACAATCTCTGATACGTATCTATCCATATTCTCATACATCAGAAGCTATAATCTAACCTAAATAATATAAACAAGATAAACAATAGAAAAGTTTTATGCATGATGAAATAAACATAAATCATTTTAAAAGATACAATAATTATTGCAAGTACAATCTTGGCAAAGAAACAAATGCTAGGGAGCTGATAAAAACAAATGCTAGAGAGGTGATAAAACATATGCTAAGGAGGTGATAAAAATTGTAAGATAAGCGGCCATGATTGGTTTAAACACGTCGTTACGTACCATTATATTGGTCAAAAGTAGTATTACGTAGTAAAAGTGTAATAGTCATGTAAAACAGAACAAAATGGCAGAGGAATTTTCCATTCATATTATGGTTGTCATTGGACATTTTCTTCTCTATAGGCCCTATACATTGACGATGTTGCAAACAGACTTAGGTTCGAATCCCGTTTGGACAAGTCGTGTTTTTTTCTGAGGATTTCTCCATATTTAAGGCCATTGATGGATCATCTATAGCGAATCTTCGGTCTCATTTCGCTATCACGCTAATTCCACCGACAATAGATAACCTCGCAGTTGATACAGCGTTCGTTAATTACTGAAAAATTTGATACCACCTGTAGTATTAGTACAATTTTTAATTCTACTGTTTATATCTTCGCATTCAAAATGTTGCACCTAAATATTTCAATGCGTTAAGTTGTTAAAAATAACATCAATCAAGATATTCATTTGAAGAGTCCACTGCAAGAATGATGGATGTCATTTGGAATACATTTTGCAGGAGAAGCAATTGAAAGTTTGAAATGCTTAGCGCTCAAAGCTTAACTGTGATTTTCCGATCATTACTGGACAATGACTATCAGTGTTAATGCCATGTAACTCTCTATGTACATCCCATATGTCTTAAGCTATGCATTGACAGTCTTGGTTCATTTTCGACAAGAAAGTGACATCCATCATTGTTGCAGTAGACTCTTCATTTCTAATTCGCTGCTTCCTCTTAAAGTTTTTTTTTTTCTGTTGGTACGAGGAGTATTTATAAGTTCTCAGCTTATAATAAATGTTATGTTATTTATTAAAAATAATCACCTTCCAACTCTGTTCACTTGTCACATCGGTTATAAATCAATTCTAAGCCTTTCAACAAAAATTGTTTGTCTGCTTCATTCAAAGGAATCTTTTTTCTTTCAATGTTTTTTTTTTAATTTCAAAAAAAGTATAGCCTGAGGAGGCTCAGTCTTCAGAATGTCCAGAACGGTAAACGAATTCAGTTAACTTCAACAATTCCTTGCAACGCAGACAGGAACTTGTGAACGGCTGCATTAGCTTGAAAGAACAGCACACTTTGAAAATTTTAACACGAAGTTTCTCCACAACTTTCTTCCCGCAGCTTATTTAATAATTAAGAATAATACGCTCCCGTCACGCTTTAAATTTTTCCAAGTAGTACGAGTTTATCATAATTATTCAGGAAATAGAATTAACAGGGCTAATAGCTGACACACTAATTACCATACATCAACAGTTCCCGGATACAAGCCTCGATCCACTCATGAGGAATATCCGTCAAATAGTAATTATGGCTCTACGGGGTTCAATTAGAATTTTGAGGCACCACCTCTAACTTAAGGAAAACTTACAAGTTATTATGAAGAATCGGTAGAACGGAGAGAAACTCTCTCTGGAACCGGGACTCGAACCCAGGTTTCCAGCTTTACGTGCTGGCGCTTTATCCACTAAGCTACACCGGGTTCAAGCTCCGATGCTGGATCGAATTCCTGGAAACCCAGTTTCGAGTCTCGGTGCCCGAGAAGTTTTTCTCCGTTCTACCGATTCTTCACCATATGGAAACGCAAAAAATTGCTGCACTGAAACATCCATATGTACTTCGTTACATCATAGTAATATAATTACCAGAGACCGGAACTTTGGCAGAATGCCTTTTTAAATGTGTTAAATCTATCTTCATTTTGAAAGTAAATCTATACGAATTATACCTTTGTGATTGAAACGTCACTGTTTTACGTTGCCCTTTTCTGCCTTTTTTTTTTAATATAAACGCCTAATTTGCAAAATAAATGTTTTTTTGCCTTTTTATTATTTATCTATCAATTATTAATTTATTATTAAAATTGCCTACAGGTAAATTTTAATTTATTTCTATAACCGCTACAATGAAAGTGACTTCACCGAATGTATATTATTGTCTTTTAGTCAGTTCATATTCTCTTTGCAACAATGAGTGCTGCCGTGCTAAAATGTATAACAGTAAGCATTTTAATTATCGCTTGTGTTTATTTGACAAGGCAACAATGAGTGCGGGTCTAACGTTATTTTTAACGGTTATTTTTCTTTCAGTTTTCATTGCGACGTTGTTGTAGCATGAGTCCAGTGTTGCCAATTCAGCGGTTTTCCCGCTAGATCTAGCGTTTTTCAGTGTTAGTTTAGCGGATAAAATTTATGAAATTTGTATTGCTGATATAGAGATTTAGCGGGTATTTATAGCACTCACAGCGGCAAAATAATCTAATTTTACATTGACAATATACCAGTTTAGCGGTTTCTGCACGGTCTCATAGCGGATTTTTAAGAATCGAGTTGGCAACACCAAGCATGACCCCAGAGAACTTAAAAAAGCATTTGGTTGTCGTGTGCAACGAATAAGGCATTGCAATACATAGGCCTTTTAAAAACATTTTAATTTTTGTGTCAAGTACAAACTAGCATTTTGTTTAAAACTTTAAAGTTCTTTAAAATATGAGTTATTGAATAGTTAATGTAGTAAATAAATGGGTCTAGTGCAAGGTTTTTGTAATTGCCTTTTATTGCGTATTTTAGCTATTTATAATGCCTTTTTGCCTGCCTATTTTAGCTATTTATGATGCCTTTTTGCCTGCCTATTTTAATGATTCATAATGCCTAAACTTCCGGTTTCTGATAATTACAAGTTATTATTTAATATCAATCTCCTTTATATATATTTATTATGGTATTTTCTTTTATTGAAACAATTTTTACCTCGTCTTCAATGGCAACCTGTAAATTCAGGAGGTTATTTTTCTATAAAAAGTTTATGTCCAGAAAACTAATGCGAGGATCTTTCATGACGATTTTTAACGTTAAATTTCTTCCAGTGTTTCGTTTCCGGATCGTAATGTTTCGCCCATAGTAATTGTACGATCCAAAATATAGAAGAATCCTCTTTCGAAAACGAATCATTTGCGGACCAGTGTTTACTGGAATGTTTTTGGATGTGGAGAACTACATGGTATTCAATACATTAGGGACGTGACATTTGCAATATTGAACATTATTTTTAAGCACTGAAAAGATATAAAATCAATCTGTGCCCACGTGTCATGTATAAGTGATACATAACTTTTAATGGCATAATTTGTTGTGGTTTAATTCAACTGTGTATAAAACTTAAAATACTATGTGTTAGAGATGTGTCTCAGAAGAACTGTTTTGAATGTTATGGTGTGCATTAATTTGAATTCCTCAATGACTCAATAAAGACGTCCAACAGATGGTGCTGATGTTTCCTCAATAAGTTTCTTTTTCCTCGCATATTTTCTTTGTCACAACGGATTTTCCTCAACACTGAACTATAAATCAATGTAAATTCACTTCCTAAACAACAAATAGGAAGAACTGTTATGCATTCTTTTGCTATAGTATAAAGCAAAATATACCAGGTGAGATATTTATATTCCGCGCAATAATGAGGCAATAGAGCAAGTGGACAGCTTCAAATACTTGGGTGAACTAAAAGCAGTAACGTGAGCTGCTGCAAGGAAGTCAAAAGAAGGATAGCTATGGCAAAGGAAGCTTTTATAAAAAAAAAAAGGGGGGGGCATCTTCTGCGGACCTCTGGCAAAATAACTAAAGAAGAGACCAGTGAAGTGCTTTGTATGGAGCGTGGCATTATATGGGACCGAAACATGGACATTACGACGAAGTGAAGAGAACCATTTCTAATGTGAATATGGACAAAAATGGAACGTGTGAAGTGGACAGACAGAATAAGAAATGAAGCTGTGTTGGAAAGAGTGGCTGAAGATAGAATGATGCTGAAACTGATCAGGAAGAGGAAAAGAAATTGGTTGAGTCACTGGTTGAGAAGAAACTGCCTACTGAAGGATGCACTGGAAGAAATGGTGAACGGGAGAAGAGTTCGGGGCAGAAGAAGATACCAGATGATAGACGACATTAAGATAGCCTATGTGGATCATATGCGGAAACTAAGAGGAAGGCAAAAAATAGAAAAGATTGGAGAATACTGGATTTGCAGTGAAAGACCTGCCTATGGGCAGAACACTTAGGGGCTATGTAGGTATGTATGTATGTATGTATTTTTTTTTTATATTAGTTGAACGGCATGTCCCATTACAATAAAGGTAATACTACATGCCTTGCTACCTGTAAGTTTACAATATAACACATTATGTCTCGTTTCTGTCACTCTCTAGGCGTATGTAGGTCTGTTATTCTGTTGTGAAGATTTGAGTCTTTCATTATATCTATTGCCTACTCTTATCTATCCTAGATTAATTTATCCTAAGTTTACTCGTCTAAATTTATAACATCGACATAGTTTATGAAAGTATGCGCATGTTCTTGCATTATTTTAAGCTTTGTGAAAGTCCACTTGCCAGTTTTCCTTAACATTTCCCGCTGGAACGCTAGTCTTTCTTTGTCCAATTTCGGGCATTCGAAAAGGAGGTGGTCGACGATGTGTGTGTGTGTGTGTATGTATGTATGTATGTATGTATGTATGTATGTATGTATGTATGTATGTATGTATGTATGTATGTATGTATGTATGTATGTATGTATGTATTTATTTATTTTACCATGGAATGCCCTCACCCCAACAGGAGCAAATGCTGGGTAACTTTCGGTGTTGGACCCCGGACTCATTTCACCGCCATTATCACCTTCATATCATTCAGACGCTAAATAACCTATATGTTGATACAGCGTCGTAAAATAACCTAATAAAATAAAAAAAACCATGGAATGCCCCTTGTCTTAGTTCGTACTTTTCAACAATAACGAATAGAAAGATTTCGTCATGTTTCAACTTTACATTTTTGACTATCACTTTTGAATCAACCTGTATAGTATCAGCCAGCGAGATGGCTCAGTTGTAAGACACTAGACTAGTATTCGGGATGTCGCAGGTTCAGATGCCGGCAGGGCTCAGGTTTTTAGAAGCTTTTCTCAACCATAAAATAACCAGAAATATATTTTGCCTATTATTAAAAAGCAAATGTCCAGTTAGTTCGCACTCCCACTTCGCAAGGCCTGCTGGTACACTAATCAGAGATGACAACGAGATGACAACATATCTCAGCGGACTGATCGATATATGACAGCAAAATGGAAACCCAATACAGCAACAATATACCATTCCCAACAGACAGCTGTGATATCACCTCGCAGTTCAAGCGACTATAAATGGAACGGAGTTTCAAAATCTCGAATCATAAAACATAACATAACTCACTCTTCTGGGTAGTGAAAAATATGTTCCTACATCATGAAAGTTTATCGTACTTTGTATCACAATGATGTCGCTTGACAATTGACACTAGTGCGCTCCATTTTACACAAACTGCGAACGTATTACATTCTGACGCTCTTTCCTTGTCATAAGGACATAAAACATAAGCTGTGATGTTGCTTATAATCCATTCCCCATGGATATACAATGTTTCATTAAATCATGAGGAAAACAGCAGTGGCTGACTAGTGAGGTGAATTTATGGACGTACAACTACGTGTGTCAGCGAGGGCGGTTCTGTGCGAAATTTGAAAAAAAAAAAAAAAAAAAAAATTGAATTTGTTTCGTTTATTGGATGAATGAAAGAGTAAGAGTCTGCTACAGATTACAAACGCTTTACAGTAGCGATGTCATTCCATTCTATTATGTGCTGTCCTTCAATTTCGTTGCAGCAACAGCACGCGTTCACACCTTGTCTCCGCTAATATTCCTGTCCTACCTGCAGTCTTATACAGGGTGTTTCATAAATACTTTGACAAACCTTGGAGGCATGTTCCTCACACCAAAACAAGAAAAAAAGTTCATATAAACATATGCCCGAAAAACCTTAGTTTTTTTAAATTTCATGTTGAAGGTATACCGATAAGCTATCACAATTTGACTATAATTATGTGTGTGTATTCCGCCTTTGCTTATCATACAATTAAATGAATAAATTAATTAGTCATATTTTTCATTAACGTTTTCGGTACGTAAATTGTACCATCTTCAGATGTATGTATATGATGCTAATTGTTAACCAAGCCTATGGGTACATGTATCGTAGACTTAAATGATCAGTGTTTTTGTGCATACTTTGCTATGTCGGTGAAGTGTTGCCATGATTACATAAATGATTACCTTAACTCTTATATACTATTTGCTGGTACAACACATTATCAAAATTAAATTAGAATGTTTCAGTCAATATTTAAAACACTATTTAAAAACACTATTTAAAAAACACTGTTTAAAACTGTTTAAAAACATAGTTTGTACATCACTTTCAATATATGAAGTATGTGATCACTTATTGTGTGGTGTTTGCCGATGTGGAGTTAAATGAGTCAGTTGTGGTGATCTTGTTATTTAGCGTTGTGATCTTGTGTAATTGTATGATAAGCAAAGGCGGAATACACACACATAATTATAGTCAAATTAGTTTTTTTAGTTATCAATGAAAGAACATAATAAAATATGTGTTAGATATTGTCAGCTTGGTATCAAGTGCTGCAACTTTAATCAATTCAGAAACTCACTACAAAAGTTCAAAATGTTCTCCTCTTGCTTCCACACATGCATGCACTCGTCGGATCATGGACTCCGTGGCAACACATAGCCGTCTAGGATACAATGGGTGCATGAGTAGACTTGTATCGATAATTCATTCATTCATTATTAGCACTACAGCCCATGAAGGGCCTGGGCTTCCTTAATCAGTAGAAACCATTCATCTCTATCTTGAGCCCGTTGTCTCCATCTCTTGCATCCAACTCTCCGTAGATCATCCTCCACATCCTGAAGCCACCTCAGCCTTGGACTTCCTCTCTTCCTTAATCCTCCTGGGTGTCCATATAATGCCCGTTTAGGTAGTCGGCCTTCTGGCATACTTTCAAGATGTCCCAACCATCTAAGTCTGCCTTTCTTAATGAAGGAAACTATACTCGGCTCTCCATACAGTTCCATTAGTTCTTTATTTGTTCTACTTCTAAACTGACCATTTTCAAAATGGGGACCATATATCTTTCT
>JAJSOF020000021.1:49125053-49434744 GCA_025594305.2 Periplaneta americana | reverse complement strand
CACCACCACACACACATACACAACAGATCCAACCACCCCGTACAACACAAACACGCTGCATTCAGGACAATGGTACACAGATTACTCAACATACCCATGAGCCAACAACACTACAATGAAGAAGTGAACACAATCAAATACACAGCGCAAGAAAACGGTTACAATCCAAAGATAATAGACAACATCGTAAGGAAGACAAAACAAAAACTTTAAACACAAAATACAACACAAACACAAGAACACAAGAAATACATCACACTAACATACGAAAACAAAAACATACATAAGATCGCATCCTCATTCAGAAATCAGAAATACAACACAGCATACAGAACAGAAAACACACTACAAAAGACATCTCAACAACAAACAACACAAACAAATAAATACAACCACACAGGAGTATACAAACTCACATGTAATAGTTGCAACAAGTTCTACATTGGACAGACAGGCAGATCATTCCAAACACGCTACAAAAAACACGCTAAAGCAATAACCAGAGGACACAATACATCTACATATGCCGAACACATAACCATACATACTATAACATAAATACAGACATGGAAATCCTACACATCCAACCCAAAAACCAAAAACTCAACACACTAGAACAATATAAAATATACAGACACACTAAAACACACCAAAATCAAATTCTCAACACACAGATCAATTTCAGAACACACTCACTATTTGACTCCACATTACAACACCCAAACACACCCTTACACAATTTTTATTTATTTATTTTATTTAAATTTAAATATACAGAATAAAGAATATAATTAAAAACAAACAAGAGAAATAGAAATAAAATAATACAAACAATATAAAACAGGAGATACAGTAGTATTAACAAAATTTGAGACCGAATGAGCAGCGCTCGTGTTCGGTCGCAGTTCAGATATAATATTAATAGGTCTATAAGAGAATATAAAGTAAATTAAAATAGGAAATAGAATTAAAATTACTGTTGGAGAAATTAAATAATAAAATATTAATATAAGAGAAATATATAAAATAAGAAATAATAATAAAAATAAATAAGTAAAATAAAATAGGAACTAAATTAAATTACAGCGGCAATGGAATTATATAATATAATATTAACACTAGAGAAGAATAATATCGCACGTGAAAAGTAGGACTATATATACAAAATTATAGAATACAAATATAATATAGGTTGATTAATTCATACACATAGGCTATAAATTTATTTAATCAAATTAAAGATATTATAGTTTCTAATTTACAAATATGTTAATATTTAGTTAAAGCATTGTACAATTAATTAGTGCTATGCTTTAGACCACAGATGTGAGACATTTAGGTTCTACTAAATTTATTTAATCAAATTGAAGATATTAACAACGTTTATAAATTAGTTCAATATTAAATACA
The DNA here is from genome assembly GCA_025594305.2 of Periplaneta americana. Taxonomy (NCBI): domain Eukaryota; kingdom Metazoa; phylum Arthropoda; class Insecta; order Blattodea; family Blattidae; genus Periplaneta; species Periplaneta americana. The sequence goes on along the minus strand of JAJSOF020000021.1, from coordinate 49,433,334 downwards.
TTTTGAATAAATTAATTTAGTTGATAATCGGTTTCTTACAAATTTTAATTATTGTTATTCGCAAGATATCAAGATGACGCTATGTCCAGTAACGATGTTGTATATGCCGAAACATTGCTTAAATATATAACACTAATAAGTGTCCCATAATCACTAGAGGGACCAAAACTTAGTGCTATACAAACCCTTTGAGACCAGTTGCTTCCACAGATAAGAACTTGAGACAAATTTTAAGAATGTAAATTAATTTCACTTTTAATGTTAAATTAATATTTGAAAAACAGTCTTGTGTCATATATACGAAACAAATTTTTGCATGTTGCACAATAATACAAACTTATTACAAACATTTGTCATTCAAATACAATTCTCTAATAATAGTACATAAACATCAAGATGCAGTTTTTCTGTTATTTATGATAAAATTTTAACAGCGTCAAATACTCTAATAAAATTAGATTCAATATTAAATACATTAAATTCAATTGTTCATCATAGTTGTTTCTGTGAATTAACTTCATTAAACAAAACAGTGTTTCGGATAAGGTTGTCCCGAACATTTACAACGTTCTTGCAGCAAGATTGTACTGTTTAGGAAACCTTTTTAATTAGAAATGGTTTCTTTTGTTTTGATACTTTCCTTTAGCAGCTTTGATATCTAATTGTAGATGACAGGACACTCACTGAAAAGATTGCAAATATCAGTTCAAGATCTCTAATATCCTCAAATCTACGTTGAAACGCACAATTGTTGCATTATTCTTATATATTCTTTCATGTCCAAGGCTTCTAAACAGCTAAATAAGCAGTTTCCACGAGAAAACGTTAAATTTTTCGACTTCAACCTTACCTCGGTATGGTAAGTGTTAATACCATCAAGCCCTGAAGTCCCTGTGATTGATCATTAGTTTGAAATTAATTGGCATAACAACATCCAATTTAGAGAATATTTTCGTCGACGTGCACGTAAATCAATAAGAAAGTTCGTCTCTTGACTCGAGCCTGGTTTATTGTCAATTTTATTTTCGTCGACGTCATACTAGTTCGTCTTTGTTGATTATTGCATTTTTACTACGTCATACTACTTTTACATTCCTCTTGAGACACCCTGTATATTCTGCAACGCCGAAATAGAACACATTGTAGAGAAAGTAGATATTCTGCTTTTCAGGATTTGTGGCATGCCCTCGTCTCTGACTGGAGCCCTCAATTCTAAAATTCGTACGAACAGCAGCAAAAAAATCCCTTTCAATTCTATAAAATAATATCAGATTAACAAATAAATGAACGACATATAATGATTAATTGTTTGTCGGTGGAGGTTTGTAACCACTAGCACACCTCCTTATAGAGCACAATTCTGTAAAACGTTCCTGTCAAAGCTTATTCAATTAATGTTATTAACTCTTTGAAATAGGATTTTAGAAGCTTTTGTGAGATGTGGAGCCAGATTTGAAGCGGTTACAGCACAGCTATATTCGTTGTACTTAGTGTTACTGCGTGCTTAACATGTCTATTTAATTTAATTCAGAATTTAAATGCATCAAATCAAATGGATAAAAAATCCAATTGTATTTTGCATTAATACACAAAATAGATTTTACAGTACAAATAATTCCTATTTCAAACAGAACTTTTAACCCTGTTAAAACCAATATTATTATCTTCCAGTCATTTACAGACATCATTTCCTATAGTGTGGTACCTACGTCATAATGTTACATAAAGCTTCTTTGCAGACAAAATATTGCTGTCAAAATTCCAGCAGTAGGTATCTATAACAGTACAAAAATTTTCCAATTAATAAACAGTCAAAGCAACTAAAATTATAAGCTGAACAATTCATTTTTCCCGTAATTATAACCAAAATAACATTAAATATATTAAATAATTAAAGATATTTTGCTAATTCACTAAAAAATCAATGGTTAGTAAATCACCATCTATATCAGTGGTCGTCAGCACTTGCTGAAATGGGTATCGGGTAAGGAGTGTATCGGAATATGCAGAAGGGTCCAGAAGGGAGAGGGAGAAAGCAGCCGTAGTTGATGCGGGCGATCAGTGGAGAATAGTCAGTAGCTGCAGACGAGGACGCTATTTGCCGCACTGTTAAAAATTATCATGTCGTAGCTCCTATGATAGTCAATCAATCGCGCTGTAATTTTTAGGATTCATAGATAAATACTTAAAAAAAGCATAGAAAAAAATTTTAAATCGAACTCATTTTTGGAAAGTGATAAAAAAATATTAACTTCGAAGTGACCTGTTCAAAATAAACATTGACACCTTCAAAAGTTGATAAGCGGCAAACTTTTTTATTTTTCACTTAGATGGGGTAAAAGCGAGAGAAATATTTGTAGAGAATGAAAAATTGTTTTAAAGGTGGTTGCTATTCAAAATCTTTACTAGTTTCCGTGTTACGGCGAGTGAAACAAAGAAGTATTTTCGTCTTCCATATGCAAAATGGCTAAACTTTTGTCCTTTAGAACTACGGATTCTCACAGATAATATCACGGTGATTTCAAATTTGTTTTCGAAATGTTTCCACTGCTTAAAGTTTTCGAGTTAATAGTGAATTTTGAAATTTAATAAAAATAGTTCTATTACATAAATAATATTTATGCTGACTAAACACTAGTATGACATAATTTGAAATTCAGGAAAATGAAAAGAATATTATAGTAACCTTTATACTTATTATTGGTATTACTGTCACTATTATTATTATTATTATTATTATTATTATTATTATTATTATTATATTATTATTATTGTTATGTGGATTCAAGCTGTCTTGTTTCATTTTCTGTCCTAACTCAAAAGCTATTCCACTTCAAATCTATAAAGATTTCATATTAATATCTCTTTTTTTTGTTTAAATTCGAGGACTTTTAACTTTAAAATAAATTTGATTCGTATATATTTTTTCTAGAAATCTAATTTCAGTAGATATTAAATTATGAAATTTTCGAAAAAACCGTTTGTACCAATTCCGCCAATCTATCTATTTCCGGTTTTGAATATTCATATTATTTATTCTTGGGCTCAGATGAAAGGTAAAAATCCCATGAAATAAAGAGATATTCTACATATCAGGATTTGTGGCTTGTCCACTTCTTTCACTGGGCACTTCAATAATTTCAGAAGAGACCTATATCTTTAGGCTATTGATATAAACGACACTCAGAGTATTTATTAATTAGGCCTATATAAAATATGCCTATTTGAATGCCTTTGTGAACATTTTGTGCATCATTAAGCTTTTATTGCTGACGTAATTTCTGGCACGAAGAAAACTCCGCCACTGGAATACTGCATTCCCGCTAGCAGCCACGGATGCGCTAGAGAGACTAGCGTGCTCGCGGTTAAGAGACGCTAGCCCGAGGGTGCACTATGCTAATGACCGCTGATCTATATCATCACATCAGTATCTTCCTCAGATTGAGCTGGTAAAAATAAAGAAGTTGAAATTCCAGTGGAAGTTGGAGTTGTTTGTAATTTGTCTCAGTTGTTCCTATTTCTTAAAGCATATACTGGGTGTTCATTTCAAAGTGTGTCATGACGTCACTGTTGTGAGTCAGCGATTTGAAGCGAGTTTCAGCTTTTATGTCAGAGAAGTTGCCTATTAATCAAGGTGTTCAATCTGAACATGAGAACGTGTACGGTATAACTTGAACATCGTAGCAACAGATGGCGGTCTGTACTGTCTGTGTGCTACCATAACCTCTTTCTGACTGTGTTTTGCGCGGCCAAGTCGTACGCAGGGTATTTGTTATCATCGGTTGCGTACGGAAATTATTCCACAATACAAATCAAATGCTCCGTGTCCATGTTGACCGTCGAAGTTAATGTCAACAAATACGTAAGAAATCGTCTTAACCCTCTCCCTATATCCCGACAGTAAGAAAAAACCCACCTCAGTACATGTTTCCAAACAGATCACATTCCTGCCACTACCGGCGTTACCGTACATATCAGTAAGTACTCTTCAGAATGAACGCCGTACTTGCTATGCAACTTCTCTGACACATAGGTAATAAACCTGTGCGGAAGTGTAGGAAGATTGAATTCTCTAGGCTCGTCGACTAGCCATATTACTGCATACAGCGAGCCATGACACACTTTGTACTGAACACCTAGTATTAACGCTGGTAGTTCAAAATTGTGGCAGAATTGATTTTTTTTTCTGCATGGCACAGTAAGGGTCCCCAAAATTACATTCACCATGTCTGTACTCATTCTGTTTATTTAATTTAACATGTTTTAACTCACTGCCCATGGCTTGTCAGTATATCTTTTCATTAATAACCTTCCTCGTATGTAATCGTGTGTATCTAATTCAACAGTTCACAGTATAAATACACGTCAAAAAATGACTTTCATACTTCATCGGCAAGTCTATCGTGCTATCAAAAAGGAGTGCGTTATATGGCAGTAAAAATTTTTAATAGCCTCCTATCGAAATAAAAAATGAAACTCAAAACAAAATTATTTAGGGCCAAATTAAAGAAATACCTAATTTCTCACGCCTTCTATTCTGTAGGTGAAGTCATGACATTCAATAACACTTCATGAAATTGATACTAAAACTTTGTGTTGTACTAGAAGACTATATTGTAAATCTCGTCTATATATATTTCATCTAGACTGTGACTATAAATTAAGATTTTATAATAGTATTAAGTTTTTTGACTTGTTCCATATTCTAGCTGTAAGGATGTATGAATACCATGGAATGTTAGTAAATACAATACAATACAATACTAAATTTTCTTTCGACTTTGAATTCGACCAAAAGGAACCAACTTCGATATTACAAATTCTGCTTCTTTAATTTCTGTTACTGGCATCACGATAATTAAATACTTGATACCAGAAACTGAAATAATTATTATTTAAAGAGAATCACCAAAACATAACCAGATTTCAGCTAGACAGAATTAAAAAAATCTACAATTGCTACTAGCAACTAAATGCCTATTTTCCCAACTAAACTGTCGTTAAAAAAAACAGATTTAGTCGGAAAGAACCAAGTTGGCAACACAGAGTTCCAGGTTACAAGTCTGTCAAGTTGTTATTCCGGGACAGTTATTTGAAATTCGGAATTTCAGGTGAACCAGATAGTATGGAACAGTTCCAGTAGAATAGCTTTTTCATCTATAATCTATACTAATAATAAATCTGTAGCCGAAATTTTTCTGGTAATTTTCGATTTTCTAAAAATAATTGGTCCTAACATATATAATTAACCACCCTGAAACCAAAAATCGCATTTTTAAAATTTTTGTTTGTATGTCTGTCTGTATGTTTGTTACCTTTTCACGCGATAATGGCTGAACCGATTTATATGAAAATTGGAATATAAATTAAGTTCGTTGTAACTTAGATTTTAGGTTATATGGCATTCAAAATACTTTATTTAAAAGGGGGGTTATAAGGGGGCCTGAATTTAATAAATCGAAATATCTCGCTTATTATTGATTTTTGTGAAAAATGTTACATAACAAAAGTTTCTTTAAAAATGATTTCCGATAAGTTTTATTCTTTACAAAAGTTTGATAGGACTGATATTTAATGAGATAAATGAGTTTTAAAATTAAAATAACGCCATCTAAGACGGTGCAATGAATTAAGAACAAATGACTTCGTCTATAAGTGGCCTTGGACAACAACAATCGAAACAGGGGCCTTGGACATCAACAATCGAAAGCTATTAAACATAGCTTACAGAGAGTGTTTCTGTGTTTGTATGAAGTAATATCAGAAGCTAAATTAACCGATTTGTATAATTAATTATTATTTCACCATTGGAAAGTGTAGTTTCTCTAGACGGACATAATGCTATAATGTTTTTACAGTAACGTCTGAGTAAATCGAGGACAGGTAAGATTGAAATACCTTCTTATGCACAGAAAATTTGATAGGCTATTTTGTACATTCGTTTTCTGTATTTCTTAAAATAATATTTATGTATACTCATTTTAATCTCAGAGAATTAACGAACAACGAGAGTGTATTGATGCAATAAATGCAATGCAAAAAAATTGGGTAATGAGCGAAGCAGATTATCTTGCGCTGTTGTAAAGGTTGTTCCCTGGATCAAACGTCCTATTTTAATTATGTAATTACTTTATATTTATTTCTAACAGGTGCAGCGGAGCGCACGGGTACGGCTAGTATAAAATATTTCCTTAGACACAATGACTAATCACTAGACATCGGATTTTTAGGCACTAAAAATTGCAGTTTTAGGCGCCTAAAATAAGCTCAAAATTTGTAAAATTAGGCTCTATTTTAATGAAAATAGGCATTTTAGGCACATCAAGGTATCATACTTATTTCTTTCACTGAAATTTTTAGTTATACACTAAAATACGCACAAAAAAGTATGTTTAAACATTAAAAAAGAATACTATATTACATTTATAAACAGAGCTGCACAAATTTAATATATTGAAACTAATGAAATAATGATTATTGATATCAAGATTACTCATTTTAAGTTATTGAAATTCAGTTCCATGCTCAGACTTTATTATAATTATCTGCACAGTAGACCACCAGATTTTTTTCTAAATTCTCCACAGTTAACCTTTGCCTTTTGTCACTGAAAATCATTTTGAAAGCAGAAAAACTTCTTTCAACCCAAACTGATGTGAGAGGCGCAAATTTTAGATTAGGTACAATAGAAACATCAATACTTACTGGAACATTTACACTTTCCCCGATATCACTCTTGATACTTTTTCCAACAATGAAAATCCTACATTCTTATTTAATACGTTGTCCCACTTATTTTTAACTTTTTCCCATTTTCGCCCAAAGCAGAATGTATGTTCACTTGAGCTTCCTTTACTATTGCTATTTGGCTACAAAGAGATTGTTTTTCACGTTCTAATTGTTCAATGCTTGCAGGTATGAAAGAAAAGTTTGATGTTATGTAGGCAATATCGTTTTTCACTCGTGAGTCATTCAGACAATCTTTCACTGCTTTCACACACGCTGCACTATCAGTTTCAGGTAATTTATCAATAACTGTGACCACTTCTTTAAAATACTTAGAATAATACACCACTGACTGAATCCAGGTTCCCCATCGTGTAACAACCGGCTGAGGTGGGAGTGGGATATCTGGACAGTTCTCTCTGAATATTGAAATCCTGGATGGGGCTTTACAAAAACATTTTTTTGTGTTAGAAATAAACGAATTGACAAGAGGAAATTCATTCCGGATTGTTTCAGAAACCCTGTGAAGGCCATGTGCTAGACAGGTTACATGCGTGAGGTTAGGATAAAATGTTTTAAGAAGTGGAGCTGCAGCAATCATGTATGAGGCAGCGTCAGTACAAAACAACAGAACTTTAGAATCGTCTGTATTACCTGAGTATAAAGACTGTAGGCCTTTATTTACAAAATAAGCAATGGCTTGGCTATTCACTTTCGAAAGTTCCTTAACACATACGAGGTGTGGAAAAAAAAATGTTATGTTTTATTTAACGACGCTCGCAACTGCAGAGGTTATATCAGCGTCGCCGGATGTGCCGGAATTTTGTCCCACAGGAGTTTTTACATGCCAGTAAATCTACTGACATGAGCCTGTCGCATTTAAGCACACTTAAATGCCATCGACCTGGGCCGGGATCGAACCCGCAACCTTGAGCATAGAAGGCCAGCGTTATACCAACTTGCCAACCAGGTCGACTACGAGGTGTGGAATCGAAGGTCCATCAGGACTAAGTTTTCCTACTACCATATTTGCTATATACCTATTCATAGGATCTGAGGTTTCATCCACAGAGACCCATATGTAAGAATCACCTATATCCTCCCGAATGGAAGCTAAAGTTTCATTGTATATTCTGTCTAAGTAATTTTTTCTTAGGGTCGACTCAGATGGGATATTTTGTTTGCAGTATTTTTGTAAAAACTGTCTTAAAACCGGATTTTCAATTGCATTCCAGGGAATGTTAGCAGCAACAAACGCTCTGGTTAAATCAGCATAGAAATTGCTGCTGAGATTGGATGAAGTAGGCTGTGTTAGTAAAGTTTGTTGCAGTTGATTTTTCTGCTGAGCTTTAGCCTTATGAGCCGCTCCTTGCACATGCTGCTTTAGGTGGCACTTCTTTTCTTGCGAAATCTAAAAATGTAAAGTAAACTGAATTAAAATAAAATCCTAATTGTTGTATTGCCGTATTTCTATCACAAAGTTAGTGGGTTCGAACAATGAAAATTTTAATGACCTGCAAATACTTTAACTATCGGAATTTAAAAGGTTAAAGTGTAGTGGTCTTAAAAGAATTATACCTCAGGATAGCTCAGTCAATGTATAAATATTATAGGCCTACTCATTAAAATTAATAGAATTTATATATTTCAACTATTGTTACATACCTGTTTGCTACAAATCTTGCAGAATATTATTTTTCCATCATAAGTGAATTCTGAATATTCTGTTAGCCATTGCCGGATCAATGTAGATTTTGCACTTATATTTTTCGGCATTATCGCGTTAAACTTCACAGGAAAACGTCCTACCGCTCAAAACTTCTCAACACAAATAAGGTGAGGGAAAGAGCAACTGTTAACGAGCATTCAAATGAACCGTTGTTATTGAGATTCAATTGGACAAAAATACAAAGTTCCACTTATTGTTGTATTTCCTGGTAGTGTTAACACTAGGAGGGCCATTCTTTTAAATATTTTGTAACGGTTTACCCTACTAATTCGCAGTTTTACGACTTTTCATAAATATTTCAAAAACACTCTTTCTCCAAAAATTGTGATTTTATGACACTCTGAAGGGCAGTACAGCTAATCGGTTTCAGACCGAAAACAGTCATTTTTATAGTATAGTATATCTCTGAATCGGTAGCAGCACATGTTGTGATTGTTGCCTGCTTCAAAACTAAGGTTGGTTCTTTGTCGGCATTTATGCCTCCAAACATGTTAAATTCGGTGAAATCTATTGCGAGTGTCGTGAGATTCAAAACATTTTGTTTCCTTTATCAATGGTTTCATGGCCGGTGTGAAGCTAGCTTTCCACTTTTTAAATGCCTTAAATTTCGCAGTGAATGCATGTATAAATTATAAAAAGTAAGAGTAAAATGCGAAACTTTACAGTGAGTTAGGCATTTTTAGGCGAATATTAACAAATTAGGCTCTAATAACCATTTTAGGGCACTATAAAACTCTTTGAATACCTTTCAATTTCCATGAAACACAAATATTAATAATTATTTTTACTTTTCTCCTAAAGAAACAAAATAGGCATTTGCCCTAGAATCCGATGTCTGCTAATCACATCACACCACCCACAGTACTATAACACACTGGAACTAAAATGACATACAGCAAGTCCAGAAGACTATGTGTTCTAACGCAGGTTATAAAGAGATGAGGGTGTTGGCGGTTCTTTTGTATATTCGGAGAGAGCTGCTTCGGTTGCAGCTCTAATGCAGTCTTATGGGACGGTGAAGAAAACCAGTTTTCTGCTGCCGACTACCCTACGTTGAGCTCCAGGAACTGCCGATCACAGATCCGAAAAGTACACTACAGCTAAAATTCTCGAGCAGTTCAAGGCTCCTACAGACAGTAAAATCTCGAATCAAAGGAGAATGAATTGGAAAAATAAATGAAACAATGAACTAGGTTACATAAAAGCACGTTTTACATTTTTAATTTTATTCAGGTCCATTTAAACGGCGGTTCTGCAGCTCTCCAGTTATTATTGCAGAGCCGCCCCTGACAGAGTTCCAGGTTACAAATCTGTCAAGTTGTTATTCCGGGACAGTTATTTGAAACTCGGAATTTCAGGTGAACCAGATCATATGGAACAGTTCCAGTAGAATAGCTTTTTCATCTATAATGTAATATAAAAATGAAAGTACCCCAGCGCGAACAATTGTGGATACAAAGTTTACATAATATCCAGTGCTCACTAAATAAACAAATACAGTTATATTGCACGAAGCAGGTTTATTGAACTGAGTAGAAGAAATATTTATTTTGCATGTGGAAGTTATGATATTCATAACGTAGGCTATATATATATGTAAAATACATTATGCTGTGATGTATCGATTGCAGCTGTTTTAAATTGGTGTGACAGCAAAGGCCCTGTCATGTCAGAGGCAATGTATTATTTTCGCTGGTGTATAGTCGTCCTCTTCAATTGTTTTCATTTTGTGTGACAAATGATAAATTTCCATTAGATTAAAGACTTCGTTTACGTCAGCTGATTTTTACGATCCCGAATGTAATGATCATAATGAGAGAAGCTACTTGGCAATTAGTGATTTTTCGATCTGATATTTAACAACACTGAATGAAATGCACGGTTATCAAGAGTCTGTGAATTGGTGATAACGAGATTGTTTTTGACGTGACGAGTCAGAGGATTCGGCATGAGAATACCAGACATTTTCCTTACAATAAGAGAAAATTCAGGGTGGGGGAAAGAAAAAAACGGTAATCAGATCTTTGGTATTTTTTGTGAAACAATCTGTTCTAGGAGAAGTGGTAATTTTTGTAATAATATGAAACAACTGCAGTCTTCTATGTTTTTCTTTCCCTGTAAGAGAAAATGAAATAATTAAACATGTTTCCTCGTTAAAACATAGGCCTAATACAAGCCCTGGCGAAGATGCTATATCCTCCAAAATATTTAAACTGTTCATAATTTTCTTGGCTAAACCGCTTGTTCATGTATTTCATTTGTGCTTCTTATATGCTAAATTTCCACATTAATTAAAAAGTGCTATAATTGTCCCTATTTTAAAATCAGGAGATAAAAAGTGCATCAACAATTACCAACCAATATCTTTACTCTCATGTAGCCTATATCTAAACTCTTAGAAAAATGCATAAAAAGTCGTCTATAAAATTATTTGGACAAATACAACGTGCTTTCTTCAAATCAATTCGGTTTTCGAAATAAACTTGATACAGATGATGCTATTTCATGTGTTACAAATAAAATCATATGTGAGTTAGTCCAAGGGAATAAATGCTTGGGTTTAATTTTCGATATTTGTAAAGCATTTGATACAGTTAACCATGATATTCTGTCAGAGAAATTAAACTTCTTAGGTATTAATGGTCATGTTCTAAGTTTATTAAGTCACATATGGATAACAGAAATCATGTAACTAAAATTGATAATGAATTTAGTTTTACTCAAAACACAGGGGTCCCTCAGAGGACTGTTCTTGGTCCAATTTTATTCTTGATTTATGTAAATGATTTGTTATTAACTGATTAACGCAAATATAATGGGGTTATACATTCATATTCGATTCGACGCGCCGCTTTCTGCTACCTTCCATTTAAATATATTGTGAAGATAAATTCTGTTCAATTCGATTCGATTCGACGCACCGCTCCATCTAAATACATTGTGAAGAAAAATTCTGTTAGATTCGATTCGATGCGCCGCTCCATCTAAATACATTGTGAAGAAAAATTCTGTTAGATTCGATTCGATGCGCCGCTCCATCTAAATACATTATGAAGAAAAATTCTGTTCGATTCGATTCGATGCGCCGCTCCATCTAAATAGCCTGCATTGTGAAGAAAAATTCTGTTCGATTCGATTCGATGCGCCGCTCCATCTAAATAGCCTGCATTGTGAAGAAAAATTCTGTTAGATTCGATTCGATGCGCCGCTCCATCTAAATAGCCTGCATTGTGAAGAAAAATTCTGTTAGATTCGATTCGATGCGCCGCTCCATCTAAATATAAATACATTGTGAAGAAAAATTCTGTTAGATTCGATTTAAATACATTGTGCGATTTGACACGCTGATTTCTGCTCTCTTCCATTTAAATACATTGTGAAGAGAAGTTCTGTTCGATTTGATTTCGCTAAGTAGGAGAGGACCTCAATGGAGTTGCATTTTTATATCACTGTCAATATCAAAGTTACCCCTCGCTATACCTAGTAGGGAGAAAGACTTAGTTCTACGTCAAAGATTTTGGATGTTTGATTTTCTCGAACATGGATCTGATCTTCTATCACTATTCATATTCTAGTGTAGGGAGAAGTTTTGAAGTAGCAGCCTTAGCTACACAGACTACTCCTAGATTGGGGACTGGTTTGGAAATAGCGAAATTCAGCCCCTAACGCAAAATAGAGAAATCTGCTTCTGAAAGAGTACAGTCAGAACTTCTAATAGAATTTATTGTATCTAACGCGCTGGTAGGTTTCAAATCCTGCTTATTGTGCTTATGGTAGCTGTGTAACTCTGTGAAGAGAAGTTTCTCTTGTTTGTTGAAGATTTTCTGATACGAAATATTGACAGTAGTAAGGACTGAATCCGTGAAAGAGCCAGGTTGGTTCTATGGACAATATTCTCAGAGAGTGGTCAGAAACAAGGAGAATGATTTGTAAACAGTTCAGAATGATGTTATTATACCTAGCAAGTTGATGTGCCAAGAAGTTTGTGTCAGTGAAATATGCGAATTATCCAACTCAAGGAATTTGATGATGGAAGAGTGGAACAGAGAAAAATTCTCTCCGGCATCGGGATTTGAACCCGGGTTTTCAGCTCTACGTGCTGACGCTCTATCCACTATCCCGGTGCCGGAGAGAATTTTTCTCTGTTCCACTCTTCCTTCATCATATGATGACGCAGAATTTCTGCACTGAGATATCATATGTACTTCGGTACATCGTAATATATGATATGCGAAAAATAATCACTTTGTGCATTCAGACGGCGCTATTCCGTCGGATCCCGGCCACTTAGTCACTCATAACGAGTGCACCTCTGCACATGTGTGGATATTGTGCCAACTGTCATACATCTATATTGCAGTGCATGAGGGTAGGCCATTAGCCATTAGAGGGAACCCAAGAGGTGGAACTTAAACTGAGAGTATTCGATCCGACATCGGGATGGGAATCCGGTGTGGCTTAGTGGATAGAGCGTCAGCACGTAGAGCTGAAAACCCGGGTTCAAATCCCGGTGCCGGAGAGAACGTCTCTCTGTTACACTCTTCCATCATCATATGATGACTAAGGAGCGGATTTCTGTAATTAAATATTCTTTATGTAGTGATAAAACATCAATTAACAAAGTTAAAAATTTGGAATAAGTTTCAAGTTTATCTTTCTATAATTTTATATAAAAAGGGGAAAACAATGCATTTTTACAAGAGTTATAGTAAATACATATTTTCCATTGCTGTTAAAGACATAAATCTTGAAGTTTTTTCAAATTTTTTACAAGAACTTTTAAATATTTTAAAATTAAAGAAATTTAGAGACAATCCTCGAAACGTGAATCTTTTTAAGAATTCAAGTTCAATCTTCGTGTTTCTAAACAATGTACCATAGCTTTGTCTCCGTTAACTAACTATTTTCGTGAATTAAATGGATTTTCATTTTCAAGTTGACTTTTATTTTCAAAAGGCATATCAATTATATCATTAGAGGAATAAAGAACATGAGTCAAGGATTGAGACATCTTTGCTAATAGTCCATTTCATTACTGAGAATGTTTTTGTTCCTGAAGTTGATGACTTTCATTTCCACGTTTTGTTTTCACAACAGATAAGAGCCGGGTATGAACATTTTTAATTTAAACTGTTTAATTTTCTCGAACTGTTATTTCCAGATTATTAAAAAATTAAATAATCTTGTATGATTCCTTTATCAGGGCTTCGTCAATCGATATCCTTCAAGATATACTGAAAGATGGTTATTTAAAAACGATTTGGCTTTCCTATTGCAAATTTAAGCTTTTTGTGTGACACCATAAAAAAACTCGAAACATCCAAAAACCTGTTGTCTGAAACAGGAGTTGGGTGCCGTGGAAATTAAACTAGACTCGCTACCAGGTTCAGAAGCACAATTACTAAGGGACAAAGTCCGGAATCTGTTTGGGAAAAACTGGATATAAAAAAAATGTGTAAAGTTGCTCAAGTATTGGAGGGTGTGCCTGTAGGTGAAATTGACGGTGTGTGAGTTTGTGACATCCCTCTCTTTAAATATGCATGTCTGACGTCCTGTGATGTGGAAAGATCGTTTTCACAATATAAGTCGTTGTTCAGAGATAATGGCATGCATTTGATGATGGAGAATTTGGAGATGACCTTTGTTGTTAACAACAATTTCGGCCAACTATGCACTCAACTGTGGTTGGTGAGAAAGTAACATTCTTTTTCAAGCAAAAAGATTTTCATCATATTTAAAAAAAAATTTTTCTTTTATTTTTAGCAAATATTTTCGTACTTTTTAGCACATAAAAATAAACATATTTACATTTTTAGCACATAAAAATCCGCTCCCTAATGATGACGCAGAATTTCTGCACTGAGATATCATATGTCCTTCGATACATCGTAATATATTAAGGAATTTGGAATAAGAGCAGAGTTCTATCTTTCTATAATGTTAATCTAGAAGAGGGGAAAACAATGGTGCATTGTTTACAAGGGGTATAGTTAGGACCTTTTCCATTGCTGTTAAAGAATACGGAATTCAGAACGCTTTCAAGATTCGCTTTATTCCTGCCTCTATCTCTTTTAACTTCTTTTTTCAATTAAAGACGAATTTAGAGCCAATCCTCGAAACTTGAATTCTTATTCATTAATAGTAATGGTACAAGTTCAATCTATACCTATTCCAAACAATGTGCCATAGCTTTCTCCCTCCGTTAAACTCGACTATTTCGTGAATTAAATGGCGTTTCAATTTTCAAGTTAACTTTTATTTTCAAAAGGCCTTTCAGATTATTTCCGTGCGGAGAGGAAAAAGAGCGTGAGTCTGAAGTTGAGACATGGTTTGCTAATAGTCCATTCCATTACTGAGCTTCACATGTTTTTGAATCCCAAAGTTGACAGACTTTCCGTTATACATTTCATTGGTTTCACAACAGTTCAGTTCTTGAACTGTTATTTCCAGATTGCAAAAATTAAATAATCCAATATGCATCCAATTTAGCCGTCAAGGTGGTCCAATGGCTAGAGCGCTGAATTCAAAATTCTGTGGACCCGAGTTCGATCCCCGGTTTACTCCTGAACTATGACTTGTGTTGGGTAAGCACGTGGTCAAGGTAACACAGTGGTTTTATCCCAGAGTTCCGGTTCCCCTGTAACATTCCAAAAAATCTCCAACATCATTTCATCTCATCGCGAGTGTAGCGTAGACTAGCCTGCTATAGCGCACCCTGGGCAACGACACTGTCGGTAAATTGGTATACATAACTGGCTTCACATGGATGAAAGGCAAAGAGTCAAGTATCCGCCATTAGGGACATAAGCATCAAATTAAGATGCAATTCTGTTTTGTTAGTGGCAGACAAGAAAGCAATATTTATAATCTCAAAAATAACGCTTTGATTTCACTTATACATTGCATGATTTAGGTAGATTTGTGCAATTAATTTTGTTCAAATTCACATGCATAATTATACTGTGTTGGAAAGAGTGGGTGAAGAAAGAATGATGCTGAAACTGATCAGGAAGACGAAATGGAATTAGTTGGTCACTGGCTGAGAAGAAACTGCCTACTGAAGGATGCAATGGAAGGAATGGTGAACGGAAGAAGAGTTCGGGACACAAGAAGATATCAGATGATAGACGATATTAAGATATATGGATCATATGAGGAAACAAAGAGGAAAGCAGAATATAGGAAAGACAGGAGAAAGTTGGGTTTGCAGTGAAAGACCTACCTTTGGGCAGAACAATAAATAAATGAGTGAATGAGTGAGTGAGTGAGTGAATACTGTAATAATTTTAAATATTTTTACATTTATGAAATTCAGCATTTAAAAAAAGTGATAGTGGATTAAATTATGAAATTTCCTGGGTTGCGTGAAACGTCTTAGTCTTGGTATGTAGGTAAGGATGGGTTTAAGAATTAAATAAATACTACCACAGGTAGGATGAGTACACTTTTTTAAGTATGACTTTACTATTTTTGCCATTGTTTCATTATGTATTTCACTTCTGGTAATGTGGAAGAGAAGATCTCATGGCCTTAACTCTAACAGAATAAATAAATAAATAAATAAATAAATAAATAAATAAATAAATAAATAAATAAACTTTATTCTGTAATTATAGCTGTAGCTATACTGTAGTCAGACTGCTCGTGTGGAATGACGCAATAAAGCAATAAAATAAGGGGAAATGGGAGGAGAAATACTTAAAAGGTACACTATCTCGTCCACACCTGTGGAGTAACGGCTAGCGCGTCTGGCCCGGGTTCGATTCCCGGTTGGGGCAAGTTACCTGGTTGACGTTTTTTCCGGGGTTTCCCCTCAACCCAATATGAGAAAATGCAGGGTAACTTTCAGTGTTGGACCTCGGACTCATTTCACCAGCATTATGACATTATGACCTTCATCTCATTCAGACGCTAAATAACCTAGATGTTGATAAAGCGTCGTAAAATAACCTACTAAAAAATACACTATCTCAAGTCCTTGCAAGGGAATTTTGGTCAATAAGAAGAGCTTTGTGTGGAGTGTGGCATTGTATGTTGCATAAACATGGACTCTGAGACGAAGTAGTAAAAACTACTGTTTCGTCGTTTTTTTTAAGCGTCCTTACTTTTGAGTGACCTAATATATGCACTATGGATTATGAACTATTTGGGTAACCGAAGAGCACTATAAATCACTATAGAACAGTCGTTACGTCAAAGCGAATTTTATTAACTAACATTAGGCATTCACTGGCAGGGTTAACTCCACAGTCTTGTGAAAATCAAGGCGTAAGGTCACGGCTTAAAGTAAAACAGGAGAAAAAAACACAAGGGACACACCCAGTTCCTATACGGGCATATTATAAATTCTCATTTCTCTAAACTGGGTCTGCTAGATTTGTAGCAGGAAGCGCAACTGCTCGGGCCAACGTAAGGGGCATCATAACTGATATACCGCCTTTAATTTCCTGCTTCCGTGCCTGCAACATCATACTCCGTTCCATTGGACAAGAAGCAGGTTTCAGTGGGGTGACAAAACAATTGAGATGAGCATGTTGGCAACACCCTGCAACATGTGCGAGTCAACTCTCCCACAACAACTGCGTGTGTCGGCGGACTTAGATTCCGGTCGAGCAAGGTGCAGCATGCAGACGGGTGACTGTAATCCTGGATGTGGACATTTATGTAGGCTAGCAGGATCAGTGACGCAAGCAACCTGTCCAAGCGGGAGAGAAGGGGAGACAGCGTGCGACTGGGTGAGTTCACAAAGTTTCCGTGTTCTCTTCAAACAAATGACTACAGTACTACGGTTTTAATATATTGTATATTAACGTAGAGACGACGAACGCCACATGAAAAGACTGCTATAGCCCTGTTACGATATACTAAATGAACAGTTTTTATTAAATTTTTTATCATTGATTTCTAGGAGTAATTTTCATCATCCTTGTGAATTTTTATATGCAATTTCCAACTAAAGTTCAAGGGCACATGTGAAATTACGAAATACGTCCTAAGGTACGGTCATACATCGCTACTTTTGCAGCGCTGCAGTACAAAAAACTGCGCAACTCTTGTACTGCGACGTATGAACAACGGTGCAACCCGAAAAGTAGCGGCTGCCGAACCTGCTGCCCGCTACTTTTTCTTGCTGCGGGCAGCTTAAAAGTAGCAACGTGTGAACAGGGTTCTCAGGGTTGCAGCCGCAGCATTTTTGATATCGGTTTTGTTTAAACTTTTGCTGCGGTTGCAACCAGTGTTTCCACCCAAATGTGCCAATGATACTTTCGTGCGAGATCGTGCGTATTTGCTTGTTTTCCGCACAGAACCAATACGCGGTAAGAGTGAATTACCACATTCAGTATTCCCAACCTAACACACATAACAATTTCCCTCTTCTTACCGCTTAAGCGCGACATTCATTTGACTGCTTTAGGTTTTTAACATATTATTTTCAGAGACGTTTAACATAGTAATAATTATAAATTGGAAACTTACCACTGCAATTTCACCTAAATTGCAATGTTAATTATTGTTTTTAAATATTTGCAAAAATTAAGTAAAGTCTACTACTTCACGAAACTTATTGCATTCCTGATACAAGTAACATTAAGGAAGCCGTGAAAAATTCAACGAGATTCCAGAAGCCGATGTTATTACTGCAATATGCTATATAAATAATATTGTTAAAATATTAAAATGAAAAATAAATCATTACATAACCTTACCGTTTGTTTTAAGTTCGCATTTATAGACTGGGGGGGAAAAAAAGACAGACGTATATCAAGGCCTGCTGGAGTATAGTAAACACAGAAAACATTTTATAGGAGCAATGTTGAAGAAAGATATTTTGGTTTTCCGAAGTTGCCGTCATTAAACAGAAACCAACATGGAGATTTCATTGCAACTAATTAGAAATTCCTCTTTCAGGTATGTAATAAACGATCTTCGCACAAAATAATGCACGATACACGAGCGGTATGTTTGTTTTCATGTTCTCGGAAATTAAAAAAGCTCAACTACGTTTCGCTTTTTCAATCTTTTCCTCGAACATGACAACGTCAACATACCGCTCTTGTAACGTATATTACTATTAATTAACACAATAAAATTAAGAATTTGTTTGTTAAATATAAATATGAGGCTATAGCTATAACTTTTAGCCTAACATGGAAATAGTCATTGTTTTAAAACAAATTTTACCTACTCAATATAATCAGTACTTTAACTCTATACACGGTTTTAAAACAATTTTTCAAATCCTTTAAAAAATTGTTATAGTCGATTTCACCAAGCTTCACTGTGCGTCAAGTTGCATTTTACACACTTATCAGTGCGTAAAGCGAGTCTTTAATACACTACTACGTAAAAATTAAGTAACCATTTTACGCATTGTCAAAGAAAATGAAATATTCAATGTACAAACTTCATTCAATAAGAAATTAATGCGTTACCTCGATCTTTCAAGACGTAAATATTACACGTAACACAAATAATTAAATTTAATATTCATATTCACATTTTAGTCCGTTTTATTCTGTAGTACTCACTGCAACAAGATACAGCATTCTACTTCTCCTAAGCGCTTTGTTGATTATATGGCCGGTGAAGACGGACATGAAATCGTGATCATGAATAAAATAGGCTTTAATTCTATGTATACTTATTTCATAATGATTCTGAGTTTAGACGGCCGTGAAATCGTGATCTTATAACCTCTCCAACTTGAAATAATTTATTTTATGTAAATTTGTGCTATCGTAGAAAAAAACATTGTATGATACACATTCATAAAGTTATCTCTTTGGCATGAGTGTGAAGTTTGCGAAACGAAGGAGAAGGAAAATAATAATTACTAGGATAACGTGAAACGTTGTATAACAGGTTACACGTGGATGAAGTCCATTATGTGCTCGTGTCATAAACATTTCACTCACAAATAATGGTCAATTTAAGCTTTTACCAATAGTTTTTTTTTTTTTAATTTTCGAGGTAGTTTTACGCAAAACAATCCACAATCCAACAAAGCTAGCTAATTGTTCCTAACTTGTTTCATTACAACATACACAAAAAACGAACGACGAAAATGACATCTGCTCTCTGAAGAATTACATCGTGTCAATTTTTTAACGTTTTAATGTTTCATTTTTTTTTTTATTTTAGTAGGTTATTTATGACGCTTTATCAACATCTTTGGTTATTTAGCGTCTGAATGAGATGAAGGTGATAATGCCGGTGAAATGAGTCCGGGGTCCATCACCGAAAGTTACCCAGCATTTGCTCACATTGGGTTGAGGGAAAACCCCGGAAAAAACCTCAACCAGGTAACTTGCCTCGACCGGGAATCGAACCCGGGCCACCTGGTTTCGCGGCCAAACGCGCTGACCGTTACTCCACAGATGTGGACTTTAATGTTTCATAGATATGTTTTATTCAATTATTGTTTTGTATTTTAACAATTTATGACATAATGACATTGTCCAATTAACAGCTGATTGACGACACATTAATCGCAAGTATCGCCTATATAACTAGTGTAATCATGATTTTTGTTGTTTGTTATTTGATACATTGCATTTAACCAATGTGGCACAGAAACCTGCAGAAAAGTATATTCTATTATCCATGTGCTAAAAAGGATAAATGTTCATCTCCCCTCTTGCTTAAAAAAGTCCCTTGTGCAGACACTTGCATTTCCCTATTTCGACTATGCGGACATTTTACTGACTGACCTCTCTAGCGACAACAAAATGAAACTTCAACGTGCTCATAATTTGTGTGTACGTTTTGTAAGCAATGTTCGTAAATATGATCATATTACCCCATCCCTGGAAGCAATAGGTTGGCTTAAACTAGATAAGAAAAGAAATTTACATTCACTTAATCTACTTTCTCTTCGAAATCTTGAACTCTTCTATTCCTTCGTACCTGTCGTCTCGCTTCACTTACCTTTCTTCCCACCATAATCTGAACACACGCTCGTCATGAAACAATACTAACAATACCATCCCATCGCACCTCCTCATACTCATCTTCTTTCACAATAGCCCTGCCAAGACTCTGGAATTCACTACCTGCTAGCATCAGGGACTGTCGAAATAAAATTGAATTCAAACGAAAACTTACTAGGCACTTGGTCAGTAATTGATTACTTGTAAATAGTTTCTTTAATCTATCACAAAATATTTCAATATTCAGTAATTTCAGCACTATACAATTTTGTTATTCTATATTTAATTTGTAATTCAGTAAATATAAAATATTCTTTGTTGCTCTATGATAAATTATCTAGCTTTAATTATTCAGGTAATCTTTTCGTACTTTGATTTTATTGTAATTGTAAATTTAATACTAACTGTAATATTATTTGTAATTGTAATTGTAAATTTAATACTAATTGTAATTTTATTGTTGATATTGTAGTTGGAATCTCCTGGTACAGGGCAGAGAAGGCCTGACGGCCTTATCTCTACCAGGTTAAGTAAATAAATAAATAAATAAATAAATATTAAGTATGTATAAAATGATAACTTCTTAAGAGCTGATGATGGCATAGTATGCGGAAAAAGTTTATCAATAAAATGTAACATAGTTAGCAACACTATATTGTATGATAAGCAATTGACGGTCCCATTCATTCCATACCCATTTTACCAATAGACTTTGTTCGTCAAAGACTATCTAGAGAGCACCACAGGTGGTGGGTTCACATTACACTTGTAATGAATGGTGATAATGGTTGGAATGTAAAAGGGAAACCGGAGAAAAGCCTTGTATTACCTCGACCACGGGCTGGACTAACACAAGTTATAAATTCAGGACAGAGCGGGATTTGAACCTCCCCTCCTCCGGCGTATAAGCCCAGCGCTCTAGCACTGAGCCTCCGTGGCCGTTAGAAGTCTTAATATATCTGAAATATAGCCTACTGCTGATTTTATATTGGATTAGATCAGTGATGTCAAAGCAAGCGCATTTTTCTGACCTTGACGTCGTGCGCGGGCATTAAGCGCTAGGTATGCTAGGAGGAATAAGCAGCCTGTTGGATTAAGAAAACAGTGGTGCACAAACTTCAAACGGGACGTGAAATTTTATGTCGTTATTTTTATATCGCCTCTTTCTGTTTGTTATTTTCTATATTGTCTGTAAAACAAAAGTACTAACACCTATTTCTTAGCCTAATATTTCAGTTGTGTTTTAAACGTTAATAACACAATAAAAAGTAAAGAAGGAATATTCACACAAATTCCACAATAACTACAACTATACTGTACTAAGTGAATTAAACACATCATTCATAAAGAAAGTGTTATCCCAAAGACAGACACTGAATATGACATGATACTGTAAGTTTAAATTGATATTGATGGTATCTTTAGCCTTATAAAAGTAATCAAAACAATATTATAGTACAAAGGAAAGTTGTCTAGGTACATGTTTTAACTGTAACTAATATTACATAATAAAACTCTTATCGCATTATGCTTTCAGGTGATATTGGTGCCCAAATTTCTGTTATCAGAATATTAAATTATCTCGAAATCTGCTGAAGCTATAGAGCTGAAGTTTTACCAACACATAGGCACATATCTTTTGTTTGTGATGTAATAGCATTTGCTTTGTTAATTCATTCCCTTACAAACATTTTCCATGCGAATATTTTCAAACAGTTTAATACACTATCTTCAGTAATACGTATTTACGATATATTAGATTTACGAAAACATTGTTTTAGTACCTGTAAGGCTACTAAACAAACATATCTGAAAATTTCACTTTTCTGTAAAAGAAAGTTGAGAAAATATTCCTTTTGAATAAAAAATCAAACTTGTGAAAGTCAACATTAAAATTAAAACTTACATTCTTATAATGCACTTATACTTCTCAGACAAATCTAAAAATTAACATGGATACAGTTTTAATAAGTTCTCTTCCCTTTATCCATTGAATCAGTGCTGGCCATCCCTGTATATAGCTCGACCAAGCGGCATATACTACCGCTTTCGTCTGTCTCTTTCCTTTCCGCTGTAAAGCGCTCAGGCTCTCCTGGACTCTAAAGCGCGCACTTGCTCCTATGGGCATCAGTTGACATCACTGGATTAGATCAAAATGTAACGCTGTTTAAAACGTCCCACTACTGACCACTCCTTCACCTTCCACTTTACATAATTCTTCAGCTGCTGATTTTGCACACATAAGCATTCGAATTATAACTGTATCGACGTTCATTTCCATTGAGAAACTTACAAGCGCATGCATTATGTCCAGACATTCCCCCACTCTTCCTACAGAGCTGCGCACGAGATCGGATGAGTCTACATACGAATTATAGCGGAATGAGTTACTCTTCGCCTTGAACTCGGTAGACACATGTCCGACCTTCCCTTCTACTCCTACCCACTCCACAGAAACGTTGTTCCCGTACCGCACATCGCGAGCGTCTTGAAAAAATGCATAAGATTGTAAGATAATAGCACTGTATGCAGTTCAATGCTTCTTGAAATAAGTTTCTTCTTTTTTAGCAGGTTATTTTACGACGCTTGATCAACATCTTAGGTTATTTGGCGTCTGAATGAGAAGGTGATAATGTCGGTGAAATGAGTCCGGGGTCCAGCACCGAAAGTTACCCAGCATTTACTCATATTGGGTTGAGGGAAAACCCCGGAAAAAACCTCAACCAGATAACTTGCCCCAACCGAGAATCGAACTCAGGCCACCTGATTTCGCGGCCAGACGCGCTTAGCGTTACTCCACAGGTGTGGACCGAAATACGTTTCAAAACAATACCAAGAGACATAACTAAATCTCGTTCGTTATCTAGAAATTCAAAGGCAACGAACAGAATATTTATAAGAAAACACTTTTGAGGTGATCCAGTAATTAGAACATTATTCATATTACAAAAGTAAAGCTTTAGACCTATCTTGTTCTTTATCATCATCATCATCATCATCATCATCGTCGTCGTCGTCGTCATCTTAGTTAAAGCTCTAATTGTCTTATTTTATCAATAATTTTCTTATTTTTTTATATTTTGTATGTATCATTTATTTTGACCTGCTGTTCACATTTCATTATGCAGTTTCCTTTCTTTCTGTATGTTATATATTATGTCTTATTTCTACTTACATTTTATTATTATTATCTTATTCAGTTTTGCGTGTAAAATTGTAGTGTATTTTGTAAATTTGTAGTGTTTTTTGTAACGCAGTTTTACTCCTGGTTGAGTGTTAGAGAAGGTCGTATGGCCTTAACTCTGCCAGGTTAAATAAATCATTATTATTATCATCATTATCATTATCATTATTATTATTATTATTATTATTATTATTATTATTATTATTATTATTAAACGAGTTTTCCTGCTGATCGTGAACTGCACTCTGGCGTTGGGGTTCGATTCCCGCTTGGGCTGATTATTTGGTTTAGTATTTTTCTTTTTCAGAAGTTTCCCCAACTGTAAGACGAATGTCAAGTAATCACATGACGAATCATCGCCCTCATGTCGCCAAATTCTCTATCACCAATTCCATCGATACTAAATAACCTAGTAATTGATGCGGCGTCATTGAATAACTAACTATAAATCATTACCTCAACATTCCGGTTTGTACAAGTACAGTCAAAATTTATCCGGAATACCCGTCTGCAGGCATCTTCACTACGTGACCATGCCATTCTATCTTATATATTTGTCAGCAAACTTACTTCTGCAAAACGTCATTTTCAGCTGGTTTCTAATGACTTGTGTT
Source organism: Periplaneta americana (assembly GCA_025594305.2). NCBI lineage: Eukaryota > Metazoa > Arthropoda > Insecta > Blattodea > Blattidae > Periplaneta > Periplaneta americana. The sequence goes on along the minus strand of JAJSOF020000021.1, from coordinate 49,409,151 downwards.
TCTTTGACGAACCCTTAATTAGTGAACGTCAACAACCTGAGAAACGAATATCTGAAGTCTCCATTCTTTTGATTTGTGCTATGATCAGATTCCGTGTTAAAGGCCCACCTAACAAAACAAGCACGAATTTCAGCTTCATAAAACTTTATGAACATTTTCTTTCCTCACTTTATTAAAACGCTTTGCTGTGCTAATTAAATGGAGAAATATCTCAAGTTTAATTTCCGAATCACTGAATGTAAATACAAAATGCTACAGTTCAAAGTTTTGAAAGCATTCATTTCCTCTATTTCTTTGTTATCAATGGTGATTCTAATTACTACACGATTTCTTCCTTCAAAATACTGTAGATACACTTTTCATACACAAGTCTTCTATCACATCCGCGTGCTGTGTTGTTTAGAATATAAATAGCTCTTTATAGATTACCTTCAGTTTTCTAAAAATAAAACGCGATCATCTGCGAACAAGACAGAACCTCCTCTTTTGTACGTAACTTTCAAATCAACTGCCACTCAGTGATGGCTTCGTATATGACAGGGTTTCAAAACTTTCCGACTGTTTTAATTGGTTATTTTACGACGCTTTATCAACTGCTATGATCATCTAGCATCTGAGTGAGATGAAGGTGATAATGCCGGCGAAATGAGTCCAGAGTCGGAAGTTACCGATCATTTGTTCTTAATGAGTTGAGGGAAAACCCCGGAAAAAACCTCAACCAGGTAACTTGTCCCAGTCAGGATTTGATTCCGAGCCTGCTCGTTTCACGGTCAGGTATGTTAACCGTTACTCCACAGCGATGGACCTTCCGATTGTTACTGGCCTTTCAAACCTCGTACGTTTATCTTGATGGACCTGCTAAAATGTTTTACATAATTTAGACTCGTAAACATGTTCTACTCACTAAATATTTGCGTCCTGTAGTGAACTAAATATTGTTAATAAATTGATAGCGATACTAAATTTTAATTTTATTTGTAATATAATCTTAAAATAAATACAAATATCGGTATAAAGTTATTTTGTGCGAGATCGTGCGTATTTGCTTGGTTTCCGCACAAAACCAATCCGCGGAAAGTGTAAAATTCCACATTCAGTATTCCCAACCTAACACACATAACAATTTCCCTCTTCTTACCGCTTAAGTGACATATTGATTTTACTGCTTTAGGCTTTTAACATATTATTTTTAGTATAGTAATAATTCACTATAGTAATAGTTATAAATTGGAAACTTATCACTGCAATTTCACCTAAATTGCATTGTTAATTATTGTTTTTAAATATTTGCAAAAATTAAGTAAACTCTACAACTCCACTAAAGTTACTGCATTCGTGATGCAAGTAACATTAAGGAAGCCGTGAAAAAATCAACAAGATTCCAGATGCCGATGTTATTACTGCAATATGTTATATAAATAATATTGTTAAAATATTAAAATGAAAAATAAATCATTACATAACCTTACCGTTTGTTTTAAGTTCGCATTTATAGACTGGGGGAAAAAAAGACAGACGTATATCACGGCCTGCTGGAGTATAGTAAACACAGGAAACATTTTAAAGCAACAATGTTGAAGATAGATATTTTTGTTTTGCAAATTTGCCGTCATTGAACAGAAACCAAGATGGAGATTTCATTGCAACTAATTAGAAATTCCTGTTTCAGGTGTGTAATAAACTATCTTGGCACAAAATGATGTGCGATACACGAGCAGTATGTTTTCTTTCAATTCTCGGAAATTAAAAAAGCTCAACTACGTTTCGCTTTTTCAAACTTTTCCTCGAACATGAAAACTTCAACATACCGCTCTTGTAATGCATATTACTATTACATTAGGTTTTTTACATTATGTCATGTCATTGAAGTGAAAAATTAAATTAGCTTATTAGGCTTACCATAAAGCTGTTGAGATTGTTGATGGTGCTTTGAAGCTGTCAATTTTGTACAGTAGAGGCAAAAAAAAAAAAAAACCAGACCGACACTTGTAGCTGATTTCAGAGCCTTGTTCACTCCAGAGCACGATAGACCGGTAACTAAGACTTTCGTGATTCCAATCCTGCCTGGGAAGGAAACATTTTTTTTTTTTTCTTTTTCAAATTTATTCCCAATACTTTTCGATTGCAGCGATATTTTACTACTTAATTAACTTATTATTCCCAGTACATGAATTTTACCAGCAATCGAAAAGTATTGGGAATAAATTTGAATAAGGAACAAAAAAAAAGTTTCCTTCCCAGGCAGGATTCGAACCACGAAAGTCTTAGTTACCAGTCTATCGTGCTCTGGAGTGTACAAGGCTTTGAAATCAGCTACAAGGATCGGTCCGGGTTTTTTTTTTGCCAATACTGTACATTCTAGCTCAGTACATACTCGGCTGGATGCACACAGAATCAGATGCGGCTCGACGCGACGTTTTGCTTCATATTGTCTCACAACGCCTCGTGACAGTTTAACACGGTCTGCTCGCTGGCTATGTGGATTTGGAAAATTGGCCTAGGCTGCAAAATGGCATCAATGAAAGAGGACTGTCTATATGAGAAATTCTATTATTTCCTTAGGACGCCTAAAAATCTATACAATTGAAGGGTTCAGAACCATAGTGGGCCAAGCGCCATTTATTAAAACCGTAGAAAACAGGGCTAAAATGAAGTTATTACCATAATTCAATGGAAACATATAGCAAGTAATATAAAGTATACACGTTAAAACTAAATGATATGTCAATCTTCATTAAACTATGGCATTCACTTAACTTTAACCCTTGCTTTCTCCGTTTTTAATAAATGGCACTTGGCCCACTATGGCTCTGAACCCTTCAATTGAAAGCGTCTTAAAATTAAATATTACTGATGTAGTGCACAAGCGTCATTTTGTATGTTTATGACTACTTCACGAGCCACAATAATGAAGAATAATTAAATCAATAATTAGTGATAGTATACAGCACAGAAGCACACCTACTACAAATTGTTATTATGAATTATTATTCACATGGTGCTTTCATATCATTTGTAATTTCTCACATATTTTTAGAAACAACATTAATGTCGTGATATTGTTTCAAAGATTGTACAGAACGTAGATTTCATGTACTAAAACAATTAATTTATCCACATCGAACTCCATTATGAATAATGTGCACTACACAACAATAGTATCTGTAGATAGTGGAAGCACAGTCTAGTATATACAGTCACGAAGCTTGAGTTTATGAGGGTACTAGGAACAATAGATTGTGCAGGTACTATTTCGCATTGTCTGTAATGAGGCGATAGTAGCGATCCTAGTGGTTAGCAACTATCTATGGATGCATATTTACTACGTATTGAGCTTCGTGACTGTATATACTAGACTGTGGTGGAAGCGTGCAATCGTGGACGTGGGTACTAACTCATGCGCAGTACGCTGCAGCTATCAGTTTGCTCGCGACCAACTTATTGCAGTCATTCAATGTTGTCTCCTCGTGTCTGCGCGCGACCGTCGCGCCGCGTCTGATTCTGTGTGCACCACATAAGAAATCAATGGGAGACAAGTACTATCAGACGAAATGTCTAATTCTGTGTGCAACCGGCCTTAGATCGCAAGTCTGGCTAAGCGTTAAGTTCACTTCTACATTTACTAAGAATGCTAGAGCAGGAAATGTACACTGTACACTTTACTACGATGATGAAATGGCATTAAGAGTTTACTGCAATTAGAGAAATATCACCTTCCTAGCATTTATTTCTTTGGTTTTTTTTTTGGAATGAATGGGGCCATCTATTGCTTATCTTACACTGTAGTATTAATATGTTACATTTTATTGATGAACGTTTTCGGCATATTTATGCCATCTTCAGATCTTAAAAAGTTGTCTTTTATACATACTTAATATTATGCCGCATTGGTTAAATGCAATACATAACTAACAAACAACGAACTCATAATTACACTATTTTTAAGGCGAACATTACTGTGTCCTCAATCAGCTATGACTGAGTCAAAGCCGAGCAACCCGAATGAACACACCACCATAACAACACCAGCTACTGTACCATATCCGGCTGACTGAACTTCGAGAAGTGACAACCTGAAAAACTGTTAACATACGTCCATGTCAAGCTGTTATCTAATATTAACATCATTGTACTTCAATTCGATTGTTAACGCTAGAAAATTTTGCAATACTTGATACAGTCAAACAATCCACCACATAACACAGATATCCGATTGTGTTTAACTTGTTTTATCAGAACATGTAAATAAAATGAACGACGAAAACGACATCCATCTTATAAGAATTTTATCAAGAAACCATTGTATTTCTGCTTATCGGTTAAAACTACCAACAAAATGAAGATATTTCTTTGATTTCCAACAGTGTACTTTCTATAATTGTACCTTTTAAAATGATTCATGCTCATGTTCATTTCGTCATCCTTGATTAAGGGGAATATGAATGGCCTATTCCGCTAATGTTAAATTTGCTAACTTCATGACTCCTTTTCTCAAGAACCACTTCATGCAACTTAATGAAACTTTTGCAGTTCACTTACACATGCTTCATGAACTTACTGCTGTAGTTTTATTGAACTATGTATGCTTGGAGGTAGGACAGAATTTTTTGTCTGTTGTATTATTTTCTTACATTTTTTCCTTAATTGTTTCTGCATTTTACTGCAAATATACAAGCTATCTCTACCTTTCTAGAGTTATAGTATGAGAAGAATATTATAAATAAACTGTGAAAAATATCAAGAGTCAATCTTGTATAGTTCCTGAGAAAACGGGTCATTTGGCTGAAAAAAAAAGTTTTTCAGTAACCGCAATTAAAATAATTACCTTAAATATACAGGTAAATACGTGTTAGTAAGAAGAAATCTTTATTTCAAAAATGCTGCTCTAACGTGTTAAATTCGTCATCGTATAGGGACTACCGTGTGACGGATGTAGCTTGTTTTTAATATATATGAACTGTGTAACAGTCTCTATATTTTTTATTATCTATTATTACGTATGGCTCACAATGTTTGTTTTTACGGAGAACGATAATATTTGTTTTCTCAGTGTTGACGTTTACACTGTAAATCACACTCGTTCCAAAAAAGACTGAATATCTCGGTCATTCTCGTGTTATTAGAACGGTATCCGTCGGCATAGCTTCAAATTGTTTACATTTTCATCGTTAACTGTAATACCTTCTGAATAATATTCTAGAGTTATTTGTTTATATTTTCAAAATACTGTATACATTACACGATACAGGTGACATTGTACAGCTTTCTCTCACGCCATGTTTTATGATCTAAGTGAATGCTTTTAGTAATTCTGTAATTTGTGAATTATTTATGACTTTTTTATACTATTTTTTTCTTTTTACCTGCCAGAGGCCATTTTCCAAAGTTATCTTTGTTTTCCCGTTTTCTTTCCTTTGGTTCCTTTTTACTTAAACCAGGACGCTTAAACTAATACAAACACAATACCTATGCCCGAGGCGGGACTCGAACCCACAACCCTTCGGACCAAGCGGATAGAGGCAGCGATTGCAGCGATATTTTACTACTTAATTAACTTATTATTCCCAGAACATGAATTTTACCAACAATCGAAAAGTATTAGGAATAAATTTGAATAAGGAACAAAAAAAAAAAAAAAGTTTCCTTCCCAGGCAGGATTCGAACCATGAAAGTCTTAGTTACCAGTATATCGTGCTCTGGAGTGAACAAGGCTCTGAAATCAGCTACAACGGTCGTTCCGGTTTTTTTTGCAACTACTGTACTCCTCCCAAAAAGGCTCGATTTTCTTGGGAATTTCTGCTGCGAGTCGCTATGCACTCTGACTATGAAATCAGTCACTACTGGTCTGTCACCTCGCGCCACAGTTCAGCTGTCGTGTGACTCCTGACGCACATGATGTCATTGAAATTGTTATCAGAGATCAGAACCAACCCTGTATTTCGAAGGGACATTTTGCAGTATCACAAATCTTTCTCTTAATTGATATTATAGTGAGTAAAAAGTACATGTAGACTGCCTCCGTGGTCTGTTGGTCAGCATGCTGGCTTCCAGATCAGGGTTCGATTCCCGGACTCGGCTCTTGGTGAATTTTTTTTTTTTTTTTTAATTGGCTTATTTTGCGACGCTGTATCAACATCTCAGGTTATTTAGCGTCTGAATGATATGAAGGTGATAATGCCGGTGAAATGAGTCCGGGGTCCAGCACCGAAAGTTACCCAGCATTTGCTCGTATTTGGTTGAGTGAAAACCCCGGAAAAAAACTCAACCAGGCAACTTTCCCCGACCGAGATGAATTTTTCTTGAAGAAGAGGAATTCCCTGGGTGTCTACCCGTAGAGTCTGGATATTTGTATGAATGTGAGTGTGATTGTGAGTGTGCCGGGTTAATATTAATTAACCAATCGTCACAAATATAAAATACATCAGGACTGTCGCTGGGCAGTAACCTGAACACATGTTTCAGCGTCACATTGTTGACAAGTAACTCCATCTGCTATAGAGTTACCAACAACGAAAAAAAAAAAAGAACATGTTTGTTTGATCCTTTTCTGTTGCGTAATACACACCATGACCTATATAGGTCTACTTAGTTCAATTTGAAATGTAATCAAAAGAGAACAATGTTACTGCTAACGAAGCTCTTTTTGTTTTAATGATTAGTGATAAAGTACAGCTGTAGCGCTAAATAAAGAGGTCATTACAATACTCGCGAACGGGCTCTTGCTCTATTTAATAACGTAGGAGAGGTAAATATGCATTTCCATATATCCACCGGACCGAGATGGTATCACGTTGTTGCCATTCGCCCGTTCCAGGTGGGTGAGAGTGAGCTAATGGACGGAATCATCCTTTCTGACGGGTATTAGATGCCAGACAGCTGCGTCACAACCAGGTCCTACCACCAAGATGCGTCACCTTAACAGGACACAACTACGCTTACTGCAGAAGTGACCAGACCCGAGCTCAAGAAACGGCACTCGATGTTGCTAAAGTTGTTTATTGCTTAAATGCAGTAATAACGACAGAAAAAATGAGTGTCACGAACATGAAACATACTTTCTCATTGTACATTTTCGGGTTTCTAAGCTATTTTTAACGACGCTGAATCAAGTATGCGATTACTTGGCTTTGATAGCAAAGTGAAATTTTGATGAAATAAGTTCCAGGAAGCCACCGGCGTAGCTCGATCGGCTAAGGCGCTTGTCTGCCGATCAGGACTTGTACTCGGGCGCGGGTTCGATTCCCGCTTGAACTGATTACCTGATTGGGTTTTTTCCGAGGTTTTCCCCAACTGTAAGACGAATGTCAGGTAATCTATGGCGAATCCTCGGCCTCATCTCGCCAACTACCATTTCGCTATCACTACTCCCATCAACGCTAAATAACTTAGCAGTTGGTAGAGCGTCGTTAAATAACCACGTAAAACAAAAGTTCCAGAATTCGCAGTGGATTACAGACATTCGTTTGACAGTATACTTACTGGCTTTTAAGGAACCCGGAGGTTCATTGCCGCCCTCACATAAGCTCTATCCTGAGCAAGATTAATCCAGTCTCTATCATCATATCCCACCTCCCTCGAATCCATTTTAATATTATCTTCCCATCTACATCTCGGCCTCCCCAAAGGTCTTTTTCCCTCCGGCCTCCCAAATAACACTCTATATACATTTCTGGATTCGCCCATACGTGCTACATGTCCTGCCCATTTCAAACGTCTGGATTTAATGTTACTAATTATGTCAGGTGAAGAATATAATGCGTGCAGTTCTGTGTTGGTAACTTTCTCCATTCTCCTGTAACTTCATCCCTCTTAGCCCCAAATATTTTCCTAAGCACCTAATTCTCAAACACCCTTAACCTATATTCCTCTCACTTTGTGAGAGTCCAAGTTTCACAACCATACAGAACAACCGGTAATATAACTGTTTTATAAATTCTAACTTTCAGATTTTTTGACAGCAGACTCGTTTGACAGTATAATATAATATAATTAATACAATATAATACATTATAATATTTAAGTATTTCTGTGTTCTGAAGCTGCCAAACAACTCTTGCAAGTCAGTGCATTGGACAAATAACCTGTTTACGTTTTCCTGTAACACTACTTCGATTTTAATGTACCAAAATTTACAGGTGTTTCGTAACATGTAGGATCCACGTCATCGGTGAACAGGAGACAAAAAAATAGTGCGAAAGTGCATATAAACATTTGTCCCCATTTGATCTTGGTTCCAAGTTATAGTCATGTTTGTACGCCAGTAATGTGGAACTGCTTACCATTAAAGAAAGTGCTCAACATGGTCACCTTCAGCCTAAATATAAGCTTACAGTCCTCGTGTCGTAGACTGCCGTATTCTTTAAAAAATACTGGGGATTGTCGGAAACGTTGGCAGCCATCTTGGATATGGTACGCTGATGTTCGCTGGTTGAGTGTAGAAAAAGGCCCTACGGCCTTAACTCTGCCAGGTTAAATTAATTTAATTTAATTTAATTTAATTTAATTTAATTTAATTAATTAATTAATTTATTTATTTATTTATTTATTTATTTATTTATTTATTTATTTATTTATTTATTTATTTATTTATTTTGCTAGTAGTTGTAACATAAAAATATATACAGAAAAACTTTAGCTCGCCCCGAAAGAGTAGAACTCGTCCTCAGGGGCGGATTCCTGAATTAAAATAATTGAATTAATTGAATAATTGAAATAAAACCATTATTGTTATTATTATTATTATTATTATTATTATTATTATTATTATTATTATTATTATTTCAATGTTTGGAATGGACTGTGAATAAATAGTCCTAATTGTTTTCAAATGGCCCCACAAATAAAGTTCAATGGATTTAAGTCTGGAGAACGCGCAGGCCAGCGATAGCATACCTAGTAAATAGGTTGATAAATAGCGCTTTAACTCGGAAACAAGGAGACATGGGACAAATCGTCGCCTTGCAGACGAAAACGACATACGGATGTATTCAAAATCGGCGTATGTCTAAAACAGATTTTTTGGAGTTACGTCTCTTCGTTTGCAAGGCGACGAAATTTATATACGAGCTTTTTTATTTCATTTTCTTTTTTTTTTTTTTTTCTTTGTGTCTCCTATCCACTGATGAAGCGGGGCTCCATATTACGAAACACACTGTATGTAGTAGCTACTGATCAGATTGTAGATTCCATTTAATGCTAACCTTTTGGGGAACTGCAACAGACTTGGAACTTTAAAAAAACAGATTCTGCAGAAAGGTATAGAAGTATCGCTAAACCTGTGACCAGAAAATTCACCAGTACTGGCCGTATCTATATATCTGTTATCTAATTCCGAGAGATTTATTCACCGATATCAACTGCATAATGTTTCCAGTCTTGTTGGCTAATGGTTCAATGTCTCGTGACCTTTCTCAGCCATATGCTATTAGATTACTGATTTCTAAAGAAACTTATAAAAGCAAACGCGAATTTTTCTTGGAAAGCCGTTGAAATAAGAATGAAGCATTAACGGATTTTCTTGTTCCGTAAATTGTGCTGCACTACTTTATACGTTTGGCAGTTCTTACGTCCAAATTTTGTGTATAGTCTGTATAGGTAGTCAGTGAACCGAATTATAGCATTTTATTTTATCATTGAGTCGGTGGCTAAATAAAGGGCACATAAGCAGAAATCATGTTTTGAGTTACAGAGTTTTCAACTTGTATTTTCTCTGCAGAGACTTAAAAATAAATATTAATATGATCTCACAGCCCATAATTTGTTATTTCAACCTTTTTCAATTATTATATATTTGTTTTTATTGAGTGAGTATACATTAAAGTTTTGAAATAATTTTACAGATTATTAGCGGTATGTGCCCTTTTTCTGCCCAACTGCAATAGGTACGAATTAAGCAACCAACAGTTAAGTAAATATTTGTTTAATACATATAAGAAGCACAAAATATAAGAGTTTAAACAAGAGCGTATATTATTCTTCTTCCTTCTGTGTTAAAGTTACTAACGAAAATATTACACAGAAAATTTCTTTCATACATATATATTAGTGATGAACAACAAGAATTTAGATCGAACAGAAGCACAACAGACGCAACATTTATAATAAGGCAAATAGTAGAAAAGGCAATTGAATATACAACACCTGCTTTTCTATGCTTTATAGATTTGACAAAAGCCTTTGATAGAGCTAAATTAGAAGATATAGTAGAAATCTTACAAGAGAAATAAATTCGAAGAACAGTAATAAATTTGATAAAGGATATGAATACAAATACTGAAACAAGGATTTCTATAAATGGGAAATTTATGGAAGATATTAAGTGTGCAAAAGGAATAAAACAAGGAGATTCTCTAAGTCCTTTATTGTTTAATATGATAATGGGATAAAATTATACAAAATGTAAAGAGTCTTCCAGGTTACCAGATGGGAAATAAAAATTTTAACATAGTATGTTATGCTGATCACGCAGTTCTGGTTGCCAGAACAGAGGATGAACTTCAACGATTACTTCACCGATTCGTGACAACAGCAGAAAAATTTAATATGGAAATTTCTACAAATGAAACTAAATGTATGTGTATATCTAAGAACCCAATAAGATGTAAACTGGAAGTTAATGGGAAAATTATACAACAAGTTATGGATTTTAAATATCTTGGGATACACATTTCTAGTTCTCGTAGAATTGATTGATGAAGTAAGAACTCAGGTTTTTAAAGCATCGAAAATACCAGGATACTTACGAGATGTCATCTGGAAAAACAAATATCTAAACATAGAAAGTAAAGTAAAAATTTATAAAACATGTGTACGACCAATAATGACATATGGAGCGGATGCAAGAGCAGATACTGGCCAAACGAAACAGCTCATGAGAACAGCAGAAATGAATATTTTAAGAGCCATAGTAAGCAAAACAAGATTTGATAGAGTTAGGAACCAGGATGTTAGGAAGAAATGTAATATTATAGATGTTGAGACATTTATCAAAACGAGAAAAAGGGAATGGAGCTCCCATGTGGATAGAACTGACAACACGAGACTTATTAAGGCAGCAAAGAACCTACGCCCTAGAGGAGAAAGAGAAGTGGGCAGACCTCTCAAGAGATGGACTTAGACGTAATCATCATTGACGTAGTGTGTGTAAACAAACAGGCTTATGCCTATAGAAAAGAAGAAGAAGAAGTATATTAGACTATACTATAACCATTACTTTATATATGTTTAGCACCAATATCAGACATTACTTCCTGTTCTTCTGTACCTGAAATATCTACTCTCCTTTCTTCATCAATAAACTGACATATATCTTGAATGTCTTTCACTTTTTGACTCTTAACCATAACGTGTTGACAATCAGAAAGCTGGAATGATTTCAGTATAGCCATGTTGAATATCCGTAAGAATTTCTTGCTATCTTACTTTTTTCATTAACTATAGACTCTCTTCTTACAACCTTTCTTCCACCAGTCTGCACAGATTGTTTGCACGATTCATTTTAATCTTCTCGTGAAAATCTGTTTGCATTTCCTGTAAAATAAATTTTGATTTCAGAATTAATGCATTACATTTATTATTTTCATAAAACATTAATCAGTATTTTGATTGTTCAGAAATTACAAATTGTGTATTAATTATGTAGTTAAATTTTTTAATTACTTATTTAGTACTCACCAGTATTTGGCTACAGCACTTCCTTTAAACTGCACTCTTGACCCCTGGTATTAATATTTTGCAACAAAAATTGCAGAGATTATAGAACACAACATGGCGATGATTCATTTAAACTGATGGGAGGAAAAAGAGCACATAGATCTATCTTCCCTTTTTTTCAGCCACCGTCTCAATTTATGTTAAACACTTTCTCAATATCTTTCTTAATTTACTCATTCCTTTCCTGTTATTTACCATAGCCCTCGAACATTATTTCATTTGCTTGAAGTCTGATCTTGCCTCTTTTATATGAATCGCTTCCATATAATATAATTTTGATATGAATATTATCTACAAAATTCTTAAACAGTATTTTTCCTGGTTTATTGTAAGGAATCACAAATAAGCAACATCTTTCATAAAATAGAAAAAATAAAAAACGAATTCGATGCAAACTAAGCCAGAAATAGATTCCGCAGATGTAGACAAACAAAGAATCATTATATCAAAAGATCCCCACATGTACCGCACTCAGTTAAAGGAAAAAAACTCTAGAATCCTCCAAATCAATAAGGAAAGTAAAAAAAACTGTTAAACAGTGAGAAACAATGGATACTGGGAACAAAGGGACCAAGAGCAACAGGAGATGTACAGCCTCAAGAGAAGACATCTTCACCGCAACCACAGGTCCCTCACTCCAGAATGCCGCAGGGAACAACAAAGAACATTCCTCTAACAATAGCTTCACAGGAGAAATTCCCGCAGTCTTACAGAGAGCAGTTAGGCCCACAATGAAATAACTAAAATGTGGAAAAACCTCTGAGAAGATCTTATATACCTACAAAGAATATTTGAAGTAAGACACAGAATTAATAATAATCTAAGTAAGCGTTGGTAGAAAGTAATTATTTATGGACAATACATAGTAGAACTACATTCCTGATACCCAGGATCGAGTATCCCACTCCACGTAGCTTTGGGTTACAGTAAACACATGAAACCAAATGTAGAGACAACACATTCGTCATCAGTTTTCAGCGGAATAAAACCAAAGCTACGTGTAATGGATTCCGCGACCCTGAGTATCATCTGCAATGTACTACGTATTGTTTACACCAATTTGAAGTCAAACCACTTCATACTACGCACAGGAACCATGCCGTCAAGACACCAATAACGTTCAGTTTATTAACGTTCTGTTTATTAGAATGACCCATTGTGATACATATTTGAAAAGGTCTCGACGACCTTAATTGAAATATTGAATAGCAAGTAATATTGCAATTAAAAAAAAACAATGTTAGTATTCGTATCTCGTTAATAAATAACGCTACAAGGTTGTTTCTTCATCAGTATTAATCCCCCTTCCAGTTATTGAACGGGTTACATCAGCTGCTTGTTTATGCGGGAATTTTACTTGAAGCAAGTAAGGAAATAGGTTTGGAAGCAAACCCTGAAAAAACAAAGTATATAATTAATTCTCGTGACCAGAACATAGTACAAATAGAAATATAAAAATTGGAAATTTATCCTATGTAAAGATGGAAAAATTCAAGTACCTTAGAGCAACAGTAACAGCTATAAATGACACTCCAGAGGAAATTAAACGCAGAATAAACATTTGAAATGTCTGTTATTATTTGGTTTGAGAAGCTTTTGTCATCCAGTTTGCTCTCGAAAAAGGTGAAAGTTAGAATTTATAAAACAGTTATATTACCGGTTGTTCCGTATGGTTGTGAAACTTGGATTCTCACTCTGAGAGAAGAACAGAGATTAAGAGTGTTCTAGAATAAGATGCTTTGAAAAATATAAGGCTAAGAGGGATGAAGTTACGGGAGAGTGGAGAAAGTTACGCATTGTATTCTTCACCTAACATAAATTAGGAACATTAAATCACAGTCTACTATATACAGTCACGAAGCTTGAGTTTTGAGGGTGCTAGAAACAATAGACTGTGACGGTACTATTTTGCATTGCCTGTAATGAGGCGATATTAGCGATCCTAGTGGTGAGCAACTACCTAATGTTTGCATATTTACTACGTATTGAGCTTCGCGACTGTATATACTAGACTGTGATTAAATCCAGACGTTTGAGATGGACAGAGCATGTAGTACGTATGGGTGAATCCAGAAATGCATATAGAGTGTTAGTTGGGAGACTTGAGGGAAAAATACCTTTGGGGAGGCGGAGACTTAGGTGGAAGGATAATATGAAAATGGATTTGAGGGAGGTAGGATATGATGATAGGAACTGGATTAATCTTGCTCAGGATAGGGAGCAATGGCGGGCTTATGTGAGGGCGGCAATGAACCTCCGGATTCCTTAAAAGTAATTTGTAAGTAAGTACAATATTTTACATGATGAAAATAAAAAAAAATCAAAGAAAATAACTTGACTGAAACATTTCACATTACTTCTACAGATTGAATTTTAAAGGAATCTGAATTTTTTAATGTATCATTGTCGCTTCCAGAATTAAATTTTCTAGATATATTTGTACAGCTGTCAAAAGAAAAAGTGGCCGCTCTCCTGAAACAAAGTTCCCTTCGGGTATCTTCGCTACAATTCGGAGACAGGCGATGTTAAATGTTGTTGGACCACGTTGCCTGATATCTACAGTTATAATTGAAGTATACTGTGTGTTTTTCGATAGCATAATGGTAGCGTTCAGGCCTCTTATTCATGCGGTCCTGCGTTCGACTACAACCTCGTGCTTTTTATGTTCTTTTTTGTTCTGTTTTTGAGAGAGACAAACTATATATAATGACTCCTTTCTCTTTTACGATTATTTTAGTAATTAACATCAGGTTCATTAATATGTTATGCCATGACTTTATCATTATGATATTGTGGCTGCAAATGGAAAGAAAAAAGATTTTATTCTCAATAAAATATCTTTCGTGGCATAAACAAAACAAATTTACTGGCGTCGGCCTTAAAACACTCAAACAATTAAGCGTTCAAAAAACAAAACAAAAAGCCACAATTTAATATTTAGTCTATCATCCTCTTATCTCGATCATCTTGCAGTCGAGTGGGCATGGAATTGACTAGTCGTTGCAAATAGCAACTGTTCTTAGACAAGATATTCCAGGCATTCTGAACATACATACATAAGTGTTCTGTCCATGGGCAGGTCTTTCATTGCAAACCCAGCAATCTCCAATCTTTCCTATTTTCTGCCTTCCTCTTAGTCTCCGCATATGATCCACATATCCTAATGTCGTCTATTATTCTTTTCAACCAGAGACCCAACCAATTCCTTTTTCTCTTTCTAATCAGTTTCAGCATCATTCTTTCTGCACTCACTTTTTCAAACACAATTTATTTCTTATTTTGTCTGTCCACTTCCCACGCACCGTTCTTCTCCACATCCACATTTCAAATGCTTCAATTCGTTTCTCTTCATTTCGTCGTAATGTCCATGTTCTTTCCCCATACAATGCCACACTCCACACAAAGCACTTCACTAGTCTCTTCCTTAGTTCTTTTTCCAGAGGTCCGCAGAAGATCCTTCTTCTTCTATTAAAAGCTTCCTTTGTTCATGTTTGCAGTTTTTCTTGGGAAGAATAGGCCTAAATGCGGTAACATCCCGTTGCTTTCCGCACACCAATATCTCTTTCGCATCTTATTAAATTCCAGTGGGCCCAAGCGTGGAGATGAGGAGAGTGGATTTGACTAATTGGGCCCTCCGGACTTCACCGAAAGTCACGGCAAGGGTTAAATATTAATTCTATCAGGATGTTTGACCCGATCAGAGACCGGGAAATCTCAATTAGCCTTTGCCCCCCGCATCCTGGACTAGCTTCTACGAATCATCAGAAAATCTTAGAGTGTGATTGGGCCAATTTTTCCGAAAATGTTTCCACACTTTTGCCCTCGTAGCTCAGCGGACGAACGTCGGAATTTAGATGTCAACGTCTCAGGTTCAATTCCTCGTTACTCCTTTTCATTTTATTGTGGTTCAAGATAGTATAATGTAATAATACAAAAAGAAAAACTAATACCAGTATTATGCAACTGGATTTTTCCAAACCTAATATTAAATTTATGTTACTTATATCGCTAAAGAACGATTACGATATAAATAACTTGAATATTATTTATACAGTATCACTAAAGAACGATAACAGAATATAAATGATAAATATCGGTTTGTTTAATTAATATAAGATATGATATAATACGTATTTAATTATGTAAATAAAATAACCTATTTTACAAAGAAAGATGGTTATTTGTGTTATAATAATTACTTACATAAAATACAGATTATTTATATTGCGAAAGAACAATAACAATATAAATAACTTGAATATTGTTTTATAATGCTAATGAAGGAAAACAGAATATAAATGATAACTTGAATATTATTTAAATCGCTGAAGAACGATAACAATATAAAAAACGTGAATATTATTCATATCGGAATTTCACAGATTTATTACAGATGTATTTAAGAAATTGTAGAAGAATAGTAATTAGTAACAGTGTCCTATTTATTCTTCTTGGAGCCAAATTTGTAACTTTTAAAAGTGTGGTTACTATGTTGAAGTGTATGTGTTGTAACGGATGCTTGATTGGTTATGTATGTGAGTCAGTTATGGGATGCTTGATGTCGTCGCAATGTCGTAATTATAGTTTGATTGTGTTTGTGTGACTATTGTGTATTAATTTATTATGTATGGTACGGAAAGCTGCATATGTGTGTTATAGAAGTGTTACGTATGTGTGTTGTTAATGTTTTTGTATGTTTCAAATTGATACCTGATATTTGTTTTGCAATCGCAATGCCTAATTTACGGATTGTTTATGTTTTGTTTACATCGCGTAAGCTAATTTAATTTTCTTTTCCATTTCTCTTTATGCTTATGTTTTTTGTGTATAAAACTATAGCCCTAACATACATATGTAAAATAGGGCTAACCCCCATTGGAGATACAATAATAATTATTATTCATATCGTTATAAAACGATAACAGAATACAAATGATGACTTGAATTTTATTCATATCTCTAAAGAACGATAACAAAATATAAATAACGTGATTTCCATAAAGAACGATAACTGGATACAAATGATAATTTGAATATCATTTACATCGCTAAAGAACGATTAAAAAATAAAATGAAAACTTGAAGAAGGCCCGAACCCACGACCTTTGAATCATTAAACAAGCACTCTACCGCTGGTCTACGAGGCGCAGATATGGAATAGTTTCATAGTTCCGGAACTGCTTGTACAAGCACATGCATCGTGTAACATCGCCGCGACCCGAAGTGGACTTTGAAAATATTCGCTGTTCACGAGTGCGGCCACTTTTTTTTTGACAACTGTACATCAGAAGTGAGTTTAAGTCCTTGGGCACTACCTTAATACTTAGCTTTTAGGTGAACATAAGTTATCAGCAGGACTATCAAATTCTTCCGAGACACGTAGATTACAATTTATGAGGAAGTATATTTCTATATCATCTTGGTGATTTTTTAAATATTTCATTATTTTGTGTTATCAATATAATATGAAGTGAGTCCTACGTAGGTATTTAATAACATCTAGTTGAAAAATGTTTTTGCTACTAAAATTTCATTTTCTCCCATGTTTGAATTTTGTGCGATCACTTTACTTCTACTTGAGTGATATCGTATTTATTGTTTTCTATAGCTACTTTATGCATTATACCTCATACCTATACAGAAATTAGGAAATAAATCAAGGCCATCTACAAGCAGGGGTTTGGGGTCTAAACCCCTCTTCTAAAAGGGAAGAAATCAGCGAGTTAGAAAGTGAAATAGTGAAATATTTCAGTTTGATATACAATACCGGATGGATACACACCATTGAAATTGTGATACAGTAAAACTCCTCTTAACCAAACTCCGCCTTATCCGAAACAACGTCGAAAAAAGAGCATCCCCTATAGCAGTGGTCGTCAGCACTCGCTGATGGATAACGGATAAGTAGTGCGCCGTAATATGCTCCGTCGTGCAGCAGAAAGAGAGAGAAAGCATACCCGCCAGCAGCCACGGATGCACCACAGCAAGCACAATAGTGCAGTCTCTTAAGGCTGGTTCACAATAAACCGGGAACGGAAACGAGAACGAGAACGGAAATGTTGTTAAAATAAATGTATTTAAAAGTGATCATTCACAATTAACTATTGTGAATGCTCACATTTAAATACATTTATTTTAACATTATTTCCGTTCGTTTCCGTTCCCGGTTTATTGTGAACCAACCTTTATCCGCGGATAAGAGACGCTAGCCCGAGGGTGCACTGTGCTGATGACAGCTGCCTTTTAGCATGTCTACAAATTTAAGTGTCAATGTCCTCACAGCAATGCTACATCTGTATTCCACCTCCATTCCCCAAACGCTTGTTTTGTATAGTAACCGGGCGCGGCCAATCCCTGTAAGTGAGATGTTCTTTTCGCCCCCCCCCACCTCCTCCGACCTACTCGGGAGTTACAGGATTATGATCTATGCATTCGAGATGTTTCCAATTTCTCATTCATTTTAGTTGTGTTGCAGTTATCACGTTATCGGTAATTACGTTCTCTTTTTTAGTTACGCGAATGTGATGTCGAGTAAAAGAAAACTCATAAATTATATTTTACTCATCAAGCGCTGGTGTGATATTGCAGATCGCAAACAATGCGAGAAAAAGAGACAGAAGATAATTGATTATTGGATGTAAAATTGATGTGCAATTACAATATTAAATCCATTAAATTTTTGTTTATAATTTACATGCTTAACAATCTCTTTTCCTTCCCACTGTTAACGAAAATATTTCTCATCGATTACCCCAGCTATGGGGACTACTCACCTCACATTCGTTTGATTGGCAGGCGAGGGGTAACGCAGTTGTTTTGCTAAGTCAAGTGCAGTGGTGGATTCGACACACCTTGCGCGTCAGTAATTTCTCCGCTGTTATTTCTTGTTTCCAAATCTTTACAGTCGTTTGTTTATATGAAGTAACATGTGTCATACAATAATTATTTCAGGAACCTACTGTGATTAGGCAAATTATATTGAAGTTCTGGTCCACATCCCTTATAAATATAGCTAGTTGTGCTGTGAGTTTTGTATCTGTGCACTCATCTAGGGCGAAAGAATAGAAAAATAGGTGCTCCTGTTTTGTTTTTAACTGCTCCTGTATGTCATTTGCCATTTCTGTAATCCTGTCGGTGACCGTCCGACGAGACAGAGCAACTGAGTTTATAGCTGTCACTGAATTTGAAGAAACCTCCACGGCAGCAGCCACTAAGCAATCTTTAACGAATTCCCCATCTGGAAAACAGCGCTTTCTTTTAGTTATAAGCCAGGATATTCGATAACTTGCGTGTAATATTTTCTGTCGAGAAATTTCATTCTGGGCTGCATTTGACTTCGATTTCAGTTCTCCAACTCCAAGAGAAATAGATTTAAAAATATATTGCAGAACTGATGACAACGCATCAAGTAGGCCTAATATGCACTCAAAGTTTTAAATAAGTAAGTTCAGTTCCAGCTTTAATAAATTAATAAGTAGACTTCGTGGAATTGCCACGAGAATCGTAAGGTTTACTATACGTGCGGTATAGACTGTATGAGGAGGGGGCGTGCAAAGGATCAAGTATGCCTCTGATGTAAGCACTGAGCAGTATACTGCGGTTACAATAAAACCTGTATCCTGCATTCAAGAAATATAATGAATGGTCTTTGAAGTAGGAAATGTCTAAACATGTAATACACAATTATTTTATAGTGAGATATATTAACTCTTAAAATTTAATGTAATATACTCACATCATCCTTGAATATGTGCATTGCAGTGAAGAGTTACATACATTTTGAGCGACTGCAAAGTGAACCTCCTACGATGGTCACTTAAACAGTTTTTATATTGGGAAAATGTACATTCGACATCACACGATATAATAGGTGCATATTTGAAGAACGGAAAGTCACTACTTTTTAGTACATCAACTTCAGATGTCTTATCGTGACCTGATAGCACATAATTTATAATACGAAATTGTGAATAGGCAGAATTTTTAGCAATAATATTTCTCAACTTACATTTCACTTTTTCTGAAATTAATGAATTGTTATTTTGGATAACGGTTTGTGATACTTTATCCACTATATTAAGGGCTTCTGAGAGTTGTAGTTTAGACGATTCTAACAGGGTGATGCTTTTGGACACGATTTTAAAATTAGAACGAATGAACAGAATATCTTCCAATAGCTGTTCAGAAGGCAATGATTTTACAGCTGCAACAGCGGAACTGTCTGTGCTATCCAAAGCATCAATTACCTCCATTATTTTGCCGTAATATTCTGCATAATAATTAACAGCATCCAACCACGTTTCTCAACGGGTCAAGACTGGCTGCGGGGGTATTCCAGGGGCAATTGTTTGGAACAGCAACACTCTCAATGTAGTATGTTTGATTGAATTCTTGTCTACAATGAACACATGTTAAGCTTTGACTATTCCAACCACAGTAGGCCTAATGCAAAAACAAGTGCTTACATAGGTATACATTAGCTGTAGCTGCTCTATTTGGATCGGTCACAACTCTTAACATGAACTGCTTATACTACGAGACCGGGCGGTCGCTCACCTCCTCTATACTACCGTACATCGGCAACCTTATTGCATGCTGAGTGTGGCAATTCAACGAAGTCTATTAATAAGTAACTAAACCCCGAAAATACCGTAAACATATCTTGTTTTGTATCTTTTCACAAATGTTACGAAAATAGCTTTTCAAATTGTAAATAAATACCTCTAAGATCATCGAAGTCCGCTTTATGCTTCCGATCAAAGTGGCGTTTAATATTGAAGCGTTGTATATGCGCAATTTTAAACCCGCATATTAAGCAGCAGATTTTATTCTTTTTGTAAGTAACAAAAAATTCTTTCTGCCACTCTTCCTGAAACTAACGTCCCGAGATCGAAGCTATACCCGCCACTGAATGAAGCGTGTCTTTACGAAGAACCAGGCGGAGAAGATGGTCGGTGGAGGGGATGGTCGGTGGAGTGAGGTAAGAAGACTTTGAGTGCAGTGGCCCTTCGGAGCCATTTTTCCCCCTGGGTTGGATTACCCGAAATGGCTCTGTCCCCTTTATTTCGGATTCCACTGTATTAAAATAAATAAATCTTTATCAAAAACTTTATTAAACATGCTACATTATGAAAAAAAAAATACTCCTCCTTCTAAAACCCCCCTTAAAAAAATCTTGCTATAATCTCTTTTCGTAGTTGGAGCAACATTATCTGTAATAGTTTCGACACGTCATATAACAATTCGTATTTGCATATTTATCTAAGAAAGTGAAAAGTTAACTAGCTGAAGAAAGGCAAACATACTTGTCTGCTGCAATGGAACAGAACACCTTTCACCGCGTCTGTTTACGATTGCAATCGTCCTTGCCAAGTTCGGCACAGCAGCCGATGTGTGACACATCCGCGGTTCCACTTCCTGTTCTTCATTCAAGAGTCCGTCCTGTATATTGTGAGCGACTCCCACCCTCTAAATTGCACGGGTTTTAGAGGCCGGCCACATCACGTTGTCATGAAACAAACGACCAAATGCTTTCAGCTACCTTCGTTATATAACTGCTATTGGAAAATTAACCGTTTTCCTTGAAAATACTAATTGTGGCTAAATGCTGTTTATTTGGGTTCGAGTGTCGCAGCTACTAGGCTGTTATAAGTTAAATGTTAAATGTTATGTTTTATTTAACGACGCTCGCAACTGCAGAGGTTATATCAGCGTCGCCGGATGTGCCGGAATTTTGTCCCAGGAGTTCTTTTACATGCCAGTAAATCTATGACATGAGCCTGTCACATTTAAAATGAGTTTCCAAAAAATGTTATCGATCTGGTCCCGGGATCGAACCCGCAACCTTGGGCATAGAAGGCCAGCGCTATACCAACTTGCCAACCAGCTCGACCCTAGGCTATTAGTATCTCCCATTCATAGATAATGATTTTCAACTGCTGTCGATTATCTAGGTTTGTGATTTGTGTACGTATGTGTACAGTCTTATAAAAAAGTTTCATCGCAGAGATACTTTATTTTAGAAACAAGTTTTGTCGCACAGATATTTTATTTGGAAAAAAGTTTTGTCGCAGAGATAATTTATTTGGAAAAAGTTTTGTCAATGCCACAGATATTTTTGCAAAAAGTTTTGAATACAGATACTTTATTTGGGAAAAAGTTTTGTCACAGTTTACTTTATTTGGAAAAAGTTTTGTCGCACAGATACTTTATTTGGAAAAAAGTTTTGTCGCACAGATACTTTATTTGGAAAAAATTTTGTCGCATAGATACTTTATTTGGAAAAAAGTTTTGTCGCACAGATACTTTATTTGGAAAAAAAAAGTTTTGTCGCACAGGTACTTTATTTGGAAAAAAGTTTTGTCGCATAGATACTTTATTTGGAAAAAGTTTTGTCGATACTCTCATTTCTTCTTTATCGTCCACCAACACTATCTACATTCTCCTCAGCAAACGTTACAGATGGTTTTTCTTTATTTCTCTTTATCATTTGGAAAAAGTTTTGTCATTTGAACTACTAGGTACTTTGTTTAAAAAAGTTTTGTCGCACAGATACTTTATTTGGAAAAAAAGTTTTGTGCTTACAGATATTTTATTTGGTAAAAAGTTTTGTCGCACAGATACTTTATTTGGAAAAAAAATTGTCGCACAGATACTTTATTTGGAAAAAAGATTTGTTGCACAGATACTTTATTCGGAAAAAAGTTTTATCGCATAGAAAAAAGTTGATGTGACAAATACTTCAATTCTGGTAGGGAATATGTTGAAAAATAGCTGAACAATTGCTTTGTCTGTTCCAATAAATTTTTCCTGTGAAATCTTGTTTTCTTTCTGTTAACGGTCCCTGGCGAATTAATTTTTTACGGCCCTCGTAATTGCGGTCGAGTGGCCAAAATTTCTATAAGCACTTCTTTTGACATTATTAACATGGTGGAAGAAAAAATAACTCTTTTTCTGTCCTCATCATTATGTTTGCTTGTTAGCCTTGCTAGAATTTGAAATATCTCAGACATAGAATGTAAATGTTTTACCCATTCGGTTAACATGTATTTAACGTAAAGGTTCTTACACTTCTTCGGTTCGCAACGTTCTCAGTGTCTCAAATGTTTTGCAGTTCGTGGTAAAAATAAATACACAAGATAGAAGATAATTTATGAATTTCCTTTTAAACAATGCTTCTACGCGTGTTGTAATTAACGGGACAAGAAACGTTAGTACAATTTTTTCTTTGTAAAGCGGGGTTCGAGAAATTTCATTTTTTTTTTTTGTTATTGTTTTCATTGCATTTTTTATGGAATTTATTGCATTTTTTCACGGTTGCCTTATCATACATGGTAAAATAGCTCGTTGTCAACATGTTAAAACATAAAACCCTTAACCTATCGACGACGTCCACAATTCTAGTAGTGTTGCAACTTTTTCTTAACTCTTGTTACAGTAAAATGATTTCTTTTGATGAACAAAGCAAGTTACAACATGATTTTATTATCTATTTTACCATATTTCATAAAATAGTCGTGAAAATGTACGATAAATTCCATAAAATATGTATTGAAAACTTAGAAATACACAGATATTGCTCAAAATATCGTTTCACAAAGAAGAGTAGGACACTTCTTTTTTGTTCCGTTTATCAAATAGAATCACTTCTAAAAACGAAGTCTTAATTCACCTTCCACTGTCTGTAACAGTTCTAAAATAAATAGTTGAGTACAAACAACTTTAATATTTAATATAACAATAGTCGTTAAAAGGAGTACACACAAAATTGACAAACATTACTATGTCGATAAATAAACAATAAATATAATTACAAAACACCTAGAGCGAGAAAAAGAGAGAAAGGTTCTCCTTTCTTTAGTTAAGCTAAATCTCGCGGCTTCCATGTGAATTCGTGGAAGTGCTCAGGACGTAGAGTTTAATAATAATGTACTACTCAATAGATAGTTCTTTCTATTTGATAACCGACTTGGTAACGCAGTTAGCTGACATCTCATCAAAGGAGACCCAGACTTCGATTTTTATTCCTTTATGTATTTTTTAATTTAATAATCCAATTAACTTCAACATTATCGAGGGCCAATGAATTCTGATACGGGCAGGAAGTAGTGTTCACAACAGTACTTAACATTTCACCAATAATAAATAACCAAACAAAAATAAAGTTTTCTGTTACAGCTAAATATATTAACTCAACTTTATTGTATACTGTAACTCAGACATTAGCTGGCATTCGTGCGCATTTGCACAGAGTGGATTCAATGCATTTACTCTTGTACATTATTCTGAAGATTGCCTAAACTAGTCGTTCCCGACTCTCTTGTATGGCTTAAGTAAATGATCCATAAGCATTGATTGCAGCACATAAAAAGTAAAATTCGTAATCAATGTTGTACAGTATATAAACAAAGCTCTTGTGGGTCATATGGTGAAGAATTGGTAGAACGCAGAAAAACTCTCCCCGACACAGGGACTCGAACCCGATTTTCCAGCTTTACATGCTGGCGCTTTATCCACTAAGCCACACCGGATTGAATCCCTCTCATTTTAAGGGGTTAGGTATAGCTTACAGCAGTAAAAGTTTTGGAAATATTCAACATTTTTTTCCTCCATTACTGTATTTTGTACTTACTTACTGGCTTTTAAGGAACCCGGAGGTTCATTGCCGCCCTCACATAAGCCCGCCATTGATCCCTATCCTGAGCAAGATTAATCCATTCTCTACCATCATATCCCATCTCCCTCAAATCCATTTTAATATTGATCAGTTACCTAGATATCACATGAAAATTTTATTGGGGGATTCCAATGCTAAAGTAGGACGGGAGGATATTTTTAAACCGACTATTGGAAAAGAGAGCCTACACATATCTAGTAATGACAATGGAGTTAGGTTAGTCAACTTTGCCACATCAAAAAATTTAATTGTTAAAAGTACAACATTCCCCCTTAAGGATATACATAAATATACTTGGACTTCTCCAGATGATTTGACACATAACCAGATAGATCACATCTTGATAGATAAAAGAAGACATACTAGTATAGTAGACATTCGAATCTTCAGGGGGGCAGACTGTAATTCTGACCATTATTTGGTAATTGGAGAACTAAGAGAAAGACTGTATCTTGTACAATAATGAAAATTGGTATGTGTAAAACACTGTCCTTCTGCTATATTAAAAAAAAATATATATTTTTTTTCAAAGTCAAAATGGTAGCAGTTCACTGTGCAATGACGAAGCGTTTCCCTCGTAACTCATAAACTTGTCAACTTGTCAACTTGTCAACTTTTTCATGTTCTGAAAAATCCTCATATAATTACTTCATATTGTTCTAAGAGTTACTTTATAGGCAATATAGATGGATGAATTATGTACTTTTCTTTCATTGTAATTTGCCAAATTGTACATTGTTAGTAAATTTGATCAAGTTCTTCTGGTATTTGTGCACTAGTTTGTCTTTATTCACTGGCCAGTTTTCAGTCTTTAGAACTGCCGCTTTCAGAATGTCTCTTTCTCTCTCAAGTAATTTACAATTATATAACAAATGATCTATCGTTTGTTCGTCATTGTTGCATGGATATAATGGGCTATCTATAATTTTATATTTATGTAGATAAGATTTTATATTTCCGTGTCCTGTTATTATAGTTGTGAAGTTTGGGGTTATGTTAAGTTTCAATATAGCTGCAACACTTATTTATTGTTACACTATTTGTTAACATTTCTTATTATATGTCTCATTTGAAACATAGAATCCGAGAATTTACAAGTCTTTATACATTAAAGAGTACTCCTCTGTTCTCAGAAAGGTAATAGTCTGTATTAAAAATAATCAAATTCAGAAGGAAGTATTTTTACATGTCACAGCAGATGAACCCGTACGTTTTTTCAGCTTGTGCATATTATTGCAGTCTTAGGTACTGTCGTTTATTTCTGTTAGAAGAAAATACTGATATTTGACAATTTTTTTAAAAGCATTTATTTTTTATGAGACTATCTATCAAAGGTAGAGAAGTGATCTTGCATCATATCGTAGATATGACAGGCATAAATAGATACAAAATATTTCATCACAGAATGTTGGACAGGTTTTGAGTTATGTGAGAAGCGCTTTATCACTGCACAGTGAACTGAATTTTGAAGAAAAAAAATGTAAATAATTTTTTTTAAAGTCTTAAAATATTTTTTTCATATAGCAGAAGGACATTGTTTTACACACACTAATTTTCATTATTGTACAATATACAGTAATGGTGGAAAAAAATGTTGAATATTTCCAAAATTTTACTGCTGTAAGCTGTACCATAAGTTCTACCTACTGTGTTCCCCATATGGAAACGCAGAATTAGTGCACTGAAACTCCGTATGTACTTCGGTACATCATAGTAATATAGATCTAATTTTGTGGGTCAATTACAGTATGACTAGCACAGTTATGTTGAAGAACGCTCAAAGTCTCAATTTAATCCTCTGTTCGAAAGTGATTACTTTTGGAGGTATGAAATAGGATGTATGCTTTAATTTGTGGAGAAGTCGTTACCATTATTATAAATTCCATTATAAAACATATCACATTATTCCGTATGGAGGTGCCATAGGATTAGGCAGTGATGCTTTTGTGAATGATCTTCGTAATGATAAATTTTGTGATTTCATTTAGTGCCACAAAACAACTCGCTAACCCTTAACCCATACTCACTTGTTATGGTACCGATTCGGCAGAGAACCGGTTCCTCGTGCATAAAATATGTACGCAATATCAGTCCTACACAGTGCAGGAATCTGCCTATCATTGGTATAAAAGTTTCATAGCACATTTTCACCCGTACGTTTTTATTTACTGTATATATTGACACAATCTTAATGAATTGAAAACATTTTGCAGGAAATGAGTGAATATGAATCACTAGAGATTGAATAGTATACTGTTTGCAGATGGCATTGTTATGTTGGCAGAAAGTGAAAATGAACCTTCAGAAATTCCAAGCAGTTCCTGAAAATTACAATAGCAAAATATTGCTGTTATAAACAAAAGTTATGGCGTTCAGATGGAAGTTATGTAGTTGATCTAAGATAATCTTAGAAAAGACATCTACAGAAGAGGTGTCACATTCCCAATACCCAACATGCCTATGCTATGTAAGTTATGAAAAGGAGGAGGATATCACGATACAGTATCACATAAAATTATGAAAAAACAAGGCTATTTACGGAACCATTAAAAGGACATTAGGAAGAAGAACAAGCAAAGAAACAACATTAAAAGTATATAAAACACTGGCGACACCCACCCTATTGCTCGAGACTGAAACGTGGATAATGGAAAAAGTAGTAGAGCACAGACGGCAGAGATGATTTCCCTCAGATGTGTTAAACGATGTACTGTAATGGACAAAATAATAAATGTCGATATACGTAAGAAACTAGAAATACGAAGTATAGAAGACAAAATACACTATTATCAGCAAAACTGAACAGCTTATCTTTTTAAAATAGACAGCTGCCATTTAACAAAATAGCATTTCTATATAATTCCAGAGGAAGAAAAGAGTTAGAAGACCTTGGAAAAGATGGATCCCTACTAAGACATCGCTGAAACAGGCTTACCAGGTGGTAAATAAAGTGTCCTGGCTCTGGGATTCCAGTAGTACTGATAATAGTTGTCGTCGTCATCATCATAATCATCACCATCATCATCATCATCAATCTCTGCAGGAATACTTATGAAATGTCAGACGAAAATACATGGATTCGAATCTAGATACAGAGGTTGATCGGTCTGCGGAGTAGACCTCATTAAGTTTTCATAAAGTTTAAGTGAATAAAATATTACTTTTTACAAATACAAAACTTTACGATAACATGAAAATCATAGAAGTGCCATACAGTAACAAATATAAATGACACATGGGAGGAAATTAAGCACAGAATAAATATGGGAAAATGCGTGTTATTATTCGGTTGAGAAGCTTTTGTCATCTAGTCTGCTGTCAAAAAATCTGAAAGTTAGAATTTATAAAACAGTTATATTACCGGTTGTTTTGCATGATTGTGAAACTTGGACTCTCATTTTGAGAAAGGAACAGAGATTAAGGGTGTTTGAGGATAAGGTTCTTAGAAAAATATTTGGGGCTAAGAGGGATGAAGTTACAGGAGAATGGAGAAAGTTACACAACGCAGAACTACACGCATTGTATTCTTCATCTGACATAATTAGGAACATAAAATCCAGACGTTTGAGATGGGCAGGGCATGTAGCACGTATGGGCGAATCCAGAAATGCATATAGAGTGTTAGTTGGGATGCCGGAGGGAAAAAGACCTTTGGGGAGACCGAAACGTAGATGGGAAGATAATATTAAAATGGATTTGAGGGTGGTGGGATATGATGATAGAGACTGGATTAATCTTGCTCAGGTTAGGGACCGATGGTGGGCTTATGTGAGGGCGGCAATGAACCTCCGGGTTCCTTAAAAGCCAGTAAGTAAGCAAGTAAATAAGTAAGTAATTATGTCAGGTGAAGAATACAATGCGTGCAGTTATGCGTTGCGTAACTTTCTCCATTCTCCTGTAACTTCATCCCTCTTAGCCCCAAATATTTTCCTAAGAGCCTTATTCTCAAACACCCTTAATCTCTATTCCTCTCTCAATGTGAGAGTCCAAGTTTCACAACCATACAGAACAAACGGTAATATAACTGTTTTATAAATTCTAACTTTCAGATTTTTTGACAGCAGACTAGATGACAAAAGCTTCTCAACCGGATAATAACAGGCATTTCTCATATTTATTCTGCGTTTAATTTCCTCCCGAGTGTCATTTATATTTGTTACTGTTGCTCCAAGATATTTGAATTTTTCCACCTCTTCGAAGAATAAATCTCTAATTTTTATGCTCCATTTCGTACAATATTCTGGTCAAAGTCTAATGAGTGATATTTTCAGTACTGGAAGTAAACTCAGCTACATTTTAAAATTAGTTAAATATTCTGTTCAAGTAACGGTTTTATGTTTTTGGGTATAACAATTAAGCTAGTTTGTTTCCACAGTTATAAAATGAATATGAACAAGAATATTTATTGTCAACAGCTGTTACATCTATCTACATCTAGTGATGACCCTCACATTTATGTATATGGTGCTATCACCACATTTATTTACATTTACATTACTATCATTTTAACTTCATTTGTATTTCTCCTATTACATTTATATCCTTCTCCCTTACAGTTTATCAACTTTAACCCTATTATTATCTCAGATTCTATACTAATACCCCTTAACACAGTTATAATATACTGAACATATGAAAGTACACTCGAATTTAAACCTGTTACTAAAATGTTTAAATCCAATCCAAATAAATTGTCATTATATAAGTACTAGTGCAAGAAGTAGATATCACCAGGTTGCCTAATTAAAAAACCTGAAAGTACAGTTATATTTTTTAAATCTGTTAACAGATGGCTTATAAACAATCTTTAGAAAATAATGATTTCATGCTGAAATGTACAAGAAAATTAACGTTCAAAGTGTGATATAATTAAAATTAATGATATTCAGAGATTCATTATCCAATTTGCACAGTCACTTGTATAACACTACATAATATTATGCAAATCTGGCTTTCAGGTAGTAGCTCCCTGTGTAAAGCAGGTTTGAATAATTTCAAGGAAAAATTGTTCCGGGGCCGGGTATCGATCCCGGGACCCTTCGCTTAGCGCACGAATGCTCTACCGACTGAGCTACCCCAGGAACTATACACGACACCGTCACAATTTTTCCTTTGTATCCCCATAACTCAAATGGGCTGACAAGACGCCAGAACCCAACTTTGAGTGCACACAAATTCTGTGTGACTTAAATTGTGGATCGATACCCGTCCCCCGGAACAATTTTTCCTTGAAATTATTCAAGCCTGCTTTACAGGGAGTTACTACCTGAAAGCCAGATTTGCGTAATATATTCGTTACTGGAGGCACGTTAATAAAAGCCACAGTTTAAGTCACACAGAATTTGTGTGCACTCAAAGTTGGGTTCTGGCGTCCTGTCAGCCCATTTGAGTTGTGTGGATATAAAGGCAAAACTACGTAATGTTACTGTACTTCGGAATATGTATGATGAGACTGCCTTGTGTTAAATTCTATCGTACCTTGTTTACATGTTTCGACCTATTATGGGTCATCCTCAGAACTGGTCGTTGGTGGTCTTGGCGCCTCTTGTTTTGTTTCCTGTGAGAGTGTGTTCGTGTGGTGTAAAGTGGAGTCACAGAGTGTGTGTGTTCTGAAATTGAGTTTTGTGTTGAGGATTTCTTTGGGATATGTTTTTGTGTGTCTGTATATTTCATATTGTTCTAGCGTATTTATTTTCTGGCTTTTTGGTTGGATGTGTAGTATTTCCATGTGTGTTGATGTCTTTGTAGGTGTGGTTAGCATTTGTGATGTGTTCTGCATATGTGGAGGTGTTTTGTAATTTTGTTATGGCTGTGATGTGTTCTTTGTAACGTGTTTGAAATGATCTGCCTGTTTGTCCTATGTAAAATTTGTAGCAAGTGTTGCATTTGAGTTTGTGTACTCCTGTGTGGTTGTATTTGTTCTGAGGATGACCCATGATAGGTCGAAACATGTAAACAAGGTACGTTAGAATTTAACACAAGAAAGTCTTACCATGCATATTCCGAAGTGATACAGTGTTAAAAGTTGTGTAATCAAGATGTATACGTAATATTATTTACTTCATTTCATTATTCTTCATTGTACTTTCATTTCATGTTTCTCCGAAATCAAACTTGCTTTATTTTTAAATTTATCATTGTTTTGTATTCTCTCCGCAAATCATATTGTAAAATTTTTAAGTTAAACTCTGCTTTGATTTCTGGATCCTAGTGGTCAGCCATAGATGTCGGCCAGATGTCCCAAATTGTGGAATTAGTAGTATTATTAATACATGAAAAATAATTGGTTCGTTACAACTGCGCAAAAACTGGTTTTCTACGCCAAGTAAATTACGCATAATTTACTTAAAAGCGTGACGAGTAAATGAGCATGTCAATCCTGTCTTGTTGACGATCAAAAGTTCCACCGCCACCAAATAATAAGCATTAAATTGTAGAACGTAAATAGTATTTTATTTCTTGTTTTATGGCTTGAGGTGCCGGGTATTATCAGTTCAAATTTATTTAAATTTACAGTACATATTTAGACTTCTTTCTCTGTAATGATATAGAAACTAGTGGCTTGTGCAGCAAATGCTGAAAACTAAGTTCATTAGAAGTTCAAATAAAAATGTTTCAGATTTATTTTCAATGAAGAATAGGCCTACCAGTCATTTAAAATTATTTGCTTCCATTATAATGAAACATACTCCCTCTGAATGGTTATTTATTCCAAATAATGTTTCTTGAGCCTATCCATCTTCAGTTTTTGAGTTTAAAAGCGAAAACGCAAGTAACAATGTCAGGACGATCAGTGAGTTTTTCGTGTGGGAGTAAAGCAGTAGTACAGGTCATTGTGAATTGTAGGTGAGAATTAAGAAAATGTCAGGTTTACCATGCTTTCGAACAATAGACATAGCATCTTCGTATAGCTGCTGCATGTTTCGTGAACTATCTTGAAATGTAGAAGGCAGAATCATTTTATCCTGCTGAAAGATCTTGCTGAAATGATCGGGAGACTACAAAATCTTGTAGGCCTCTTATTTTATCAGTAAGTAATACCTTTCTTTAGGAACTGTAATCCAGACAATACTGGAGAGAATCACGCATATAAATATCCACACCACACCGCCATGAAATACATGAAAATGACCCAGACCACTCGATTAATAACTATAAAAATATTTCATTCATAATAACAATAATTATAACTTACGTAAGTTTTGTAATTTTCAGTAATATATACTGTACATATTATACAGCCGTCACTCAGTAAATTATAGAAATGAAGATCTAATTTAAGATATTCTCTACGTCTACTTGTATAACCCCAAAAGGTTTGAGTTTCATATCATCAATAGACTATATCATTAATATGTTTATTACTTACTTACAAATGGCTTTTAAGGAACCCGAAGGTTCATTGGCGCCCTTACATAAGCCCGTCATCGGTCCATATCCTGTGCAAGATTAATCCAGTCTCTATCATCATATCCCACCTCCCTCAAATCCATTTTAATATTATCCTCCCATCTACGTCTCGGCCTCCCCAAAGGTCTTTTTCCCTCGGTCTACCAATTAACACTCTATATGCATTTCTGGATTCGCCCATACGTGCTACATATCCTGCCCATCTCAAACGTCTGGATTTAATGTTCCTAATTATGTCAGGTGAAGAATACAATGCGTGCAGTTCTGCGTTGTGTAACTTTCTCCATTCTCCTGTAACTTCATCCCGCTTAGCCCCAAATATTTTCCTAAGCACCTTATTCTCAAACACCCTTAACCTATGTTCCTCTCTCAGAGAGTCCAAGTTTCACAACCATTCAGAACAACCGGTAATATAACTGTTTTATAAATTCTAACTTTCAGATTTTTGACAGCAGACTAGATGATAAAAGCTTCTCAACCGAATAATAACACGCATTTCCCATATTTATTCTGCGTTTAATTTCCTCCCGAGTGTCATTTATATTTGTTACTGTTGCTTCAAGATATTTGAATTTTTCACCCCTTCGAAGGATAAATCTCCAATTTTTATATTTCCATTTCGTACAATATTCTCGTCACGAGAATATTGTTAGTGACAAATATTCGTATCATGGCATTAACTATAATATTTCACTTTTAATCGAGAATATTGTTAGTGAGAAATATTCGTATCATGGCATTAACTATAATATTTCACTTTTAATGGTGATAATGTTGTCAAACCACCTCAAATTTCGTAGTTTCTAATATCCACTACACAGCTGTACTCAGATAATTACACACCACAGAATGAGATCTGTAAATTATTTTTAGTAAGTCTTGAAAGTTTTAATAACCAATTATAGAGACGTTATAAAAAAATCATACAAATGAAGATCGACATATTGTTGTCATTATCATCACAGAATTTGCTCTCATTTATGTCGATCCTGCAGGTCATGGCCTTCGTGTAATACTGCTTATTGTAGTGTGTGTGTTTTGTTTTATTCTGAAATGCAATTACTTCTCTAATCTGACGAAAGATGGAATTTGGAAAATAGAAAAAATTATATAGGAAAACTAACGCTTCTCTGAAAGTTACTATATTTCTGAAAATCCTTGGATGCCAAGCTTCAAAATGACGGGTCAGTCATTAAAATCCGCTCAGCCGTTTTCCCGTAATTTCCATTACCAGTTCAAATTATATATAGATAATTTCAATATCTCGTGTCTTCAGCAGCAGAAGGGAAGTAATACTGTTTGAGTATCCTTGTTCTATTTTGTTACAGAATTCTACTGCCCTTTCTCTTTCGTATAGCAGGCGACAGCTACCGGTTCTATAAATTTACGCTCGCAAATGCATTTCCAATAACACATGCTAGCGGTATGCCGCTAGGACGTTATATCTGATCTGAGAGCTAATTAAAAACATTTTCAGAACTTGTCAATTAGAAAAAAATACAAGTTACAAGAGGAATGAAAAACAATACGGAGAGCTGAAGGAGGGGATGGAATAGAGAGAGAAAGAAAGAGAAAGGTCCGGTCGGTGATGCTTTTATGGTAGTGACAAGGAGAAAGAAGAAACGGCGTACCTGCTCATGAATTGAATTCTGATTGGCAGTGTTCCCTGCTACAAGGGACAGTCTGTTAGTGATAACGGTTCTTCTCACTGGTGTGGTCGCCTCACGCAGGTGAGTACGCTTGCACTTTGCGTCTATATGTCAGCCTTACGAACAGTGTCGTCGCATGTTCATTCTTAACTAAAATGGTTGCAATAAATGAAGAATTGAATGTTTAAATAGAGCTCGGAATATAGACACTTAAAAGTAAAAAAGCAATAAAACATAAACAAAGAGCACTTTATTTTGCACTGGCAGAGTTAAAAAGGCAACGAGGCTTTCTCTTCCACATCATTTTATTTTTTTCAATTTTTATTGTACAAATACATGAGATACTAAAATTTGATTACAAAACAACACAAAAGAACAAAACAGAATAACGCAGATAGTTACATAAAATATAGTAGGACGTTAGAAATAGACAAGTTTTCAGTTACAAATATATAAAATAAATAGAAAATTTTACACATAATCCATTTCAGTTACATAACATGCTTCTGGGAATACTGGGCTATCTTAGCTCTTTTCACAAAACATTAATTTCTTAAGATCTGGAAGTTTGCGAGACATATTATACAACTGTTTAATTTACTTAAATATATTATTCAGTTAATATATTAATGTGTGAGAATACATCCTGCGGCATGACAAGACATAAAGCATGTTGAGTAATTTTACTATTTTGGTCATACAAACACAAATTGAATTAAGTAATATAGGACAGATAATCAACATGAGTTAAAAAAGAAACTGGAGAATTAAAGCAATAGTCTATAGTGCGAGAATAAAAAAAGAACAACCTGGTCGAAATGAAAGACCATTTTCAAAATTATGTTTAAATATTCTAGTTATGTTTATTTTTCAAAACATTTCTATATTGTACGAATGTACTTGGAAAGTATTTTACACTGCATAATGACTGTTCCTGATTTCCTGTGACAAAATTCTTAAGGAACTGTACTTTAATTAAAGAAAAACCTAATGAAAATTATCCAACTCAAAATCGCGATATTTCAGAGTTTACGTAAATGGATGAACTGTCCTTGATGGAGTGGATTTTGTTTTAGAATCATGGTTATGTCTTGCAACGTGTTTAGGCACTTAAAACGGTTCTTAAAGGTATAGACAAAGAGTTAATATTAAAAATGTTAGTAAAAATAGAATGATGTCCCTGTACATCTATTATTATCAGGCAGTACATCTCATTTGACATGTGTCAGAGGAAGAACAAAATTGTTTGTATGCATTTTAGTGGGTTATTTTACGACGCTGTATCAACATCTTAGGTCAGTTTTTCTCAAACTATGGTCCGCGGACCACCTGTGTTCCCCGAGGTCTGCCTTTGTGGTCCTTCAAAAAAGACAGAAAAAAAATAAAATTCAAATGAACTGCGTGTCACACTATAGTTTAAAATCTCAGAGTTTGGAAATGACACATGGCTATCGAATTTCACTTTTTCTCCCTGTACTGCATTTTATGAAATTTATTACCCTACCCGTCTATCGACTTCCACTCTACTCTCAGCAACAAAAGAGGGATTTAAAGCACTCTGTACATGGTGTTTCTCGAAATCTTTTCCCTGCACTTCTGACGCCGCGCCTGTAACCCAGCTAGGGACCACCCGAATTCATAACAGAGGACCAAAGTACCGAACCTTAATTCAATTTTAAAATATAAGTAGGCCTATACTGGCATTAAAATATGCTACGAAAATGATAAATTTGTTTTCGAAGGGAACAAGAGTAAGGTGGTCCGCGGAACTGTTCTGACTTTAAAAAGTGGTCCCCACTTCAAAAGAGTTTGAGAAACTCTGTCTTAGGTTATTTAGCGTCTGAATAAAATAGAGGTGATAATGCCGGTGAAATGAGTCCGGGGTCCAATACCGATAGTTACCCAGCATTTGCTCATATTGGGTTGAGGAAAACCCCGGAAAAACCTCAACCAAGTAACTTGCCCCGAGCGAAATCGAACCCGGGCCACCTGGTTTCACTGCTAGACGCGTTAGCTGTTACTCAACAGGTGTGGACTTGTATGCATTTGAAGTCTGACTAGTGCAATATGTAGCTAGTGGGCGACGTATGCAATGGAGGGGGAAAGGAACTGGCCACCCTACCTCATTTTCTCCTGGTCTAGTTGCCTCATAAGTTGTACCTGTTGGTATCACTTTTGGGGTTCAGACCTGTCTTCCAACAGTTGACTAAACAACAAACAACATAATGAATACGCTATATAATTTATAAACATAGCCTACTGTATTCACATCTTTTGCTGTGCTGCATTTCAACATGTCAGCCGATAGCTGTGTTTTATGGTGTTTTAAATGCCACTTCTGTCCACATTTTATCTGTGAAAATAAGGCCGATCTATCGGACGAACTACTAATCTAATTCTTAAAATAAAAACAAACGAATTATTAATCCATTTCCTTAAAGAACAACGTAACCAACGATTGTTTAAATTCTCTCGTTACAATAAAACGGGAACTGAAAGACAACGGATTTCTTTAACGAAATATTGTTGATAATTATTTTTGTTTTTCACAATTAACTATTGTGAACACTACATTTAAATACATTTTTTGACATTATTTCTGTTGTCGTTTTTTCATTCCAAGTTTCCGGTTCGATTCCTGGGCAGAAACATTGTAAAATTCTTGTTAGATTATACGGAATACTAGCGCAGACTCACGGATTACATTAATCGCTGCATTTCTTGATAATTAATTTTGTTTTTCCTGTAACTATTGCCAACATACTATTATTGACATACACTAATAACAGTGCTGTGCTTCTTTCATTCCAAGTGGGGTTCGTTGTAATAATTTAGCAGTAATGAATGCTTCAGATACAGTATTATAAGTAGCTTATTGTTTTAACGATATAATTTTTCCGCAGAATTTTGTGACCATGTTGATAGTCGTCATAATGTTAGGCGCGAATCATCACATTATTGATATCCTCCACATTGTATTTATGGTCCAAGGAAAATACTTCCTTTTTGTGTATTCAAAATGCATGCTTATCTAATTCTACCATTCTTTAATTGTTGTATCATATGCTTCAATGTAAAGGGAAAGTTTGCAGCAGTTTAAGTAAGAAACTTATAATGTTACGGTCTTACTAATAAAAACTCTATATACAGACGTTTAACTGTCTTATACTTATACAATGAGTAGTTATTTATAACTGTGCGTAAATTCTCATATTACTAATAATCACTACATACGTCAGGAGATAACAGTATAACTTTCCACCTCCATAGCTACGTCATAGTTACGTCATTACTTCGTTACGAAAGGTAAAAAGAATATTGAGGTTTTCTCTGCATCCAGTAGAGCGCTCTAGTGTGGCGTGTTAAACATCGATAGTACAACTGAATATAATCGATTACCACAGTGATAGTGCAATTTTGGTCATTTTGAGTACAAGCTAGTGCAATATTGATTTAATAATTCTATGATCTTTGGTTTTTTGGTTACAAGGTAACCATCATCATAAATGACAGTCGATACGAACGGTTGTTAGAGGGGCGGCCATTTTTTTCCTATATAAAATAAACAAGGGGTTATCTGAAATAACTACTGCATAAAATTCCCATTGTTAGTTATATTATGTTGAAAAATACGTCCATAGCTTTATTTTATTTAATTAGTAACGGGAACGTTCAGATCTGCATAAGTCTGGACGAATATAAAAACTATACAGTGTTTATTAGGAGACTGGAGGAAATAACTTTATTTGGAATACCTAAAATGGATGAGGGAGGTCAAATGAACAGAAACGCGAAATAGCGGATTGTCCATGTGACCTAGTCAACATTTTATTACAATTTCATTTGTTATTTAGTCAACTGTACGAAGACAGATCTGAACCTCATATGTGACACCAACAAGGCATCACTCATGAGGCAACTAAGCCAGAAGATACTGGGGTAGGGTGGTCAATTTTCTTCCCCTTTCATTGCATACATCGCTGACTAGTTACATATTAGACTACACTAATCAAACTTCAGATGTAAACAAAGAAATTGTTTTTCCTCTGCCACATGTCAAGTGAGATGTACTGCTTGATCTGATAATATACGTACATATCAGCTAGAATATCAATCAGAGGTAACAATTTCAGTGGCAGTGCAATATTTGGTGATTTTTATATACTGCTAGTGCAATAATTGGTGATCTATTTTCGTCCTGTTGGGAACAGTGACTTCTTTCATCTGTTTCTATAGTGTCAATATGGCGGACTCGGCAGCGTTCTCTAGTAAGTCTATACCCTAATCTGAATTTTTAAGCGATAAAAAATAAATTCCTATACCTGAAATAAAATCATAAAACTTACAGCTCAGTTCTTTCGATAAATATTATTAAAAATCTGATACGAGGCTATCCAAAAATTCAAACTTTATTTTATTTAATAATGTCAAAGGAAAAGATTTAATTAACGACGATGACATAAAAAATAAAATAATAATTTTAAAAAGAATAATCCATGAATGTACAACCAAATTTCAATGTGTTTGGTTCAATTGATGTTATAATATTTCGTAATAGAAGTGGAACTCGTTGATTTAAATGGTGTATTCAACTTATTCAGATTTCCGAATGAATAATTGTCAGAAAATATAAGGAATAATTATTGTATGTAAAATTTTCAAATTTGAATGTAGGTTGGTGGTTCAATTGATGTTTATTGGACATGTCGTAATAGAAGTGGAACTCGTTGATTTATCCTACCATGGTGTATTCAACTTGTTCAATTTCCGAAATGGTGCTCTTCATTCATTTGTAAATCGGATTTCAGAAGATGCATAGGTATGATCAGTGATTTTTATTAATCTTGATTCTTGAATGCCAATGCGAGTCATATTTGAAACTGCTGTGACCGACTGGAGTGGTTTGTAAAAGGTGGGTATATATATAAATATATATATTTTTTTTGACGTCTCAGACCACGCAGTTTCTGTTGGCCAAAGAAACCAATCTAGGGACTCCTTCATTAAACAAATTCTAGGAAAGATTTTCTTAAACAAATTATAGAGGTTGTTGATAAAATTAATCAAACCGATACGCGATAAGATTGCAATAAAGCCATGATTGGTTGAAATACGATTCCTTAAAAACCGTTTTAAAACAGTGAAGAAATCACTAAATTGTTAATATAAATGTAAAAATGAGATATTTAGACGCTGTGAATGTTAAAAATACGCTAAATTCCCCTGCAAGACAAAGTACTGTAAGCGCCACTTTTACCGAAAATGAGTTATATGGTGCTTAGAATAAATTGCTAGCACTGCGCATCGACTGTAAAGTTCCGTAAGCCCCAACAATTTTATTTCCTCTGACAAGTTGGTTTAAACTTATACTGTCGTATTTACCACCATGTTGGATGAGTTTCGAAACTGCCTCTCCTGTAAAGTTACAAAAATGATGCTTACGATACTCTGCCTTGCAGGGAACGATATCAGCAATACAAAATACAAATTTAATAGCGGGAAAAATTTACTAGTGACATGTGTTTGGAGTAAAAGCGGGTTGAACGCAGAATAAATAGTCTGTGGGAAATGCCTGTTATTCGGTTGAGAAGCTTTTATCATCCAGTCTGCTGTCAAAAACTCTGAAAGTTAGAATTTATAAAACAGTTATATTACCGGTTGTTCTGTATGGTTGTGAAACTTGGACTCTGACTTTGAGAGAGGAACAGAGATTAAATGTGTTTGAGAATAAGGTTCTTAGGAAAATATCTGGTGCTAAAAGGGATGAAGTTACAGGAAAATGTAGAAAGTTACACAACACAGAACTACATGCATTGTATTCTTCACCTGACATAATTAGGAACATTAAATCCAGACGTTGAGATGGGCAAGGCAGGTAGCACGTTTGGGCGAATCCATAAATGCATATAGGATGTTAGTTGAGAGGCCAGAGGGAAAAATATCTTTGGGGAGGCCGAGACGTAGATGGGAGGATATAATTAAAATGGATTTGGGGAAGGTGGGATATGATAGAGACTGGATTAATCTTGCACAGAATAGGGACCGATGGCGGGCTTATGTGAGGGCGGCAATGAACCTCCGGGTTCCTTAAAAGCCATTTGTAAGTAAGTAAATAAGTATTAGAGACGGTAGCTTTACATACCTCATTCTTGGCGTATAATAGCCTCGCACGCCAAATCATTATTGTTTATATCAATTTTTTGTGAAAGATGGATCAAAATGATGTGCTTGGTTTGACTGCGGTGTTGTTAGTAAGAAAGAGATTAATAATTATTAATTAATTAAAGTGAAATATTAGACAGTGGGTGAAAATGTGGTTATTAAAAATTGTTCCTCCTAAGATTAATAAAGGAATTGTACAGCGACGATTTTCGAAATTATCTTCGAACCGATGAAGACACCTATGTGCATTTGTTATCTCTGATATCTGGTGAGTTGCAGAAGAGAAATACGCATATAAGATGTGTTATTTCTCAGTACGAAAGATTAATGACTACCCTACGATTCTTAGCTACAGGAAAGAATTACGCCGATTTCGCAACGGAGACATGTATTGGAGAAGAACTTGAAATTCATTGTCCCTTGCTGGCCTATCACTAGACCTAGTAGGCTGTATTACGTAGATTTCATTTTCCAAAGACTTTCCCCTAAACACAGCAATAAACTCTTCTAAAAGTTGCTTTAAATAATCTCTTAAATGTGTGCTAAATATCGTCGTTGTAAATATGCACCTGGTGACATTTATCGTTTTCAGATTTTTAACTATTAAATAACTTAAATAGTGACCAAATGTTGCCTAACTGTAATTGTATTTCTTTGTTTGAAAAGTAAGTTCAAAAGTCGCCTAGGATGAATAAATTGTTTTTCAATACTGAAAATTTTATATTTTGCACATAGGAGTTATTGCAGGAACAACGACGATATGCAGTTAGTGACGAGTACAGGTACAGACATTATAGTGACGAGTGTTGCCAACTGTAGTGTACTGAAAGTAGTTCAAAAGTCGGTAGAATCTTTATTTTCAATAGAGAGAAAATTTTACTTTTGTCGCTATTGGGTGCTGAAGAAATCGCTAAGTCCCTATTTAAGCAATACCTTTTATACATACGTGGTTCATTCATGTTTTCTGATATCAGAATCAAACATTTGCAAAAATCTTACAAATGAAAATATTAATTTATAAAGTAAACATCAGTTATAGAAAATATTGATTTTTACATTATGAAATAAAGTTTGATTAAATTACGAGACTTTTGCGCGTCCCGACAAAATTACGGAGATATCGGATACCTAAGCTAAAAAAGGGGACAGTTTTTTACGGGACGTATGGTAAGCTTAGTTTGTATTTAATTTAACTTAGTTCGCACCATAAAATACCATAATTTAAAAGTGTTGATACCACAATGAGTGGCTGACAGGTTGGCATCACTGTGCTGGCTAGTAAAATTCCGTCGACTTTGACGATAGTTTCGAGCGCCAGAGTGCTTGCTTAGCTTCTTCGTCTCGAGAAAGTTAAGCGATAAAGGGTGGAGTGGAAATTGTCTGAGTAGGGAGGTGTACACGGACTTATCCGTACGTCGACGTACGACCACTCGCCATCCGCCAGCAGATTTTGTTAGTGGTTTAGAGTGGAACTGGTCTGCATAGGAACATTTTCAAAATAAGAACTTATAGCTATTATAACACTATTCTAACACTATTATCCCTAAAGTAGGTATTTATAGGCACTTTAAAATTTGGACAGGTGATTTTAAATGACATAGCATGATTTTACACAAAATAAAACAGGGAAAAGGGACAATGTCCGAGCTCTAGTTATAAAGCTGAAAATCTGTAAAATAGTCTGCCCTCTCGTAGAAATATCAAAGGACACCGTATCTATACGAATGTATAGGATTTTATACTGTAAAATTTATAAAGTAATTGACTTTCGCTTTTGAAATGTAAAAACAAGCCGCAGTTTATAGTATTTAATGTAGGCCTATGAAATTCTGTGAAATTGTGTATTCACTTTGATATACCAAACCAAATACCGCATAATCTAAATAACTGTTTACTCTTATTCGAAAATATCAGTATTTAGCATTTTTATACCATGAAGCCTATGATATTGTCTATTCACTTTGAAATAGCATACACAGTATTATATGCAACATTCAATCAGAACAAATAATTTGTGTTAAAATACAGCATCCAAAGAGTAAGGACATTTTATGTGCCTTAATGTTTTGTGTTGTGTGTGACATTCAGTCATAAAAAATATATTTTTTTTAAGTACAGGTTGGTCGCAAAGTCCCGTTACCCCCTATAAATACCACAAATACACGCACTATTTATGTAATTCCTGTCATAATTCAGACATACATCCACTTTACACTAACTGTGTCTCCCAAGTGTCCAAGGGTCAGTATGTCCCCCATCATTCTCCTCACACAAAATAATGCGTCGCCAGGTTCGGTGTGACATTCGCCTCAGCATTGCTGGTGTTATCTGTTGGAAAGCGCGTCGCACGGCGTCCTTCAATTCCTCAATGGTGTCGTACCGTTTCTGTGCAACAATGCTCTTGATGAAACTCCACAGCGCATTGCTACAGGTTGTGAAGTCAGGGCTGCGAGGTGGCCAGTTGAGAGGAGCTGACAAGATGGCGTTATGGAATGATGGGGGACATACTGATCCTTTGGACACTTAGGACACAGTTAGCGTAAAGTAGATGTATGTCTGCATTATGATCGGAATTACATAAATAGTGTGTATATTTGAGGTATTTATAGGTGTAAAGGATTTTATTTGTGTTACTGTTTGTAGTGATTCAACACCAGCAACATCCTAATACATTGGTACAAGAGAGTACCGGTAGCTAGAATGGAATACTTCCGCTTGATTGGTGAATTAGTTTATCACTTTAATGTGATTTTGTCCTTCCTCTCTCTCTCTCTCTCTCTCTCTCTCTTTCTCTCTCTCCTTCTCTCTATAAACGTATTATTACTATTACTATTTGTGGTGGTGGTGGTAGTAATTCTAAATACAGTATAAAGAAATTCATATTTCAGTAAACATTTTACTAAGTATGAAATAGAATACCGCTTTAAAGTACTGGAAAATTAATCAGAGCTTAATTTTTTTAAGTATGGACAAAATTTTAGGGTGCTATTCATAGACATTTCGCTAGCCTGCGCTACGAGCGCGCTAAACTATCTCCGGCTATCGACTGGTTACTTGTACGGGATTTATATCATAACATATCGCTAACATTGTTTTATGAATACGGTACGAAAAACGTTAGTTCGCTGATCGTCCACCGGAAGCCCACGTTAAGAATTTCTATGAATACGAC
This sequence comes from Periplaneta americana, assembly GCA_025594305.2. Taxonomy (NCBI): domain Eukaryota; kingdom Metazoa; phylum Arthropoda; class Insecta; order Blattodea; family Blattidae; genus Periplaneta; species Periplaneta americana. The sequence goes on along the minus strand of JAJSOF020000021.1, from coordinate 49,366,370 downwards.
TGTAAAGTGTCTAGAAAGAGAAAAGTTAGTACTGTACGATAATTTTGCTCAAAAACGATCATTTTTAAATATCTGCAAGATAATTTCTTGCAACGGTGTGACAACACTGTTTGGCAATGTCGTATCCACTTCCTGTGTGGCGCCAGAAGGGCTAATAACATATCCAGTTTCCATTCGCTGAGAGATCCGTAAAGTGGAATGAAGGAGGTTAAAAAATGTACGTTAAGGAAGCTATCGCAAATTGCTTCTTTCTTTGCGGGATCTTTAGGAAATCGCATTTTGTTCCTTCATTCAGTGTTACTATTCCGCTCAACCAATCGTGGGCGTCCACAATGTGAAAGATGTGACGCGAAAATATTCTGACTAGTATGATAAGATTCAAAGATTTGTGAATAAGCTGAATTTGGGATACAGATTATTTAAAATGGGTCTTTTGAGATGTTTTCAACTGTATAGCTCCTTGCTGACGGCAATGAAGTGTTGATGGACTTAAAGAACAATTTATTAACCTTGCAGCAGAAGTTCAAGCATTATTCAAAACATCTTCCGAATAATATACTCGTACAAGAAGAACTGGCAGATTTAAAAACAGACAGAACATTGGCATTAAAACTTCTCGAAGTGCCTTTGGAAAGATTTTGGTTGTCAATAAGGAGTGAATACCGGCTATCTCCGAGATGACAGTTAATATGTTATTGCCATTTTCAACTACATACCTATATGTGTGAACTGAGCTTCTCGACGTTAAATGAAATTAAAACATCAGAGAGGGAGAGATTCAAATCCATCGATGAAGAAATGAGGCTTGTACTGTCAACGATCCGCCACTTGTGTGCAGCTAAGAAGCAAACATTCTGATTGGGACAGATAAAAAGTTAATTTTTTTCTTTTCACCATGTTAATAATTTCAAAAGAAGTACTTATAAAAAATTTGGTCACTCGACTGCAATTACGAGGGCCGTAAAAATACAGTAAGTTCGCCAGGGACCGTTAACAGAAAGAAAACACAATTTCATTGGAAAAAATATGTTAGAACAGACACAGCAATTGTTGAGCTACTTTTTGGACATATTTCCCACCGGAATTAAGACATTTGTATACCATGGGATCGACAGAGAAGTGCAGAGGCTGTCAAACGCTGGTTCCGATTCCAGGTGGTTGACTTCTACGATACAACAATACAAAAATTGATCCCATGTTATGACAAATGTCTCAATTCCAGTGGGGGATATATTGACAAATAGAGCAACAATTGTTGTATCTGTTTCAATAAATCTTTCCATGCAATTGTGCTTTTTGTCTGTAAAGAGCCCCGGAAAAATCACTTTCTGGGCGGCCTCGTAATTCCAGTCGAATGCCAAAAATTTGTATAGGCACATCTTTTGGCATTATTAACATGGTAGAAGAAAAAAAAAATAACTTTTTATCAGCCCCTATCAGAATGTTTGTCATATTATAAGCAGAGAAGTGCAGACTGCTGTAACGCTGGGAAGTTACTTACGATATCGGACAAAAATTGATCCCATGTTTCTTTCCATCTACCACCAGCGCAACAATTGCTAGTATCTGAATGACATCTTTATGTTTCTCTTTTTTCGACAACACAGAAACGTAACCATGTCAATCAGCAAAATTACTATCACTTCGTGTGGTAACAGATGAAAGAAGCTTTTTTATCTGTCCGATATTCAGAATGTCCGTACTACCCGACTCTTCTACATTGAGGGTATGAGTAGAGTTATCTACTTTAATATTTCTGTAGTAATAGAAATGTATATTTCTGCAGTGCATTGCAGTTCATAAATTATTAATAAATGCATGAGTCTATTTCTGTTTTATAATAATAATAATAATAATAATAATAATAATAAATTAACAAAAATTTGTTTACATTGCGTAATTATATTGAGAGTCGCATCTTATGTTTTTGAGGGGATTAACATTTTGGTGTGCTGTGTTGACTCTAGACCCGTCTGGTGTGTGCCGTGAGTAAAAAAGGGTTTCGGAACACTGCTTCATGTGTTAGAATACATCAACACCAACGCTTCCAAAACCGATCAGAAAACAGAGAAATATGTTTCTCTCCGTTATGTAAATACGAAAAATGTATATTCGTAACAGGGTGGGTAAAAAAAATATAGGCTTATTGTCAGTATGTTGTAGCATGTAAGCACAAAGAACAGCCACTGCGCTTAATTTTAATTTTTTCGTGGTACGTCGCTCATGTGTATTTAACAAGTCAGACGTACGAGTAAATATACACAAAAATAATATTTAATTTTCAAGCTCTAGAAATTGCTGGGACTCTGTACACAAATAAAGAGTCACAGTTCTACGGTGCGTTCAGACCATGAAAATAGGTTCGAATACTTCGAAGGATATTTTTCAGTGGTCAATGTGATATCAATCCATCCATCTAGCCATCTAGATACCTACCTATTAGTCCCCCTTAAAGAGAGGAACACGGGATAGGGACTGCCTTCGCACGTAGGCCGCTTGGGTGGGCCCATTGTACTATTCGGAATGGAATGGTGTGCATGCTCTAAAGCCTCCCCTAGGGCCGCCTCCGAACTCCCCTACAGTATACAGAATTCCTTAATCTTACCGCGTCCCTCAATCCCGGTCCCATGAGCTACCTTGAGCCCAGGGAAGAGCCCACAGTACATAGCACTACCACCTGCGACTGATGACCACATTCGGTGGCGGCCGGCAGCCGATTCTACGCAAGTCCGAAATATAGGAAAGGAACGGAGATGATGATGAAAGAGGTAAAGTGTAATTATGATGAGTTTCAGCGGCAAAATTATCGGCTCCAATTGTTTGAAAGAAAACCTCGGGAAGAACCTCAACCAGGCAACTTGTTCCAACAAAGATTTGAACCCGGTCCCGCTCGTTTCATTATGAAATATGAATGTGGAATCTAGGCCTATGTTTTCTTGGGTGGAACACAAAATTCTGTGCTGATCTCATCTCACGTCAGATGAGTCCACTGTATGTTTTCCTCTGACGTAATCAGAAGAGCTGAAATACTGACGAGTCAAAAGCGCAATATTTCCTAGTTTACGTAAATGGATGAACTACTTTTCTTCCCTCCTATCTGTGATCTGTTTGTATATTACGCCAGTATCATCGAACTCCAGTCGTGGAAGGGGGTAGCAAACGGCGTTGATCCAGAGGTATAGGCAAGTTAATATTAAAAATTGTTAGTAAAAATAAAATGATGTCCCTGTATTTTACACAAAATTTTCAACTGGATAATACGCACGGTTGAGTAATGTCGGTAGTCGACGTTACTCGCTGGCCACTAGTAACCGGGCCGTACCGAGCCAATCGAAATGGTGGTAGTGAAATTCGCGACTATATTCTTAAATAAATCACTCTATTAGTGAAGTGCAAGGTTTATGTAGTAGGCTACAACGACGGTGTTTTGAATGCATTAAAACAAAATGCAGATGTAGTAAGATCTTAAAGTAGGTTATCACAACAAAATGAAGAGGAAAAAAATTGTTGGATGGAATATCATTCAAATGACGGAAAGTAAATTTCCGGTTAATGTTTAGTGGAAAAGCGTTAAGTACGTAATTATGAACGCGTTGCCGTTTTATTTGTGGCCTAGAGCTTTCCAAAAATGTCCTAGCCTTTTACGAAAAAGAAATTTTACGGAGTTATACAACATTATTCACCGCTTTTATTATATTATTATTTATCAATATTACGAAACCAAAACTGTTATAAAGGCTATGACCGACTAGAAACATTGATATCAAAGAGATAAGCCAAATCGGCCGTGATGAAACAAAAGAAAATGCGACAGATATTTTAGTTCCAGATAAAATGGACACTTTACAAAACATAGTGAAATGTTTCCAGAAGAAAATGACGGAAAGGTATAAATCTTGCCTGTCTGATCATGCGCGGACTTGGTTAATAAAATCCTAAACTAACCAAACCTAACCTCCGTATATGCAAGGTGTGTAACCGGAGCAAGAAGGGATCTTCATTTGATCTGCAAATGTACACACGAAAATAAATTCATGTGATCACGCTACGACCCACTGTATGAGAGGTCCGCGGACAATAGATAGCAGCAAAACTTTTGGTACGGGGCCTCTCATCTAAGCCACATAATCTCTTTTATAAATATTTACACAAATTACCTTATCGCTAACAGTGGTGCTATCTCTCAGTAATGTTCAGAACGAAGGTGGTAAGATGCACAAAAAAACAAATTTCTTCTTCTAACGACGCCACACACAAACGGTATGTTCTTATGTTGGCGACATTGTGTATTTAGTTAAATTTGATGATAAACGTAACGGCACGGTTCAAAGCTATCGTACTAATTCTCCAGTTTAGTAAAAAAATAATTGTTAAAACTTGAGCATTTTATCAAACGTAACGTCAAAATGTCTACACAGTCTACTATATACAGTCGCGAAGCTTGAGGTGATTTTTGCAAATCTCGTGATAAAGCGCTCCAAGTCGGTTAACAACTAGAAACAATAGACTGTCCACGGTCGACTTTAAAATGTGTGTAAAAATATTTCCATCGAGTGCTAGCTCGTTGCGTATTTCACATTGATGCTTGTGAAATGTTCGTTATTCGAGTTGTAATGAAAATGTTAATGGCTAAAATACAATAATTGGAATAATAAATTTTACTAGAGACTAGAAAAACTAAGTTTGTTTTAATGAAACAAATTGATCACGTTTTATTTTCAATTCTGGTGGAAATTATTATTGCTTAGGAATACTTTTTTTTTTTTTTCAAAGGATATGTTTTTAATTAGAGCTGTTAATTTTGTTGTTATTTTTATTTGTTACTTTACTAGAGGCGTAGAAAAAGTCTGCTACAATAAAATTTATTGATCACGTTTTATTTCGCTTTTCTTGTGATTATTATTTTCAACCTCATCCTACTTTGTTAACTACGTAAGCCTACACTACAGGTACAAAATAAAATGGACACGTAAGTTACTCCATAAAATTCATATTTCCATTATTATTGAAACGTTTCCAGAAGAAAATGACGGAAATTAATATTTATTGAGTTTCATTTAGTTAATTATCGCTATAATCTTGAATGAGGTGTGAAGCGATTATAGAAGGGATCTTCTTCGTTTTGCACAAATAAAAATAATATTAACCTATTTCTTGCAGGTATCTTCAAAAGTTTATGGTGGAATTTAATATACTTCATTAAAATAATAAATTAACTTTATGTATTTAATATTTCAATAATGGAAGGAAGGTGTTAATTTTTCCAAAAGAACACAACAACAAAAGTGTAACATATTTTGTCACCTGCTAGGAGAGATCTGTGATGATGAGGCGATAGTAGCGATCCTAGTGGTGGGCAACTACCCATGTTTGCATTTTTACGAAAAATATTAAAGCTTGACATTGATCAAACGTAACTGTCAAAATGTCTAGTTACATCTATGGTGTGCACTATCTCAGATGTAGATACATCTAGCAACAGTCACTGCTGGGGAGGATATACTCGTAAAAGCCCTCGGTTGCATAATGGAGGAACTATTTACATTGCAGACTTGCGATTAATGACATGTTTGTATCCATTTCACAGACAAGTTTGTTGTCTCAATGGTTTAATCAACAGACTCGTTGTCTGCACTTCATTATCCATTGAACACACATTTGTCCATTTCTGTAATAATTGTATGCCATTTCCTCTCCCATCCTTTGCGATGCGCTCCACTTATTTTACAGTGCAATTTGTTGTTTGTATTTCCTGAAAGGCTAATAATGACCATCACTGAAAAGTGATAAATTTTATATCCTCTAGCAATAAGTTCTTTGATGATAATTTAACGCAGTGATTCACTGTACAATAAAAACGCAGTACATAGTATACGACAAAACAAATGAGCCTACAGTGTAGACAGTAGTCTACTAAAATGGAAACTGCACTTTTATGAACTACAGTAGGCCCTAATTTATTAACTGAAGTTAATTAAAGCTGTTTAAAACAAACTGGAACATGAATATGCTGTATAGCTTATATTAAAAAAATCATGTTCATAGACGCCTTTCTGTATAGAACACAAGTTGAAAACGTAATCAATTATTTTCTAAGCAACATTCATAACTAGACCACGGAACTTTATGCACTAAAAAAACTGAAAATACGCATGCAAAACTGTTTAAGTATGCGTTAAAAATTGAAATATGTGAAGTAAAAGTACACTTTCTGGGTTTATTTGGTTTAATAATATAATTTAAATGAAAGTAATTTTAAAGTAATACTGTCTTAAGGATTTAGTTGTAACATCGGCTTTCTAGTGTTAAAATGAAAACTAAGTAGTAAATTACCTTAGTTCAGGCCTGCAGAACTTGTAAGTAGGGGAAATATGACTTCAGCCTCACTCCACTTCCATTGGGGATGATCGACTTCGCGTAAACTTGTTCACATTCTTTACGTTTGGAAAGTGCATCAATGGTGGCACTCTAATTTTCAAAAAAGATTGTAATAAAGTCATTGTATTTATAATGCGTTATATCGTTTCAAGGTTTACGATTATGCTAAATTTTCTGTCGGTAGTTTTTTAAGATTTCTTTGCGCCTAACCTGCTTTAGATTTTCCAAAACTTTCCTCTTACCATCACCTACAGAAACATAAATTTATAACATTTAAGTGATGAATCTTGAAATTAATATAAAAGTCACTATTCATTTCAATACAAAATGAACACAACGAGTGATTTCCTTAATTTAACAGTATATAAATAAACATTCAATATACAGTTCGTAATAATGAACTTACCCGAAAGTTTGTCTATTCCATAATTCTTAATATGGAGTTTGTTAAAAAAAAAGTCGTTTAATATTGAAATGACGAGTAGAAATAAACTGGAAGGGACACAGTAAATAAGCAATTCTTTCGTCTTCTTCAACAACAAAATAATCATATTCCCATTTCTTTTGGAAATAGTATTTCTTCACGGGTTTATATTTGGTCATGTTCCAGTTCTTTTCAAACTGCAGTACGCGTATTCGCGTATTGTGTATACAGTCATTCATTCATTCATTCATTCATTCATTCATTCATTCATTCATTCATTCATTCATTCATTCATTCATTCGGCTGCAGTGCGTTACAATGTTGAACCTCCGGTCATATAGCTATCACTCACTTATCGACATACAATATATATATATATATATATATATATATATTATATTATATGCGTTTTATATATGTATATATATGGCCCTACATAGCTAGACCTTCTTACATTATATGCACACATACGTTTTAAAATGTATTTTACATGTATTTTAACTTATTTATTTCCCTCATTCGTTTTTCTCCTACTTTCCAAAGCTATGTTCCTAAGGATTTTATTATCTGTTCATTTGTAATTCTTGATAGCGTATTGTATACCTGCCGCCGCGAGAATGAATGTTGATATAGCCGAGCGCAACTAGAATGCTATGACCATACTGGTAGAAAAGGTGGGTGGGGTAGGAGGGGTACGAAGGCAGTCGCTCTGAGGAGCTACAGTTCTGCAGGTCTGCCTTAGTTGATTATGATTAGTTTCGACTTCACTGTTAGTCATCTTAATTATCTATACTAATAATACATCTGTAGCCGAAATTGTTCTGGTAATTTTCGATTTTCCAAAAATAATTGGTCCTAACATTATATAATCAACCACCCTGAAACCGAAAATCGCATTTTTGAAATTTTTTTTGTATGTCTGTCTGTATGTTTGTTACCTTTTCACACGATAATGGCTGAACCGATTTATATGAAAATTGGAATATGAATTAAGTTCGTTGTAACTTAGATTTTAGGATTCAAAATACTTTATTTAAAAGGGGGGTTATAAGGGGGCCTGAATTAAATAAATCGAAATATCTCGCTTATTATTGATTTTTATGAAAAATGTTACATAACAAAAGTTTCTTTAACAATGATTTCCGATAAGTTTTAGTCTTTACAAAATTTTGATAGGACTGATATTTAATGAGATAAATGAGTTTTAAAATTAAAATAACGCCATATAAGACGGTGCAATGAATTAAGAACAAATGACTTCGTCTATAAGGGGCCTTGTACAACAACAATCGAAACAGGGGCCTTGGACATCAACAATCGAAAGCTATTAAACATAGCCTACAGAGAATGTTTCTGTGTTTGTATGAAGTAATATCAGAAGCTAAATTAACCGATTTGTATAATTAATTATTATTTCACCATTGGAAAGTGTAGTTTCTCTAGATGGACATAATGCTATAATGTTATTACAGTAACGTCTGAGTAAATCGAGGACAGGTAAGATTAAAATAGCTTCTTATGCACAAAAAATTTGATAGGCTCTTTTGTACATTCATTTTCTGTATTTCTTAAAATAATATTTATGTACACTCATTTTAATCTCAGAGAATTAACGAACAACGAGAGTGTATTGATTTAGTATGCAGTAATAGTACGTTAGCTTAGCAATCCATTATTTTATAATTCATATTTCAACTATGCTCAATTGAATTGTGTTAAAATACATAAAATATATATGCAATAAATGCAGTGCAAAAAAATTGGGTAATGAGCGAAGCAGATTATCTTGCGCTGTTGTAAAAGTTGTTCCCTGGATCAAACGTCCTATTTTAATTATGCAATTACTTTATATTTATTTCTAACAGGTGCAGCGGAGCGCACGGGTACGGCTAGTTATAACTATTTCTTTGGAATGTCAGCGTTAAACTTGTAAGCAGATCGATCATGTACTGGTTCTTCGCTTGGCTGTACAGTAAAATTTGTTGAAATGAAAATTTACACTCCACGTGTCTTCATTGTCGCATTGTTTAAATGCATTCAGTTTTGTTCCTATGAAATCAGAGAGCACTAGCAGCATTGTCGTTGCAGCAATTTCATGACCTCAACAATACGTGACTTTATGGTCGTAGGGGTCTAAATACATTCATTTTTAGTTCTACGAAATCAGAGTGAAAGTCTGAATGGAATCTAGGTGATTAAAAAGAGGGTCACAATCTCGGATTGCTATTGCAACGGGCGGACTAAAGAATTATTGTCACGAATGCAAAAATAAAAATATGAAAGCATTTAAAAGGGAAAACTCTCGAAATATGCTTTTATGCAAAATAAAGTTGGCTTCAATCGAACGTAAAAGCCATGATCAACAAAGATCCACTCTACTTTTTCAATATGTCAAACTAATAAAAAAGATGCAATTGTTTGAAGTTCCACAGTCTATTCATAACGTTCACGTAGATTCTCATACTTGTTTGCAAATATAGAGGTTACTGCATTTGGTGAAAGAAAGCCACAACACAGTCTAGTATATACCAGTCACGAAGCTCAATATTGTAGGGCCGCGTTTAGTAGCGACTTCTGAGAGCGGGGAAGTGGGGAAAAGAGAAGACAACCTCGTCACCTCTGTGTGCATTCTGCGGACCTCAGATAACACTGAGTATCACCAGTACGAAAACATTACCTCCTCACAGTTTGTATTTAGCAATGGAGCAACCAAGATCAACTCGACGGCGTGGCCAAGTAATACACAGTAGAGAAAGGAAGATTATAAAGAATATAATAGAATGTTGCGACGAAGAGGCTCGAAACAAGAGGCTAATCGCTTCCCTAAGGCAGACTACGTCCAGAGCTGCTAAATACCCCGGCGTTAGTAATGAAAATGTCATAAGAATCCGGAAAATGGCTAGCGAGCGACCAGATGACATTGAAATAACTCCAGGTAAAAAGAGTTAAGACTTTATTTCTACTGTCATTACAGCTCATTGCTGTTTCATCAATAATTCGTATTATTTAAAAATAAATTTTAAGTCGATTATTTACTTTTTCCTAAGGAAATTTTACAATGACTATTACACTCTTACTACGTCATACTACTTTTGACCAATAAAACGGTACGAAAGGACGTATTTCAACCAATCATGGCTGCTTATCACACAATTTTATCGCGTCCCTAGCATTTGTTTAATTTTATCGCGTCCCTAGAATTTGTTTCTTTGTTTGCCAACATTTGAAACTGCGCTGATCTGGACGTCAAAATATATATATATAAAATTACAAACCACTCCAGTCGATGCACAGCAGTTTCAAATATGACTCGCATCGGCATTCAAGAACAAGAATTAATAAAAATCACTGATCATACCTATGTTTCTTCTGAAATCCGATTTACAAATAAATGAAGAGCACCATTCGGAAATCCTGAATAAGTTGAATACACCATGTAGGCCTAAATCAACGAATTCCACTTCTATTACGCACACGTCCAATATAACATCAATTGAACCATCAACCACATTCAAATTTGAAAATTGTACATTCAATAATTATTCCTTTTAAAATTATTCATGTTTATTTTTTTATGTCATCGTCGTTAATTAAAACTTTTCTAACACTTGTGTACAGTATATTAGTTAGGTTATGTTATAGCTTCTGCTATATGATATTATGGATAGTCACGTATCAGAGATTGTTTAATATTAAGATTTATTGAAAATCATCTGTCAAGTGACGTTGATTACTGGGATTCGGATAATTGAAGTGGAATGCAACTGTTTTAATAATAAAAATGAAACTGAATCAACAAAGCCTTCTTGACTAGTAACATCGCCATCGTGTATAGATCTAGAACTTCTCGACGAGAAGGCATTGCTCACTACTGCCATCTAGCATGCATCTAGCGTAATATTTGTAATGTTGAGATGGTACAATAATACATTTGAAGACAGTTGTATTTTCGTAAGTCAATTAATATTTTATTGTATTGGAGTACTTCGTTACTTCTAATCTTTATATACTTTCTTCTAATCGTGTAATAGTCAATTAAATCCCACTCTAGTTTTGATTTTCTCTAGATAAATCAAAACGTCTAGTGAGATTACTGTTCATAGTACGCCTAATTACTCGTACCTCAGAAATTTCAGTGTTGATTTACAAGCTATTTTTCATTGAAATAATTTGTAAATTAGCTATATACTGAACACTGTAGATATTTTTAAAAATAAATAACACCTGTCAAATTATCTGCAAAAGTGAACTGCAGATTTATATTTGAAGACTTCGAATAAATAATGAACTAAGTCGTCGTCATCATCATCATCATCATCATCATCATCATCATCATCAACAATGTCGCCCTCGGTAGCGCAGTTGGTATAGCGCTGGCCTTCTATGCTTGAGGTTGCGGGTTCGATCCCGGCCGAGGTCGATGGCATTTAAGTGTGCTTAAATGCGACAGGCTCATGTCAGTAGATTTACTGGCATGTAAAAGAACTCCTGCGGGACAAAATTCCGGCACACCGGTGACGCTGTTATAGCCTCTGCAGTTCCGAACGTCGTTAAATAAACCATAAATTAAATTAACAACAACAACATAAAGCGCTGGCCTTCTATGCTCGAGGTTGCGGGTTCGATCCCGGCCGAGTCGATGGCATTTAAGTGTGCTCAAATGTGACAGGCTCATGTCAGTAGATTTACTGGCATGTAAAATAACTCCTGCGGGACAAAATTCCGGCACACCGGCGACGCTGTTATAATCTCTACAGTTGCGAGCGTCGTTAAATAAACCATAATTATATCAACAACAACATTGGTACTACAGCCTATTGCAGACCTTGAGCGCCCCTACAGTGCTCCAACGTTTGTTTCTATGTTTCGAATTCCTTTTCCACCCTTGTACTTTCAGTAAGAAAGTGCCATTTTAAAATATTCAAGGTGGCCAGTCTATGTATATATTTGTGTTTTACTTACTTATTGCTTAATGTTTAATAACTTCATAAGGAATTTGTGCAGTACACACTAGTTTCAGTAATGAGCTTATAAGCATAAATAAAAGTTTGCCACTATAGCCATAAAGAGTTGTCTTGTTATCATTTGCGGAAATTCACTTCATCTGTAGAGCGAATGTTTTTTGTATGGTAGTACTATTATAGAATGCTGTCAAGGCGGCTCTGTTATCGCGATTATGTCATACATACGTGATCAGGGGTCATTCTCAGACTTGGGAGCTCAGCTCGCTACTTATCGCGGCCCTACAATACTTAATAAATATGCATCCATAGATAGTTGCTAACCACCAGGATCGCTACTATCGCCTCATCATAGACTCTTTCCCTAGCATACGATAAAATGTATTGTACTTTCGATATCGTGCTCTTTTGAAAAAATTAACACCTTCTTTCCACTACTGAAATATTAAATACATAAGGCTTATATATTATTTTCATAAAATACAGTATTATACACTCAGGGACAAAAAAAACCGGACACTTCTATATTTGCTTGTATTTTGTTGCCAATTATTTCAAAATGAAACAAAACCCATTTAAACAAAATAGTATTTCATTTAGCACCTTATACGACAACATTTGAAAAAAAAAATCTCTGATGAGAAAATTTACAAAAAATTACAAAGGGCGTACAACTATGGCATCGTTTGGTCTAACCTTTTTTTTTTTCCATTTTATGGTGCCTTAAACATTAAAAACTCTTTTTAGTAACGGGTATTACCCCCTCTGGCTTGAATACCTGCATCCATACGTCTTGGCATGCTCTCAATTTGGTTAGCAATGTCTTCTTGAGGAATAAGTTCCCATACTTCGCCAAGTGCTCGCCTCAACTCGTGTAACGATTCTGGTCTCGGTCGTCTATTCTTAACACGCCGTCCCAGCATGTCCCACACGTGTTCAATTGGGTTCATGTCTGGACTCCTTGCTGGCCATGGAAGAACATGGATTCCCACTTCTTGGAGATAATCTCCGACCGCATGGGCAATATGTGGCCGTGCATTATCATGCATTAAAACAAAATTATCGCCTACAAATTGGCCAAATGTCACAACATGATCAGCCAAACATTCATTTATATACCTATCAGCTGTTAGTCTTCCATTTTCAACAAAAACCAGCTCTGTACTAGCATCAGTACACACTCCTGCCCAAACCATCACTCCACCACCTCCATACGGCACATTTTCGGAAATGCAACACTGTGAAAAATCGTTCTCTCCTCCTTCTCCAAACTCTTTCACGTCCATCAGGTGAGTACAGATTGAAACGGGACTCATCGGTGAACAGAACATAGCTCTACTATCCATTTCTCCAATCCCTGTGATCATTTGCAAAACGCAGTCGTTCAACTCGATGCATCCTGAGAAGTCTGGGACCAGTTGCAGGTCTACTTGATATCAGTCCACTTGCTTTCAACCTCCTTCTAACTGTTTTGGCCGAAATTGGGCGTCCATGCATGTTAACAAATTGCTGGGATACACTAGTAGCTGGCAGGTTGCGCTCCCTAAGAACTCTCAACACCATATACCTGTCTTCATTTGGATTTGTAGCTCTTGGACGACCCGAACCTGGTCTTCTGGTATATTCTAGGGTCTCTCTATATCGTTTTATAGCATCATGGGTTGTGCTTCTAGCCATATTCATAACATTTGCAATGTAACGTACACTGCGTCCATCATCGTAAAGGGCTACAGCTCGAGCCACATCTTCAGGTCGCATCTTGTTTTAAGACAAATGTTACAACCCCACTTAAACTCAGAAAATGTAAAAATAAAGAAATAACGAATGATAACGATAATGAAGCACAAAATGGTTGAGGCAAAATTGTTATAGCTGAGACTCCGAAAGCAAAATTGGAATATTTGGTTGTAATGGCTTGTTTATAAAACAAAAAACAATCAACAATGTATACACGTCTCCATAACAACAGATGGATACCATAATATTGTATGAGAAGTTAATGTTTTGCAAAATACCAGCAAATATTAAAGTGTCCGGCTTTTTTTGTCCCTGAGTGTATTATATTTTATAAACTCGCCTTCCTGAATCTTTCGGAAGAACGATAACTCTGACCTCTTTTTCTTACAATTTATAGTACTACAAACGTCTCCTTGTTCCATATTATTATTCAAATGATTGTATTTTAGTCAATTACAGTTTTACAACTGATAACGAATATTTCACAGTTTACACAAATTTTCACAATAGTGAACAGTACGGCACAGTCAATGTCTTTTCGATCTAGACCAGACTGTAATGTATGTTCGGGTTTTCTACTTCAGTGTATGGAGCTCAGTGAAATATTATATTATAACTTTATTGCGTATCATTGCTAGGTTTTATTTAGTGTAATGTGTCCAAAAGTTCCATTTACTTCTTGTTGCATAATATGTTGCAGAAATAATTACAAAACTGTGTTATTTTAATGCGAAGAGAATTATACATGTTAACATAATCTGTTCGCATCAACATTTTAAGTTTAGAATGGAAGCTATTTTGAGGTGTAATAAAAGAGAATATAAGTTAAATATAGTAAACATAGCCTATGATATAACGTACATATGTAATGGCAGGGCATTGGAGCCCAATAAAATTAGACAGAAAGGGACAACTGGCACAGTATACATAACCTATAATTTCAACATACTGTATCTAAATATCCGTGCGGTGCAACTGAAAATTATTGAATCGTGCACAAATTAATGTACAAGAATTTCGCAATATTTAATCGAAATAAAGGCAGGTATTACACATATGAACAACGTAATTTTCACACCAAAAATAATATTACACCTTAACTCGCAAGTGAATTATGTCTTAAGTGCCTCATGTCATAATCATTGTTTTGAATTTTATTAATGCAATTACACTACATTTTAGAGAAATATAATATGTTACGTTTTATGCATTCCAACTACTTTATATGGTTGAAACGCCGCCCTTCGTGATCAGGTTAAGCGAATCACACGGACTGCCTTACGGCCTGTATTAGATCACGATGGCTGTGGCGCAGTATATTGTTCCTAGTACTCACAGCACTCCAAGCGACTAGCAACTATGGCGAGAAATACAAAACAATCATCCCAAGCTTCGTGACTGTATATACTAGACTGTGGCCATAATTTATTATTGTCGTGGAGTCTCCATAAAGATGGACTTAACATACCCCATAAGTAGGCAGTGGTGTAAAGCAGGGTTGCCAGATGTCCCGATTTGGCGGGTTATGTCCGGATTTTCATATAAAAATCCCGAGTCCCGCTTCGATTCGAGAAGGGACAGAAAAAGTCCCTCCTTTAGAAAATTAACGTTACTTGTATACTTTTATCGTTACACAGTAACTATTTTCTTCTAGGCCTAAATAATAATTACATTAAACTTAAATTAATTTTCTCAACAATGTAGGTTTGCACATTGGAAGAAAAAAAATTATTTTAGCAAGTGTAAGGTTTGTGTCAGTGAATCTATACTGGATATTAAATGATGGGTTTGGAGCAGTAATATGCCAAGTCACAAAATAAATATGAATTTAGGTATCGATACTTAAATGTTTTGTCATTGTAATCAATTAATAAACATTGAAATTTAAACGATGAAAGAGTAATGGAACGGTGAAAATCTCCGGCTCCGGGATTTGAATCCGGGTTTTCAGCTCATATCACAGGTTACTTTTTTCTAAGTTCTTTTGAGAAAGAGGGTAAAAATTGGGGATTTTCAGAAAAAAATTCGAAACTCGATGGTGGAATCTCCAAAATTACCATCAAAAGCGTATAAGCCAGCTCACATATAGATTGCTCATTCCTATGTTAAAATCGGTTGCACTTTAAATAGAACAACCGCCAGGATCGCCACCCGTCCGCCGTAAACGAACACGAGATGGCAGTACAGTCGCTAATGCATTTCAAATGGGAGTTACGACGTGACTCCTTATGTAACAACTAGATGGCAGCATAGTAAACCTAATAAAATTTGTTCGTTAAAGTCTATAACGCCGAGCAATCTGGGTATATATGATCTAGGCTATAAGCAAGGCATACCAACCAAACCTAGCCTGTTATTTGATCCTTCGACCTTACGAAAACTCTCTACCCACAGCATCTACCAAAAAAGCGTAGTACAGTATATGCAATGCATACCGAAATCCTCAACACCTATCACTGTTTACTTATTTCTATTTCCAAATATTGGTAGTACTTCAACACCCATTTCAAAAGCCTTCTGCTGGATATACTCCCAACTAAAATTGACAATATGTAACGGACTGACATTATACATGTTCGAATTTTGTTAATGACAGTGGCGTAATTGTGTAAATGTAAGCTAAAAAGATAATTACATTCCCCACTTAATTAATTCCATAATAAATCTGCAGTTTGTGAAGTTATTTAATTTCAAATTAATTTTAAAAGAAATGAAAATCAGATACGGTGTAGGCTACGTAATGCGTGTCGAGATGGAAGTTTCAATATATGGAACTGCATTTACAACATTAATGCTATATTATCTTTGATAAATGAAATTAATTTCAAATATCGGTATATAACTTTTAACAGGAGATCGTACAGCACGATATGCTCTCTATAAATTTACCCTAGTCGCAAGAAGCTAGCTTTAACATTTAATTATCTATCCTATTTTCATTTTAAAATAAACAATTCTGTGTGCATTTTGGCTGATATAAGGGAGATAAGTCAAAAAATGAGTTCTGAGATAAATGAAAATTAAACTTGGAACAATTTATTACAAATAATTTTCGAACAAAAGTGTGATTTAAAACAAATCAACTGCTAGTAGGCTATTCTTTGAAGTTTTGACACATCCAAAAGACTTGTACCGTATAATTTAATATTGTGTTTCATCTGGGAACAAAATTCCATCTGCACAAAAAATGACATACCCCTTTACCCGAACACCACAGAATTTATGCTAAAGAAACAATTCGAAAATATTAAGTTTATTTTCAGTATTAATTGGTAGGTATACAGTTACGAATTTATCAATAACTATTATTCGTATGCTGACTTTAAACAATTCATTTATTTTAGGCTATATTCTGTGAATAAAATTATTGATACATTTCACGAAAATAATTGAGTTACATATAAATAGAACCAAAATATTATTAACGATCATTTCATTTTAATTTCAGTGTACTCAATTATTAAATAAATTATTAAACGTGATAATTACATTTATTTTAATTTGTGCATTTAACATTTTTTCCATTATTTTCCATCAGATTATAAGATACAAAAAGCTAAATGAAAATCAGATACGGTTAGGCTAGTAAGAATAGCCGAGATGGAAGGTTCAATATATGGAACTGCATTTACAACATTAATACTATATTATCTTTGATCACCATCATCATCAAATATCATCATCATCATCATGCTACTGCCATTAACATCTATCCTATTTTCATTTTAAAATAAACAATCTCGCTCTCACGCTTGTGGAATACTCTACCCCAGCGATGGGCGTTTGAGTGCATTGCCCTGTGCGCACAGGGGTATTCTGTGTGCGGTAAAGTATGCCAGCAGCTGTAACAGATCTTACAGCTTTTAAATGAGCTGTTTGGGGTAAATTTAGGACTTCAGGGAAAAGAAATATCCACCGCCCACTGAACGAATAATTTGCTTAATTGAGCTTTTGAGAGAATTGCTGATTTTGGAATAGACAATGCAAACGCGGTTAGGTTAGGTTATTTTATTCTTATTTAGGCTTTTATTATACTAAATGTTTAGGATTAGTGT
This sequence comes from Periplaneta americana, assembly GCA_025594305.2. Lineage (NCBI taxonomy): Eukaryota > Metazoa > Arthropoda > Insecta > Blattodea > Blattidae > Periplaneta > Periplaneta americana. The sequence goes on along the minus strand of JAJSOF020000021.1, from coordinate 49,348,815 downwards.
AAAACATGTATTTTATCTCCTATTGGGAGGACATTTAACATTCACCGATTAAGTCATAAAAATGAGTTTGAGATAAATGAAAATTAAACTTGGAATATCACAAATAATTTTTGATAACGTCCCCCTTCAACTGCTAGTAGGCTATTCTTTGAGTTTTGCCATCCACTTGTCGTATAATTTAACTTGTGTGTTCATCTGGGGAACAAAATGATTCAAGGTCGAGTCTTATGCACAAAAATGACGGATTCCCTTTATGCCGAACACCAATCTGCAAAACAATTCGAAAATTTTAAGTTTATTTTCAGTATTAATACATACAGTTATTATCAGTATTAGTGAATTTATCAAATCTAAACAAGAAAATGATGGAGTTTAAACAATTCATTCACATTAGGCTATAGTTTCTGTGAATAAAATATTGATACATTTCAGTAATAAATAATGTGAAATACATATTTGTTTAGAACCAAAATATTAATAACGCTCATTTCTTTTAATTTGAGTGTACTCAAGAATAAATTTTTATTAACGGTAGTAGCTCATTCTTCACCTGACATAACCGGTTTTAGTGAACATTAAATCCAGACGTTTGAGATGGGCAGGGCAAGCACAATGGGCATAATGCCCAAAATGCATATAGAGTGAGTTGGGAGACTGAGGAAAAAGACCTTTCGAGAAGAGCAGGATAATATTAAAATTTTCTTACTGGGAGGTGGGATATGATGATAGAGACTGGATTAATTTTGCAATAGGGACCGATCGGGCTTTTAGGGCGGCAATTAATCTTTCAGTACTTTGATTCTTCTTATATTTGTAAGTAAATTTAATATGGATGAATTATATTTTGTAATTGCATTTAATATTGTCCCATGTATTTCCATCAGAATAAGATACATAACGCCTAACCTTATTCTACCAGGTTAAATAAATAAATAAGAATTAGACTGTGCTATGCTGTTGAATCAATAATACCTAACATGCACTCGCCCACCTTGTTCTATAAGAGATTCCACCAGTTTTGAATCATTAGGTTGGGGGGATATTTTAGCGTAAAAATAGGAATTCCAAAGTCCTAGTCAGTCAGAGATACAAGTAAACATGAACTCTAAAAGCACAATAATGTCAATGTTAAACACTTGTACTTACAAAATTCTCTCTTGCACACAATGCCTACTTCGATCCTTCCTATACGAAGTCTAGACACAAAGTGACCATTTAGCATCATTGGGATGTAGCCTACAACCCCTTCGCCTGTAAAATATACTAACGCTACGAAGCTCAGTCAAACGGAGACAACAGTATCGTTCCTTTTATTTACTGCGATTAACGAATCGCTTGGTAAAGTGATGCTGAAGGCATGAGAATTTTATATTTTGCTATGTTCTTTATTTTATTTTTATTGCTAGTAAGTTTGAAATGAATACAAGTTAATACAATGTAAGATAAACTAGCCCACTCCTGAATGAGTAAGACTCGTGCTCAGGAGGGGATTCCAATACAGACAAAAATAATATTAAAATTGAGAGTGAATACAGATTAAAAAGTGTTTAATATGTTTAAAGCCAAATTATAAACCCAATATAATTTTTATATTTTTTTAAATTAATTTGGAGAGGATTCGTGGTTAAAATAATATTAGAATAAAATTTGTTTAATAATCTGGGACCTTGACTCATGCTATGATAAAAAGCTGCATTGGTTTTACATTTAGGTGCAGACAAACGCAGAAAATTCGTATTTTTAGTTCTATATGTTTAAACAACATTTCAGTTGAGCAATCTTTCTGCTTTTTTAAACAAATTTTTAATACTTTTTTCTGTAGTAAAATTAACGGATATAGGTTGGATTTATAAGTTCCACTCCAACCTATAATACCATACATAAATATAGATTGAAATAATGCTAAATAAATTATACGTAAACAATTAATTGACAAAATATTTCTTAGAACAACAAAGTAATACTTTATAATGCTTTGCGTAATTTATCACAAATATAATGAATATGATTATTCCATTTTAAATGATTATCAATAATTATACCTAAGTACTTAACCTCCTTAACTACATTAATAACTGAACGATTGCAATTTATATGGGAACAATCAAAATTATGCATTTTAATTTGTAGAGTAGATGAAATTAGTTTATTACCTTTATTATTTAAAGAAAATGGGATAGCTATTGTTTTATCTTAATGTTATTTCCAAATATTGTAATACTAAGTCAGATTCATCATGATTAAGACGCATTAGAGACAAATTAATTAGGAATCAGTATCGAAACAAAGATGAATGATAAGTTTTGAATTACTTCGAAATGTTAGCATACTTAAAAAGAACTCAAAATCACACGAAGTGCTTCTTTTAAATTAAAATAAGCAAAGTCTATAAAATTCATGCAGTCTCTTTTTTTCAAGTACGTACAATATTCACAAAAAAAAATATAGTCATAGCACAGTCCAGTATATACAGTCGCGAAGCTCAATACGTAGTAAATATGCAAACATTAGACAGTTGCTCACCACTAGGATCGCTAATATCGCCTCATTACAGGCAATGCAAAGTAGTACCGTCACAGTCTATTGTTTCTAGCACCCTCAAAATTCAAGCTTCGTGACTGTATATAGTAGACTGTGATCATAGCTTGCTTTATCCATAGGCGCAGGAGGGACTACATATATCAAGAACTTGTTAGATGACGTGAAAAATATAAACTTCTTAAAGAAGTAGGCCTACAGGGCAAAATTGTGAACGTTAGCCATAAACTTTTTCGTTTTAATAGTTGGAAACCACTTACAGCATAGGCCTATAGTGTTCATACTGTTTAAATATCATAAATGTAGAAAAATTTCTAGGGTGCTATTCATAGACATTTCGCAGCACGCGCTACGAGCGTACTAAGCTAGCCCCGGCTATCCACTGGTTACTAGTACAGAATTCAAATCATATCCTATCGCTAACACTGGTTTACGAATACGAAAAACGCTGATCATCCATCGGAAACCCGCGCTAAAAATGACTATGAATACGGCCCTTAATGTTTATATTCAAAACAACATTTTTTTTGTTTTATTACTTTAAAAACAACTTATATGTTGTTCATAAATATTTCAAATAACACACGTGGAACTATTTCTACTGTTATTTTTTATACCCAATATGGCATTCTTCTTGACAACTATCTAGATCATAATATGACCTATCTAATCTATATATTATATAGATAGATAGGTCGGTCTTATAGGTTTTGAAGTTAACAACTTTTGTCAGGTTTACTACGCTGCCATCTAGTTGTTACATAAGGAGTCACGTCATAATTCCCATTTGAATTGCATTACCGACTGTACTGCCATCTCGTGTTCGTTTACGGCAGACGGGTGGCGATCCTGGCGGTTGTTCTCTTCAAAGTGCAAACGATTTTAACATAGCGATGACCTATCTGTTACGTTATAAAGGCGCTCATTCACTTCTGTGTATAACGGGAAAAAACTGAGCAAACACGCGTATCACGTATCTGAGTCAGATCTAATGTATTATTCGTAAAAGTCTAACAATCAGTTTACTTAAAAATAGAAACAAAATAAGAAACTCGGATAATACTTGAAGTTAATTTCTAATATAGCACAACATAGGCCTACTTAGGGTAGGATTAAAATAAACTTACTTCTATTCCATTCCTTAACGGTGGCTGAGTAGTCACACCTACAGCCTACCATGCAGGCAGTTCGGGTTCGATTCCCGGCAAGATATGAGATTTTTAATTAAGATTCTCCGTTTCTCTAGATTAGGCATCTACAGTACATCATTCCGTCAACACTAAATTTATCCATTTCGTCATCATACCATAGCATTCCCCGAACGCCGGCTGGCAACACACGAAGAGGGTTGGTCTAGGGATGAGTGGGGTGACTTCCTCGAAACTTGGTATGCAGCAAACTTTAGTATAGTCAGCCAGTGTGGGCTTGGGAATGCGCCTAGCTTGAAAGTCCGCGCAATAGATCGTAAAAGTTCGCAGTGCTGGGTCATAGTGTTCCCCTTCCGAAAATTCCTTTCCAGTCCATTGCAAGTTTATCATTACGAAGATCATTCAGAAGGACTTCAGTTCTACTCCTACACAGCTGCATGCTGACTAATATGATATGTTTTATAATGGTGCTCAAACTAGAATTTTCTAACAGTGGTAATAACTAGGGACCGTGGCTACAACATTATGTATTAATGGAGTTTTTAAATTGACGACGCGAGTGCATCTAGCAAGCGAAGTACTTGACTGGCGGCTCACGCCACTCTTGTTTCGTAAAGTGGGGCACAACAAAACATGGACCATTTAAACATTACACTAATATTTACAATTTGAATTATTTTTTTTAGATAGATGGATTTATTGAGTAATATTATATATACAGATTTTATATTATCATAATTTTCTTTAAAATCCAATGCACGGGTCTTCTGACCGTACGTGCTTTGTACCCAAAACAAGTCCTCCTTTGTAGGTTCCCCCTCCACCTATGATTACATCCAACTACTCTCTACACGAACACACATATTAAAATGGAAATGGCACAATAAAACACATTATATAATATATCCTAACCTAAAAGACATAAAATTTAGACGGGATCTGCATACCTGCACTCTTATATGCAGATGATATGATCTTGATATCTCGATCAATAAATGGACTGCAACAGGAACTTCACTGCTTGGAGAATTATTGTAGCCAATGGGGCATGACTGTTAATACAGACAAGACCAAGACAATTACTTTTGCAAAATGGATCTGTATATAGTAGGGACGAGACATGGATATACGACGGGCACATATTGGAAAATGTGAAACATTTAATATATTTAGGGGTTACTTTGAATTATTTACAATATGTACACTAGAATACTCTATTTTTACTATTGACACTATAATAAAGAATGTATGCCTCCATTGCGTAACGTTTAGGCATTTCTTCCACCAAGGTAACCAATCAGGCTACCAGCCAGGCGAGACGAATACTGTTCGGTCGATTGCTACCTAGCCTGTTAGACCGCTAGTACCTGGTAGAATGGAACTCCTTTTTTTCCAGCTACTAGCGGCCTAAATGCCTTTACTGCGCATGCGTCCTGAGAGTCTGTACACGCTACCCCACGTGCTAACCGCCTATTGCTATTCATTTCGACGCGTATAATTAAGATTAATTTCAATGGAGGAACCACAGCAAATAGCGAAATTCGGTTTCGAAAGCCAGCTATAACGGTTCAGAAGATAGTCATGCTAACCACACACTACCTACGTTGGTCGGAGGATAGTTCATCTCTGCTGTAGAGTTTAACTTTCCTTGGGCTCTTGCGCAACGAATTCAGATTCGGAGTAATCGTACATGCTGTCCACCGCTGTGGAGTAATGGTCAGCACGTCTGGCTATAAAACGAGCGGGCTCGGGTTCAAATCCTGGTTGGGACAAATTACCTGGTTGGAGTTTTTCCGGGGTTTTCCCTCAACCAATTGAAGCAGAATTGCAGGGTAACTTTCGGCGTTGGGCCTCGGACTCATTTCGCCATCATTAATTTACATATCATCATCCGTACAATAGCCCGGGTTAAGTTCACGGTGCGGTGCGCTGTACTTGTACAAGAGCGCGGCCGTTCGGCTACCCAATCATTTACAAGAATAAGAGTGGTAAGCACAATAAGCCTCAGGCTGCAGTGTAAGCCTTCGGGTCCCTCCTCCATATAAAAAAAAATTGCACGGATTTCCTCCAGAGAAAGCGATGGAAAGAAACGCCAATAATAATTTAGAAAATAAAATATTTCAGGAGAAAGAAATGTTATTAATTAGTTATTAATATTTGATGTTATTGAAATATTGAGGAAAGTTTTGGGAACATCACTTGGAAAATTTTACCATAACTTAATATCAGTGGGCAGGTCATATTTCATATTAAAATACAAGAAAAGATGTTTTTGATAAACATGCGATAATAATATTCTTGCCTAGTTCCTTTTAAAATTTTAACAAAAACTTCATAAATATAAATATATAAGTTACTAATTCCATAATAATTACAAACAAATAATAATTTAATAAAAAATTTCATGCAACATATTTAAAAGACAATAATGATTGTTGCATTATGAAATTTAACATCAATTTAGACTCCCCAAAATATAACATAAAGTAAAATCCGTTCTCCGTAGTTGCAGAGAGAATCAACAGACGCCGATCCTAAATAAACTTGGTACTTAATCTAGTTATTGTGTTGAGAACGATGGCGGCTTCATATTTTTTTGGAAAACATCGGTCAAATTAACCCCGTCAGGCCTGATGTACATTATGGTGTACAGTATTTCTTTCTTTCTTTCTTTCTTTCTTTTTTTTTTTTTAATATCTGCGATAGGCCTACTTTTAAATATTTTGAAGAATTCAATGTGATAGGAATGGAGAATATTATTTTTTAATTATTTCTATACCTGAATTAAAAATAAAATTTAAAATTTTGGGGCCCCAGGGGTCAAAATTGTCCCCAAATTTTGATTTTCTGTGAAGACTTGATTTAGGAATTTTGGATCCCCAGAATGATTATGTGACCATTTTTTTTTTTTCAATTTTGTTTAATATAAATTCAGGTCTGAAGGGGTTAAAACAACTTGCCAGAAAAATTTTAAAGGATTTGTTATTATAAATATTGGTCATTGTCGGTAGAACAGTCAAACATTTTTCTTTCAGTGTTGAACTCTCAACGCTAATGGTGGATAGATTCTTCATGCTTTTAAATCTAATATGATTTTAAAGAATTTCTTGAAAAAAGGAGGCTTCAGCTTCCCCCTGCCTACGTCTCTGCGCTTCAGTGAAGCAAAAATTAAGCAATCAATTTTTCTCGTGCCATAAATACGAGAAAATAAGAGACAAAATTTCATTCTACTTCGAATGAAACAAATAATAACTAGAATAGAATTCAGAGACGTCTGCAGGAATTTCCTTGTAAATTATAAATCAAGCGACTACCAGGAAATTGTGGAAAGACTCATCCGGGCGTGTGAAGCAATGGAGTGTAACATGTCACTTTGAATTCACTTCCTGCACATATATTTGGGTTTCTTCCTACAAAATCTTGGTACTCTCAGTGATGAGCATGCAGAGTGTTTTCACCAGAATATTGCCAAGTGTGGAGAACCGTTACCAAGGAAAGTGGAGTGTAAATATGCTGGCAGACTACCGTTGCTATAGCAATAGGGAAGTTTTCCAGGCAGTATACAATCGGAAGTTTTAATATATGTAAATAAATATACATGATGAGTACTGGTCAACGTGCACTTATTCGCACATGTAAATATAACAAAGAGGCTATAATTATATTACACAATAAATAAATCACTTTCATTTATTTTAACGTGCGGTATGATTCCATCGCACTAGTGTGACAGATTATTTCATTGCGACATTTTTATGAATGTCAAACTTTAACACTACGCACAAAAAGTTGATAAAATATTTTACTCCTAAGTGTCTATTTTATTACTTATGGTCCTAATTTTATATTTTATAGCTTAAAAATATATTTTAGTGCCTTAAGGGGTTAGGTACAGCTTACAGCAGTAAAATTTCGGAAATATTCAACATTTTTTCCTCCATTACTGTATCTTATACAAATGAAAATTAGTATGTGTAAAACACTGTCCTTTTGCTATATGAAAAAAACATTTTTACGATTTAAAAAAAAAATTACTTTTTATTTTCAAAATGCAGTTCACTGTGCAGTGATGAAGCGTTTCCCACATAACTAAACAACTATCCAACATTCTGTAATGAAATTTTTTGTGTGTATTTATGCATGTCATATCTGCAATATGATGCAAGATCACTACGCTATCTTTGATAGATTGTCTGATAAAAAATAAATTCATTTAAAAAATGGTGAAATATCAGTATTTTCTTCTAACACAAAATAAAAAAAAAAATATTATTTATTAAGGAATGTAGTTGAAAGAGCATGATATTGTAAACATGAGTTTCAGCAATAAAATAAAAGAGAGAGAACATGAAAAAGTTAAGAAGTTTATGAATTATGAGGGAAACGCTTCATCACTGCACAATGAACTACCACCATTATGAATTTTGAAAAAAATATATATATAAATATTTTTATATCGTAAAAATATTGTTTTCATATAGCAGAATGATAGTGTTTTACACATACCAATTTTCATTATTGTACAAGATACAGTATTGGAGGAAAAGAAATGTTGAATATTTCCAGAAATTTTACTGCTGTAAGCTGTACCTAACCCCTGAATCCCCACCTACAACTTGGAAAAAGGCAATTTTAACGTTATGTGAAATTCACGACCGTGACTTTTAATCCGCCGAGAGCATTGATGTCGTCAATGTGATTTCTTGTTATAAATCCAGCACCTTATTGACCCCACGTCACTGGATTCGTACTGCATCTCAGTGTAGAATAGACTAAGATAGAATAGATCAGAATATAATAATAAAAACGTTACTATGGCAAAAGCATTTTATGGGCCAAGAACTGGAATTCTAAGAAAAGATAGTAGAGTATGGGACAGACCAAACTCTTTTGTTCTCTTACTTCAACAACTCTCAATAAATAATTTGCTATATCATCACCAGGCTTCGGTCCTGGACACAGAAACGCATGAAGTTCAGAACGCACGGACGATAATGTTGTGTTGGTCGAGTAGGATGGGAGATGAAGCGCGCCGTTACTTCGTGTCTCAACATGTAAACAGTCAGTCACAGTACGGCACAAAATATATTTCACTCTGTACAGATGTAGTATATACAGTACAGTCCTAGTGTAGACAATAAATGTCTACCATTAAAGTATTAACGTGAGTTGTAACCTTCAATCAGGTGTCCCTACGCCGAAGCCTGTTACACGTACCGCAGCCAAGCAGCCTACACACAACGGTAATGCACATTACGGACCCACCTGTGCTGTTGCAGTCACCCCTACACACGGGTCATGACGTCATTTATACTCCGTGTACTCTAAACCTCATACTGGTTACTCTGTGTCCCTAGGCCGAAGCCTGATCATCACATAGAAATAATATCAGGTCAAGTTGTATACCGTACTGTGATCCAAATATTCAGATCAGAATGTAACTTCAAGCATTCAGTTTGCAAACAGGTGATACATACAGTACAAAGAAGCAAGGTGTATAGAAAAAAATAAGTTTTAAGTGAGGAAGATAAAATTAATGTTATAAAACCAACCAACGTGATAAAGAAACCTGTTGTATGCCGCGAATTTGTTTTGGTTAAGAAAGAAATCAGGATAATTTATAGATGTAGTATTTTCGAAAATTGAAGCACACAAAACTTCAGATATCTTCAACCTCATTCTTAATTTAATGTATGTAGGCCTATTTTATTTTATTTTATTATAGTATTTTAATCCATATTTCACTATTTTCTAGAATCCAGTAACAGTATTTTTATTTTTAAAAATAATAAAGTAATAACGGTGTAATGAATTTAAAAAATGTATAGTATTAGAGGCCAATACAAATACGAAATGAAATTATAAGTTAGCAGTTTACAGAATACGGAATATTGCGAGCGTGGGTATTTCTTCTTTGAATTCAATTTACTTTACTTATTTATTCATTCATTTACGGTATTTATTTATTTATTTATTTATTTATTTATTTATTTATTTATTTATTTATTTATTTATTTATTTATTTACCTATTTATTTATGTATATGTACTAATGCACTTATTTACCAAATTACCTACCTACCTACTTTTTCATTTCTTCCTTAATTAATTAATTAATTCATTCATTCATTCATTTAGAGCGACTATCGCATATTGGGACATCATTGCTTCAGTTCCTTCGATTATGCTATGACCAAATTCAACAACTGATAGTATATAACAGCTCAATTCAGTCACACAGATTACCCCTAAACTCCTCACTCCACCTTCCCCGGCTGAGACGACTAGACCCGTAGTTAATTACTGCTCAGTGACGGATTTCATTATAGCTTTTGCGAACTTTCGTGTTCGCTGGTCGCCTGAAATCCATCACGCGTTTTTATATGGCAGTGAAGCGGAAAGATAACATGGGAGGGGGGGGTTCAGATTCCGTTCCACTTCCCCGTTGTGCCCCGGGCTGGTATAAAAACATACTAAATCAAGTATATCTCCACGTATTTTTTGCCATATACTGGGACTCATATGATTATGACCCTAGGGACTCAATTTACATAGACGAGAGTAAGTAAACAAATACTTGGGACTGAGCTTCCGGCAGGAGTTGCGGTCCCTTAACTTTACTCTTTTTGTATAATGCAACAGAATGGAGTAGAACAGAATACCTACAATTTAATAAAATAGAGAAGAATACAATGAACTACTATTATTTTTATAAAGAAGTAGAGAGTAGAATAGAGCGCAGCAGAATTTGAGTAAAGTAAGCAAGACAGAAAATGATGCAATACGATATCATCTATTAAAGAGAAGTATTAGGAAAAAATGTAGAATGCGAAAATGTCAACATATCCTATTCCAGTGAGGGAAGTGAGACGGTATGGAATACCGCCATTGGTTAGTTAGTGAAAAATGACATACCGTCACTGAAAAAATGTGATCGTAAGAATTTGTTTAAACATTTCTTCACAGCAAAGAGTACTATCTATTTCAGCGTTGTCAGACACAGCCTAAACGGAGCGGAGCGCTCCACTATAACTCGTTGCGAGCTCCGGTGCTTCCACAGACATAAGCAAGTTCAAGCTCCGACTGCACGTCTCTAGCTCCACAACCGGTTTTGGAGCTTACAACTCTGACACTACTGATCTATTTGCTTCGTAAATCTAAACCACAGCCTTCTGTAACTGTATTCAGTGTGTATTTAGACACGCTTATTTGATAAGCTCAACCCCTGGAATGCATACAACGGTAGTATTTCAAGTATAGAAGGCTGTGGTCTGTAGCTTGTGGTGGCCATTGTTGCCAATTTAGTAACTGTGTCATTTTTTGTTGCACTTTTTATTAATGATTAAGTAAGACCTTTGAAGCTTTAACATTATTTTAAATAATAAGTCTCCAAGGACATTGTAAAATGATCTCGCAAATAACTGAAGTAACTTGAAATTATTTTATTAAGAAATTTAATGTGTTGCGTAAGCTTCAAAGATTCGCGTTACTGACTGCACGAAACAATTTATTGTATACATCATTTATGTCTGGTGTAAGGGAGGGGGTATGCCTTTTTTTAAATCGAGGTATGCCAGAGGAAAATCTTGGGGTAGCATACCGCCTCTGGTTTTTTTCCCACTTCCCTCACTGTCCCATCCGGTATCTACTACAAAATGAACGATATGATTTTTCCTCTTTCTTGTTGTTGACTTGGGCCTCCACTAGATTCCCTCTCTTCAAAGTCAGACCCGTACAGTACAGTACAGTGTTGTTCCGTGTAAAAGGACATCAGCGTGTGAGTGGCTTTGCATTGGTTAGTCTTTCAGTTACAGCGCAGCATTAGCCCACGGCTGAGTTACCAACGAGCTAGGGAAGTCTCGTTTCTGAGTTTCACTCAGTAGGCTACACTGTAAACATTGTCCCTTTGACGTTGTATGGAGCGTGCACGATTTTTTATGAAGTGTAAATACAATGTAAATACCGTTCCGGAAGCTTGCATGGCCGGTCATAAAATGTATCTGTTGAAGTTTTTATACCTCTCGGCGACCAGACAGTTGACTTGATAGAGCAACTCGCTCGAAGGTCCCGGACTCAAATCCGGAAGGGGACAATTCCATGTGAAATCGGACAGCAAAGAGCTTTACAACTATGCAATTCCTCGAAAAAATGTAGCCTATACCATGTGTAAGATGGGTGGGAGATACTTTATTCTGAAGTCTGTTCTCGTTCTTTCTTCTTCTTCTTCTTCTTCTTCTTTTTTTACTTGTTAGGAGGGAGGGAGGCAACAACATCCCACCCATCCCATCTATTTACACCCCTCGATATGGATGAGCTGCGTGCCCACCGATCCTGTACGACCGGTCCCTACAGTCAACAGAGTCCATATACAGTACCACTCCTGCTTCGCCAACCCCCCCCCCCCAAGGCTCCCTTAACGATCCGAGGCGGAAGTCCTCCCCCGAGAAGGTCTGCCTCGGATTCCGTTGCAGAAGCTATCCATCATCACATGAATACCATCCACGGAGGCCGGTCTAGAGAGCCAGCAGCTTCGGAGGGCCGCCTGTAGAGCGATCTGAAAGCCAGAAGAAGTAAGGGGATGATGAATGAAAGGATGATAGGGAAGGAAAGGAAGTGGCGAAGATGAGGGGGTTCCAATTGAATGATAAAGTCACCTGATATTCATCCATAGGAGTGGGAAAATCCCGAAAAAACCTCACCCAGGCAATTCGTCCCGACCGGGAATCGAACGAGGCCCGCTAGGTTCGGAGTTAGACTCGCTAACCCCTCACCCACAACGGTGGACACATGTTCTCGTTTTAGTCCATTAGTTTTCTTGTTTTAATGAGTTAAATTTATCGCATTCACATAAAAATCATCAGTTTCAAAGAGCATAAACGTGAAATGACTTAGGATAGACATTCGAACAAATGTTCATATTATACCTGAGAGTATGATTTGCGTAACTATGCATGCACCATATTTTATATTAATATTTAACAGGGGCATATTTAGATATATCGACATCTGATAGACTTCCCACAGAAAACAATTGAGTAAAAATATAAACTCATTCCTCTCTCTCTCTCTCTCTCTCTGAAGAAGTTCGTAGCATAAAGAAGTGCTCCTGTAAAAAATAATTACGTTAAATTATATTAGCTACGCCCAAGTCCTGAGTCGAATCACGCACGATTCCCTTCTGTTCGCGTAACGTAAGCAAACATTTTCCTGCACTGCTAGCAGAACGGCAGAGTATTTGTCTACGCGCGCACCATCACCCGACTCGGAACTTCAGCGTAGTTAACATAATTTAACGAAATTTTTTTACGTGAGCACTTCTTTATGATAAATCGAAACTAAAACTGATGCAACTTCAAATATAAATTTTACAAAATTTTGTAGTAACCAAATGAAAATATTACAATTACGAAACACACTGAAAATAATTTCAGACTTATTTTTACTTGTATCATCTGATATTGCATGACGCGAGACAACAAGTTGTAATGTTCGCCATTACCAATTATCTGTAGCGTATCTTGAGTGGTCACGACGGTAACCTTAGGGGTACGCATACCCCAAGCTGAGAACCGCTGTCCCAAAATACTGGTCTCGCTTCAATTAAAGAAATACTCGTAAGATTATCAATGTCATCATTTACGCTTGCCATATTGGGTGATATAAATATTAACATTCACTGAATATAATGCACAATGTTGGTAGATAAATTAAGAAACCGGGCAATATACACGGCACGTGTGAAGGAAGCCATTCAACTGTTCACTATCATGTGTTGCGTCGTTAAGACCGTGACGATCGCCGGACTTGCATGATGACATCACTGTGGACGTTTATCGTATAGACGGCACCGGTGCATGTCAAAGCTCTCGTATAATCTTCATGTACTGTAAACGGTGATGATTGGTGTATGTGAAACGGGACTTAGGTCTGTTTTAATTAATAATTGTGTGAAATTACATCAACAAAATTATCTGCAAAGATTGATTTAGTAAGCTGTATCTTAAACCAACTTGCACAAAAGCAAGCAGCTCCATTATTATTATTATTATTATTATTATTATTATTATTATTATTATACATCTAAATCTAAAGCGGAAACTAATATCTATCATTTATCACTTTTTTATTTATTTATTTATTTATTTATTTATTTATTTATTTATTTATTTATTTATTTATTTATTTATTTATTTATTTATTTATTTATTTATTTATTTATTTATTTATTTATTTATTTTATTGCTAGTAAGTTTAAAATGAATACAAGTGAATAAATACAATGAAAGATAAACTAGCCCACTCCTGAATAAGTAATCAGGAGGGGATTCCAATACAGACAAAAATAAAATAAAAATTGATAGTGAATACAGATTAAATAATGTTTATATGTTTAAACCCAAACTATAAATCCAATACTTTTTTCATTTATTTTTTTATTAATTTGGAGAGGATTCGTGGTTGAAATAATATTGGAATAAAATTTGTTTAATAATCTGGGACCTTTACTCATGCTATGATAAAAAGCTGCATTGGTTTTACATTTTGTTCCACACAAACGCAGAGAATTCATATTTTTAGTTCTATATTTATGTCTATACCTTTCAAAGTTATTAAAATGTCAATGAAAATATTAAAATAAAGTAAAATAATACATTTGTTTAATATTGAAAACTTTGAAGTGTTTAAACAACAATTCAATTGAGTAATCTTTCTGCTTTTTTAAACAAATTTTTAATACTTTTTTCTGTAGTAAAATTATCGGTAAACAGAATAATAATGTATCAATAATAATTTGCTGTTTGTAACATAGTACTGATTACAGCAAATCTGTAATTTGAATAAAATTCTAAAAATATACTGTATGTATAGTATATAGTATATAGTGTATATAGTATCAAAGTTAGACAACTCCACTTTTTTTTCGATTTCGATATATAGATTATTTCTTATAGAATTTTATGTGCTGAATGCGATTCTGGAACTGTTTAAGTTCAAAAACGGACAGAATAGAGCGAAAATAGCACTTAATTGTCCGCTTTAGAATCAAAATGTAGACAACTCCACTGTTGCTTGGGTTCAAATTAGGACAATTCCTTCTGTAGCCAATGAGAAGCCCATATTCGTACCACCTTTCCCCATCACGCATCGTGAATCCAACATGGCTGATTGTTTATATAATCGGTTTGTGGATGAATAACTACTGTTTTACGTAAATTTGCTTTGAAACCGAGTTAGAAGAGACTTAGATTCAAAAGTAGACAATTTCACTTTAAATAGCCTATGGCTTCGTTTGATTTCAAAAACAGACAACTCCATGACTTATGTAATCTTCATCTTACGATGTTTGGTGACGTCCATGACTTAGTTTCAGAGATGGACAACTCCACTTTTTAAACCTAAATTTCGACCTGGATGTTAATTATAATCACATTTTGAGACTGAAGAAATATTTCTATGACCCATGAGAATTAAAAAAAAAAAAAAAAATGTACGTATAACGGTGACATTGGTTTCCAAGGATCTAGTTTTTCGCCTTTCCTGCAAAAAGAGCAAAAGTGAGTTGTCCAACTTTGATACCAAGCTCCTCATTGTGTTATTAACATAACTTTAACTTTACACTTTTATTCACTTCAATAAATGTTTAATAATAATAATAATTATAATAATAATAATAATAATAATAATTATTATTATTATTAATATTATTATTATTATTATTATTATTATTATTATTATTATTATTATAACAGCAAACCAATGAAAATGGATTACAAGGTTGTTTTCGTGGTTGCTCTATATAGATGAAAATGGCTTCCGTGTTGGAAAACGTTGGAGAAATGCTGTTCTAATGAATGTTATATTCTTTATGGTACAATATGACACGCCGTTTACAGGTTCATGCAATTTGAACAAATTAACTTGCTTGCCCAATTAACACAAAACAGCCTTATTGCGTCAGTTTTAATAAATTACAGTTATTTTCGGATCTTACAAGCAAACATTCTGATGGGGGGCAGATAAAAAAGTTAATTTGTTTTCTTCCACCATGTTAATAATGTTAAAAGAAGTGCTTATACAAATTTAGGCCACTCGATCGCAATTACGAGGCCGTCCAAAAAGTGATTTTCCCTGGGCCGTTTACAGAAAAAAAAACACAATTTTATGGAAAGATTTATTGAAACATATACAGCGGTTGTTGCGCTATTTCTCAACACACCCCCCCACTGGACTTGAGACATATTTTGTCATACCATGGGATCAATTTTTGTATCCTTGTGCCGTAGAAGTCAGCCGTCTGAGATCGGAACCAGCGTTTGATAGCACTTCTCTACCCATGTCATGATATGACAAATGTCTCAATTCCGGTGCAACATATGTTTAAAAATAGCTCAACAATTGCTTTGTCTGTTCGAATAAATTTTTCCTATGAAACTGTGTTTTGTGTCTGTTAACGGCCCCTGGCGAACTTATTTTTTACGGTCCTCGTAATTGCGGTCGAGTGGCCAAAATTTGTATAATCACTTCTTTTGACATTATTAACATGGTGAAAGAAAAACAAATAACTTTTTTATCTGTCCCCATCAGAATGTTTGCTTGTTAGCAGAAAAATAACACCGGTCAGCTAAACAAGTGAATCTAGACGCGCATTACGTCTTTTACAAAGACATGAATGCAATATGTGTAGGTCTAACCACAGAAACCAAGGCTATTAAACCGATTGGCCAATAAACAGCTAGAGATCGATTGCAGGGCTATCTGGAGATAGGTGCTCATGCGCACGGAATACATTTCTCATCAAAGGTCTCAATAATGCAGAGTGCAACTACAAACTAATCTGTGCAAACTGCATGAACGTGTCAACAGCGCTTCAGATGCGATTAGGAAGAACGCTGCTTTGATGTCACTGTTAGTGTTGTATTCTACAGCAGTCAAATGCATTAAACGCTTCACGAAACCCTGAGTTTTGTCTAGCAGTGTCACAATATACTCAATTGTGAAAGCACGCACATTTATACGGAACCAATATCCCAATTGTAAACAAAGCCGGGGAGGAAGTGTTAGCATATATAGGTATCTTTTTATCTCTTAAATCAGGCATGTCAATTGATGCCCACAGGAGCAAGCGCGCGCTTTAGAGCCCAGGAGAGCCCCAGCGCTTTACAGCGGAAAGGAAAGAGACAGACGAAAGAGGTAGTATATGCCGCTTGGTCGAGCTATATTCAGGGATGGCCAGCATTGATTCAATAGATAAAGGGAAGAGAACTTGTTAAAACTGTATCCATGTTAATTTTTAGATTTGCCTGAGAAGTATATGTGCATTATAAAAATGTAAGTTTTAATTTTAACGCTCATTTTTCACAAGCTTCATTTTTTATTCAAAAGAAATATTTTCTCAACTTTTCGTATAGAAAAGTGAAATTTTCAGGTATAGGCCTATTTATTTAGTAGCCTTACAGAATGTTTTCGTAAATCTAATATACCGTATATACGTATTACTGAAGATAGTGTATTGAAAATTTTGAAAATATTCGCATGTAAATTGTTTGTAAGGAAATGAATTAACAAAGCAACTACTGTTACATCATAAGCAAAAGATACATGCCCATGTGTTGTAAAAATGTAAGCTCTATAGCTTCAGGAGATTTCGAGAAAATAATTTAATATTCTGATGATAGGAAGTTGCTAACCAATATCACCTTAAAAGCATAATGCGATAAGAGTTTTGTTATGTAATATTAGTTACACTTAAAACATATACAGCACCTAGGTAACTTTGCTTTGTACTGTAATATTGTTTTGATTAGTTTATTGATTACTTTTGTAAGGCTAAAGATACCATCAATATAAATTCCAACTTATCATGTCATACTCAGTCTCTTTCTTTGGAATATCACTTTCATTATGAATGATGTGTTTCATCCACTTAATACGTATAATATTATACTACTATGGAATTTAAGTAAATATTCCTTCTTAACTGTCTATTATGTTATTAAGATTTAAAACACAAGTGCAATATTAAGAAATCAGTGTTAGTACTTTTGTTTGTAGATAATATTAAACAGAAAGAAGCCGTATAAAAATAACGACATAAAATTTCACGCTCCGGTTGAAGTTTGTGCACCACTGTTTTCTTAATCCAACAGGTTGTTTATTCATATACACAACCCTTCCTCTTTCCATACTTAGCGCTTGCTGCCCGCACACGACGTCAAGGTCAGAAAAATGCGCTTGCTTTGACATCACTGTCTTCAACGAACAATGATAAAAAAAACTATTCAAAATGCGATGTAAGTTGTCGATTATGGTTATGAAGATTTGAAGGAAGATAAAAGCTACTATTTAAATACACCATAGCCACCGATGTGGTCTAGGGGTTAGGGATGTGGTAAGATCAGGGGTTCCCAGCCGGTGTGTCGCGCAGCCCCATGAAGTGTGTCGCGAAATTTTGGAATTGAAAAATAAAATTGTATGCCATCCAGAAAGTCTCTTTACAGCGCATTGTTTATTACAACGAAGTCTTTGATACATACATACATACATACATACATACATACATACATACATACATACATACATACATACATACATACATACATACATACATACATACATGCATGCATTACATACTTGCAACCATACATACATACATACATACATACATACATACATACATACATACATACATACATACATACATACATGCATACATACATACATGTACATACATACATACATACATACATACATACATGTACATACATACATACATGCATACATACATACATGCATACATACATACATGTACATACATACATACATACATACATACATACATACATACATACATACATACATACATACATACATACATACATACATACATACATACATACATACATACATACATACATACATACATACATACATACAATGTTCTGCTCATGGACAGGTCTTTCACTGCAAATCCATTCTTTCCTATTTTCTCCCTTCCTCTTACTCTCCGCATATGATCCACCACATATCTTAATGTCGTCTATCATCTGATATATTCTTCTGCCCAGAACTCTTCTCCCGTTCACCATTCCTTCCACTGCATCCTTCAGTAGGCAGTTTCTTCTCAGCCAGTGACCCAACCAATTCCTGCTTCTCTTCCTGATCAGTTTCAGCATCATTCTTTCTTTCTTCACCCGCTCTTTCCAACACAACTTCATTTCTTTTTCTGTCTGTCCACTTCACACGCTCCATTCTTCTCCATATCCATATTTCAAATGTTTCTAGTTGTTTACCGTCACTTTGTCGTAATGTCCATGTTTCTGCTCCATACAATGCCACACGCCACACAAAGCACTTCACTAGTCTCCTCCTTATCTCTTTTTCCAGAGGTTCGCAGAAGATGCTCCTTTTTATATTAAAAGCTTCGTTTGCCATTGCTATCCTCCTTTTGATACGAATATATAAAACTATTATCAAACCAATAGTAGTGTATGGGAGTGAAACCTGGACTCTACCTGAAGGGCAATAAAGATCCTAAATGCCTGGGAAAGGAAAGTATTACGGAAAATCTTTGGTCCTACTTATGAGCAAGGGTTTTGGCGAATCAGAACAAATGTCGAGTTATATGAATTATATAAAGATATTAACATTGCAGAAGGTTAGAGTGGCTGAGACATGTAGCCAAGATGGAGAACAATCGCACACCCAAAGCTCTACTAGATGCATTGCCAGTAGGAAGAAGGAAAGTCGGACGACCTACATAAATTGAGATGGCTGGATGATGTTCAGGCTGACCTAACAAAAGCTGGAATTACAAGATGGAGAACACGAGAACTAGATAGGAGTGATTGGTCGGATGTTCTGAGGGAGGCTAAGGCTAAACTACAAGGGCCGTAATGCCGATGCCGATGATGATGATGATGATGATGATGATGATTCTCCTTTTGACTTCCTAGCCTCAGCTCATGTTACTGCTTATAATACATCCCAAGTATTTGAAGCTATTCACTTGCTCTACTGCAGTGGCGATTTCTCTTAAGGAGCACAGGAGCAGTGCACCACCTCTTCAAATAACACACGTTTTATAAGTTATATCAATGAGCTGCAGTAGACTATGTAAGCGACTTAATTCTTTGTTATAATACTTTGTAAAAATAACACTGCATGCATGCCTGTGTACTGTTCTTGTTGACGCCTGGGACTTATGTTTACCGCTCGACACTTGCGGCACACTGCTCCATTCGAGCATGCGCAAATAGACTGTTTCACTGGCAGGCTTTGGAGCATGGTAGGTAGGTTTACAGTGAGCGTAGGAGGGGTTAGGAGCACTTTCAGATGTGTTCTCAAGCTCGTCCCATCATAAATGCTGCAATGAATAGTGTGCAAAATCTGTGTAATTTTCTATAAGACCTTTACACGAAAAGATCAAAATAAAGAAGATGGGTAGACCTACACATGAATTAAAATTATAAGTGACGAAGAACAGTAATAGAGAAGTGACTAGAAAATTCAGCATTCGGACTTACGAAAATGCAATATGCGGCTGCAATATAAAAGACGCTGTATTTTGTTTTCCTTGCCTGTTGTTCGACGGCGAACATTCATTGACAAAAACAAGTACGTTTTATGAATTTTATTTATTTTTCTGTTTGAATTTAGGACTTTGCGTAGTAACTACATAATTTTGATTATCGTTCTGCAGATATGATTGATTTGAAGCACATGAATGAATGAATTAAAAAACACTATTCTTCAGCTGCACACATCAACAATAATGTTAAATTAGCAGTGTTGGGTCAAACAAACATACAGACACAATTAGATTCAATTGGATTGTTGAACTTCACAATGATAAAGCTACCAAGCACAGATATGTGCGTGCGGTTTTGTGGAGCTTTGAGTTGGCTTTAAGAGGTCACGAAGACGGAACTCATCTTTAAACGCTAGTAATTTTCTTGGCCTCATCAATTTCAGTTCCGAATTAGACCCACTCTTAAGGAACAATTGGAAAGAGGAACAGTGTTTAAGAGCACGTCAAACACTGTACAGAACGAAATCCTTCAAGCAATTTTGATGTATGCCATGATGAGATTTCAAAGAAATAAACAAAGCTGCTGACTTTTTAGCAGTTAAGGCTGATGAGACGACACACGTATCGAATGCTTGTGAACGTGTGAACTGTGTTATAAAACGCAATATAGCGAAAACAAATTATTTACGGTGTGCTGCATAGAAATTGAACACTTTACTTTGCTATTACTGGACCTACCTAGGAAACTGATTAACTGCAATTTCTTGACTAACAAAATTATGTAAATCTATACCTACGTAGCGTATGTTAATAGTTATGTAATAGTTAGTGCCTATAATAATAATAATAATAATAATAATAATAATAATAATAATAATCATAATCATAATCACCATAAATATTTGTGCACCACCAGAATTATTTATCACCACACGCCACTGTTCTACTGCCTCATTTAGAATTCGCAAGTTTATCTTCTTCATTCTTCTTGCGACAACCATGATCTTCGTCTTGTTTGCATTTATCTTCATTCCATACTACTCACATCTGTCATTTAGCTCCAGTAGCATATCCCTTAGTATCATTTCCTCTTCTGCTAACAAAGCCATATCATCATCAAATCTTATGCACTTCTTCCTCCTACTTTTACCCCTCGCATGTTCTGAAAACAGTTCTTTACCAAATTCTCCAAATAGATGTTGAACATGGTAGATGATAAAGAGCTTCCTTGTCGTACTCCTCTCACTCTTTCAAACTCTTTGATATGGTACATTTTATTTTGAGACAGACTTTACCAATGAAAGTGAACACTGCAACAATGCTTAGTAATTCGTTTATTCTTCCCATTTAATAATAAACAGAGTTTAGAATCGTCAGAACATATTGGCCAGTTTCAGTATACAGAGTGTTTCCGAAGTGGTGTTACAAACTTTCAGGGGTGGTGACGAAGGGCATATGTATCAATTTGAGATAAGGAACCATGGTCCGGAAATGACTGAGTCGAAAGTTATAAGCAAAAATAGTTGTGTGGAAATGGAATTGTAATTTGGTACCACGTGCCCTCCTTCCCTTAACTTTGGAACACTCGTGGAAAAATGATATGGGCCGGATATCTCCTACGTGGGTACTTGGCCCGATACAATCTGTGAGCTTATCTACTGTTCCCATTGGCTCATCCGTATTCGAAAATCAGGTCTGCTTATTCCGCTCTCGTGTACTCCATTTCACTAGGACTGATCGACAGTACAAGTTGCAGTGTTCAGCCGATCAGTCCTAGTGAAATGGAGGAGTACACGAGTACGGAATAAGCAGACCTGATTTTCGAATACGGATGAGTCAATGGGAACAGTACACAAGCTCACAGATTGTATCGGGACAAGTACCCACGTAGGAGACATCCGGCCCACACCATTTTTCCACGACTGTTCCAAAAGTTAAGGGAAGGAGGGCACGTGGTGCGAAATTACAATTCCATTTCCACACAACTATTTTTGCTTATAACTTTTGACTCAGTCATTTCCGGACCATGGTTCCTTATCTCAAATTGATACATATGTCCTTCGCTATCATCCCTGAAAGTTTGTAACACCACCTCGGAAACATCCTGTATAATGTGACTATTTCATCGAAAGTGCTTCATTTAGATTTTATCGTGGACAAATTTTTTAATTCGAAAAAGAAAATCTGAATCAATTTTTGAGTTAGGAATGACAGTAGTGCTAATTCAGTATATAATGTGAGCGAAAAAGACAATACAGGGTATTACATAAGCAACAGATAAATATTCATGACTTGAGCGGAATTCTAACCCAAAGCCGTTGTTTCCACGCAGTTTTAAACCTGTTCTGCTGTCACTTTTCTAATCCTATAAATTAGACTCGACACTATTTTTACAAGAGGCTAATATTATGTCTCCTTTCATTTGAATTGTCATAATCCTGTTTGGTCGCAGAGAAAGCATTGGACACCGTTGGCTTGGGTCGTTGCTTGTTCAAGATCTTGTTTCTCATGCAGGAAATACAGAATAACGGGTAATTAATGCAGCGTTCAAGAGAAGTTCAGAACGGTAATATAATATGTCACTGCACGCTTAGACCCATATGGCTTCGAAAATAAATAGTAAGAACTCATTTACCTTCCACCTAATGTTCTCGTCTTCCAACTGCATAGGGATAATGCACAGAAAATTATACATTCTCATCAAGTGCGTGTTGGTTTGGGTGCAAATGCAAACATAAGGAATATGCTGTGTAAGAATGATTAATGTATATAGATTAGCTCTGCAAATTTTGAACTACAGACCAAAAGCAAAAGAATTGTTTTTTATTTGGTTATTTAAAGACGCTATATCAACTACTAGGTTTTTTAGCGTCGATGGAATTGGTGATAGCGATATGATATTTGGCGAGATGAGGCCGAGGATTCGCCATAGATTACCTGACAAAAGCAAAAGAAAGGGAGGAAATCTTTGAAACGTTTCATATACGACCATCTGGTATAACATAAGTGGAATGTCTGCGGAACGGCAGTCGCGCGGCGGCCGCACGATTCTGGCCGCACGAGCGGATAAAAGACGGACGGAAGGATTTGAGGTGAACAGTCGCCATAGATGCTAATCACCAAAGCTCGGAACTTGGGGACTTGTGTCTTTGAACGTGGCTAAGCGATCGGACTTCAATGTCAACAAACTCCCGCTTCCAGCACAGAGGTACTGTCAGGTCTGCTACAAAGGTGGTTCCTGGCCGGAACAACATATTGATAATATTATGGTAGCTTGAAACACGTAATTTTAAAGAATATATATATATATATATATATATATATATATATATATATATATATATATATATAAACATGCAAAATATATCAAATTTACAGTTCTGCTCTCTACATTTTATTACAGTATATGACTACATGGAATCGAAGATTTTCGAACCCATAACTGTTTCGTGTGTTAGTTAAACATGATTTGAAACGAAAGAAACTTATTTCCACGTCACATGAAGTGACGGGAGCAAACTTAAAATACTGAATGTTTTCACTGTCACTGTTTCCTGTTCGATTTTCAGCAGTTGCTAGCTAATCTCGTATCTGAGAAAGATAAGTATTCTAAATTTTTCTCGAAAATAGTTTTCAATTTCTATGTCACTACTAGGGAAGGTTCCACTACGACTTGATCCATGGCTATGGACAAATTTTCCACCGATTTAAGAGACTGCAATGTCTTTCAATTAATGCCCGTTTCCAGTCTCTAGTTTATGTGTGGCACAACTTACAAAATATAAACTCTTCATTCGAAGAAAATAATGTATCTCCTCAGAATTCCTCCACGAAATTCTGTACCTAAAATTTAAGAAATATATTTTCAAACTTCTATAATACCCATTCGAATACCACGTATTTTCTCATTCCTCTAACAGACCGTTTACCTGTAATTCTCTGAATGTCATTTGCTTCGACATGACACAGTTTATTCGTTCGTCTTCTTGCCATTCGATGTGACCACGTTCTTAGTACACATGACTGTCCCTGAGAACTTGCAGGGTGAGCTTTGTATACGTTGTACCTGTAACCTTACTCATGCGCACGACACACAAGTCCCCAAGTTCCGAGCTTTGCTAATCACCTTGCAGTACTAGTGTACTTCGAAATGCAGTTATTGATAAGAAAAGTAAAGATGAAGACATTGAGTACATCCATTAGTCAACAGTCCCTTATTACAAGGAACTTTTCATGTGTTGTTTAACTAGTTGCGCAAGGAGGAATCAGTTTATTTTAATTAACTTCAAAATGACATTTCCCAACTTCGATTAATTTTATTGTATCATACTCTGAAAAATGCCTTCAGAAAGAATATATTAGAGCAAAACTGGCTATACCTCGAATATAATGCTTTCTATAACATTTATGGCAAATTAATGTCAATAGTTGTATGCATTTAATTGTTGAAATGAATAAGTAATAAGTGTATTTAATTTCGTATTCACTTTGGAGAAAACATATTACTGTACGTGTATTACCGGTACTTTAGTAGAAGGGGAGTAAAAGGAATTATCAATAATAAATAGCGTTTACTGGAATGAAATATGTTAAGGTTACCGTTTGTTTTATTTTCAGAAACTGAAATGTTACCAGTGTTATCACTTTTTATTAAAAAGTACATAGAGAAATTAAAGAAGTAAAAGGTAAATGTCATAAATTAGAATAATTTATGTATTATTGTATTGGCTTATGCGAAAATATTTGACAAGGACTATTTATTAACACATTTCCTTTCTGCATCAGAATGTTCCATGAAAGTGAGAAACAGTACACAACAAATTTCATACCATGCTGAACATTTTTTTGTTTCTGTCCTTGTACTCTTCATTTTGAATGTCCTAAATATATAGCCTTTTCTCATTCTCGATCACCTCAACGTCAACTTTCTCTACATCTATATCACTCATCGAATACAATCACAATGTGCAATGCACCACTACAAGTAAAAAAAAATTGCAACAGTCAGTACAACAATACATGTGTGATATGTCGACTGTGACTCAAGCAGACATTACAGAGGGTTTTTCTCGGGCTACTCCCGTTTCCCTCTATCATTCCGCCAATACTCTCCACTTTCCCCTAATCTATCATCTGTAATAATAAAAGGGCTTACGGATTTCCGATGCTGATATAGGAAGGGTTTGGGGTTCATCAGCCCGTATGTCTGGCTCTATCAGGGGCTCAGATAGGATCCCTATCTGTCAACCGACGATGACAGGAAGGGCTTGGGACTCCGGCCACTGAGACTTATCAAACTACTCGTCCGTGAAACGGGACCTAGCTCTATAGGGGCTGATGCAGGATGGCCTACATGTCAGCATCAGATTCACGAATGTCACCCAGGCCACCTGTCAGATTTGGACAATCGTCGCATATAGGCCTATAGACACACAAAGGGCCAAAGCATGCCTAAGGTACCGAGTCCTGCTCTCGTAAAAGCCAAGATATGCCGCAGACTGTCCGTCCTGTGTGAACTGCTACATTTAAATTAGTGTGCCATAGAAAATGGTGCGGCCGCCGCGCGGTTGCCGTTCCGCAGACATTCCGCTCGTGTGAACCGGGACGTAGAGTTCTGAAGAATATTGAAGAGTAAAGTGAGAGAGTTCTTCGGTCTTTGAGACAGATCCAGGACAGCATGAAGGTGGTGATACGATCAGATCTACGGACGTTGCAAATAAATCGAACAGGTGCATTATGAACACGCTGCAGTCTGTCTGTCAGTCTCATGTCTTATACGTTAGTCATTTGATACAGACCAATCATACGCAACAAAATGTTAGATATCAAGCAATCATGACTCCCTATTGTGACTCACACTACAGCACAGCTCAGCAATTATTTCATCGATCAGATTCAAAGAATATGGTGTCTGAAAGATTTGGCCAAGCAACAAACGAGGAAATAAACAAATTAATTTGAAAGGCTAAGCCTTAGAACACTGAAATGAATAGAACGTATATATTATGTATTATATAGGGTTAATTATCCCAATACCAGGGTCACTTTTAATTTATAGGCCTATTTGGTAAATGTGTTAATAGCCATAAGACCATAAACTATAGTGACAAATGATGTGAGGTTAAAATGTTCATTTATTGTTTAAAATATTATTCTATTTTATGGGTTTTATTACTTACTTACTTACAAATGGCTTTTAAGGAACCAGGAGGTTCATTGCCGCTCCGACATAAGCCCGCCATCGGTCCCTATCCTGTGCAAGATTAATCCAGTCTCTATCATCATATCCAACCTCCTCAAATCCATTTTAATATTATCCCATCTACGTCTCCGCCTCCCCAAAGGTCTTTTTCCCTCCGGCCTCCCAACTAACACACTATATGCATTTCTGGATTTGCCCATACGTGCTACATGCCCTGCCCATCTCAAACGTCTGGATTTAATGTTCCTAATTATGTCATGTGAAGAATACAATGCGTGCAGTTCTGCGTTGTGTAACTTTCTCTATTCTCCTACTCCATCCCTCTTAGCCCAAAATATTTTCCTAAGAACCTTATTCTCAAACACCGCACTACCGACAACTGCTGTCACTGCTGCTAACATAACAGTAGTATTTCTCGGTACCGAAATTCGAAACGAAGTTGGCAAAAGAAAATTCTACCTTCAAACTACAAAATCACTATAATCTACTAGCAGATGCAATAATGGGTGAGGGGGAGAGTGGTTAGGTTTCTCCCTTAGAGTATTAAGTAAGCTGATCCGGACTATAAAGTTTTGAAATTTTGGCTGACTTTGGTTACTGAAATCCTAGCCGTAAGGATACGTCACTCAGGATGTTATTTCATCGTTAATGTGAGGAACTTCTAGATACAACAGATTAAGTTTGCAATTAGCAGTTCCCAAGTTAAGTTTCGTATCGTGGTAATAGCCGAGCTGGTATCCCAGTCCAACTCTTCCGGCAACAAGTGTGTCAGCGGCTCGTGCGACAGGCCAGGCACGGGCGCGGGCGTCAGTGAAAGTCGTGTTGGCCACGCGCCTGCATGTCTTGCCCACGGTGCTCACACTTTTCCCTTGCAATCGTATCGAATTCCTCACTTACGGATTTCCGGAAATGACTCCAATGCCAATTCACGCTGCAATTTTCTCCAGATTCTTATCTTACGCTCAGTAGCAGTTCGTAGTTTTAAAAGTGAGAAAGACAGTAAATGAGCACGTAATAGCCTATCACCTGTAAATTGTTCTTCACCTCGGAAGTTGTACATTTATTTGTGTATTTGTCTTCACTTGTAAGTAGTTAAAACAATTTATCGTCAGAAATATAAAGAAGAACAACATGATATGATATGATATGATATGATATGATATGATATGATATGATATGATATGATATGATATGATATGATATGAATATGATATGATATGATATGATATGATATATGATATGACATGACATGAGACATGACATGACATGACATGATATGAGACATGACATGACATGAGACATGACATGACATGACATGATATGATATGAGACTTGACACGACATGATATGAGACACGACACGACACGACACGACACGATATGATATGATATGATATGATATGATATATATGATTTATGATATGGTATGGTATGGTATACTATATGATACGGTATGATATGATATGATATGATATGATATGATATGATATGATATATGATACGATATGGTATGATATGATATATGATATGATATATGATACATGATTATGATTATGATATGATATATTATATGATATGATATATGATATGACATGATACATCATTATGATTATGTTTTTGATATATGATATGATATGATATGATATGATATATGATATGATACATGATTATGATTTTGATATGATATATGATATATATGATACATGATTATGATTATGATATGATATATGATATGATATATTATATGATATGATATATGATATGATATGATATGATACATCATTATGATTATGTTTTTGAT
The DNA here is from genome assembly GCA_025594305.2 of Periplaneta americana. Taxonomy (NCBI): domain Eukaryota; kingdom Metazoa; phylum Arthropoda; class Insecta; order Blattodea; family Blattidae; genus Periplaneta; species Periplaneta americana. The sequence continues at coordinate 49,320,600 of JAJSOF020000021.1, read as the reverse complement.
ATGATATGATATATGATATGATATGATATATGATATGATATGATACATGATTATGATTATGATTTTGATATGATATGATATAATATATGATATGATATATGATTATGATATATGATATATTATATGATATGATATATGATACATCATTATGATTATGTTTTTGATATGATATGATATGATATAAAATGGTCGACCTGGTTGGCGAGTTGGTATAGCGCTGGCCTTCTATGCCCAAGGTTGCGGGTTCGATCCCGGGCCAGGTCGATGGCATTTAAGTGTGCTTAAATGCAACAGGCTCATGTCAGTAGATTTGCTGGCATGTAAAAGAACTCCTGCGGGACAAAATTCCGGCACATCCGGCGACGCTGATATAACCTCTGCAGTTGCGAGCGTCGTTAAATAAAATATAACATGATATAAAATGATAAGATATATATGATATATGACATGATATGATATGATATGATATGATATGATATGATATGATATGATATTATATTATATGATATATGATGATATATGATACATCATATGATACGATACGATATGATATCATATCGATACGATATATGATATGATATGATATGATATGATATGATATGATATGATATGATATGATATGATATGATATATGATATGATGTGATATGATATGATATGATATGATATATTTATTCCACCGGCTTACATCAGTCGTGATGGCCCTTCACATTTCTGTAAACAGTGCCATCACTCCCTTGGATGCATATTCTCCTTAATTAACCTTTTTTAAATATCCGGCTATTACATATAAATGACCCTGATCACTTTTCCATCACGTCACTTATCTCGGTTTCCCTCCCTTCTTTTTCTATTTACCCTCCCTTTCCCAGTTATCTATCTTATTCTTACTAATCTCATTTAACTAAACAATCACTTCTCTCAATTCCTTAGTAATTGTTCCCAACATTGTTTACATAAAGTTGAACTCTTCCATAGTTGTCAACTTATTCACTTGAATCACTAACGTTCACTGACCACTAATCTAATCTGTAACAGACGCGGTGGGCGCAGTAGTGATGGTATATAGCACGAGGTCTGTGTTGCAGGGTTGGTGAGATCGACGCGTGAGGCCGGCTGCCCGACGTCCTGGCAACCATGGCCATCGACTGCAGCTTGAAATGTTCCAAGGGCGTCCTTATTTCATTCAACCTTTTCTTCTGGGTGAGTTTTCAGTCTCTCGTGTTATGTTTATATGGAACAAGTTGTGATTACTAGGTCTAAAATAAAATTTCTACGTTTTAACAATACAAGTTATGAACTTTAAGCCTTGGTTTTTCTGAACTGACGCATGCGAGATGCGAGGTGCGAGGCCCGCCTCGCACAAATCGGGACTACGGAAGAGATAGTGAGTGGTCTCGCAGTTATAGAAACCACTCACTATCTGTTCTGTACTGCGTCGGTTCAGAGAAACCAAAGCTTAACTAGGGTACCTACCCTATCTCTGATTGAGGTTCTGGCTGATATGTAGGCCTACAGTACTGTTGTTGTTATTTAGTCAACTGTCCGAAGACAGGTCTGAACCTCACAAGTGATACCAAGAAGGCACCACTTATGACACAACTAGGCCAGGAGATAATGGGGTAGGGTGGCCAGTTCCTTTTCCCCTCCATTGCATACACAGCCGACTAGCTACGTATTACACTAGTCGGACTTCAGTTGCATACAAACAATTGTTCTTCCTCCGATAAACATATCGTCAAGTGCTATGTACTGCCGGACATATTAACAGCCAGAACTCAATCAGAGGAGTACAGTACATATAAGCCTATATATTATCAGGCAATACGTCTCACTTAACGATATGTGTCAGAGGAAGAACAATAAAATTGTTTGTATACATCTGAGGTCTGATTAGTGTAATAGATTGGTGTCAACGAAATCAGCACGACGACTTATGATTCTGAATTTATTCGTTCGCCGTGTGCTTTCCTGTAAAAGACGACATATATAGGATGGAAGACAACCTTTTACAATCCTTCACACACGTAACAGATCATATCATTTGGGAGTGTTTTGTCAAATATTTTTTTCATACGACAAATAGTTTTTGTAATATTTCCAGAAAACGAATGTTGCAACGTTGTAGACAGTAGCAGAGATCATTGCACCTCAGCATAGTCTACTGAATGCCGCTCCAATTATCTACTTGACAGGGGGTTTGAGAGGATGTACACACATACCGTTTTGTAAACAAAAACATCTGTTGAGAATCAAATCAAAATTTATGTAATCGTAACATGTTAATTGCATGAACTATGTTATTCGTTATCTATGATGAAACGTTCGTTATTGTATCGTTTCAGCACTAAATTTAGTACGAATAAACACGTTGTTTCCGTTACATTTTAAGGCAATTTCATCAATAATACAGTAGAATGAATGTCCAGATACTCACTATTAGAAAACTGTGGCCTCTCGTTGGGCTTCAACAGCTTCGAACTGCACGTAGCCTGCAACTAATGATGAAGTGAATGTAAGCGTGTCGTCCGCTTTTTTTTTTTTTTTTTTGAAGTGAATTTTTAATGGCAGGCAGAGTAACTATCTCATGCCCCCATGTTTTAGATTGCTACCAGTACACTTCATTAGAACCAGGTACCCAGCTTCGAAGTCGTCCGCTCCGTACATCTAGCTCGGCATATGGTTTGCGTACGTCAGAAACAGTGTTGCCAGCGTGTCACTGCCCCGTTCCCATGCAATGTGTTTACGATTATTATTAACGCAATTTATCGAAATCTGTGTTATTTTCCATGCAAATACTACTGTAACATGGCCATACATAGCTTACTCTATCATTCTACATAAGATAAAATCCTATTTTGAGCAGTTTCATGAAAAACTTAATCATAATTTCAAGTTACAAAAGATCTTTTTTTTTCGAAAACCGCCCTTCTGAAAAATAAAATATTATTAGACTTTTTTGTTTGTCATAATTCGAGATATCATATCTCAGAAGGATTGTAAAAGGTTACCATCCATCCTGTATAACTGTAGATTACTTAGCGTTCGGACAGAGACGTAGAAAGTGTTACAGTAAGAGATTGTAGTTGTAGAGAAAATCACAATCATATAAATGAGACTATTTATGTGATAAGTGCCTGAGATACGTCATGCATATTAATAATTATCAGAAATAAATAAATTATAATGAATTTATAAAAAAAAAACTTCTACAAAAGACAAAGGAATAAGGCACAAACATTATTTGAAAATTTAAATAATTAATTGTGATGTATAATTTGATTTTATGACTATTTATTTATAAATTAAGAGTACTTCACGCTAAATAATTTAGTACCTATATTCTTCTAAGGAAAAACATTTGCATTTTTTACCAGGGACACACATAGTGCACTGTCATTTTTTTAAATTTGGGAACATTTCATCAGGTCCACTCAAACTTCATCTAAACGTTTTGATTGAAGAATTTCCTTCAATTCACTATCTTTTTTAGAATTGGGAACATTGCTCACAATTTATGATCTCATACAAGTGAAACTGAACAAAGTTTCATCTGGTTGCAATTTGCTTCACAGCATGAACTATTTTAAGAATATTGCAGTAGTAGTAGTAGTAGTAGTAGTAGTAGTAGTAGTAGTAGTAGTAGTAGTAATATTTATTTTAAAAAATCATCTGCCCGTATATCAGGGGTGACTAAAAGATCCAGAAAGCCAAAATTCTAAATAAATAGTGAATATTATCATTATTATATTACATTTTATTTTTATAACAATATTCATATTTAATTAATTATATTTATTTGCTATTAATTTCCGGATCCTCGTGGTCATCCTTAATTAAGTTCTCTCTCTCCCTCCTCTCTCTCTCTCTCTCTCTCCCTCTCTCTCTCTCCTAGCAATTTTAATTACAATTGAAATATAAATAGTGATTGAGAATAAAATTTGAACTGAATTCTTTAATATTTGAATGACAATTTTATTGATGGTTGCAAAATTTTAACAAGATTTTTCAGGAATTTATATGTGTATTCTAGCAGAGATTCTCTTGCACCAAATAATGGACCAATGACAGTCAAGAACTCAAGAGGAATAGAGTAATTTAACACTCAAACAAGGAAGATAAGGTTCATAAATATCTTTCGTTTCACGATCAACTTGTGCGACCTGTTGATTATCCCTTTCGAAGCGTACAGTTGGATTCAAGGTCACCGCTTTATGATTATGTCTATTAATAGCAATAATATCTGCGCTTCTGTTGGAACCATCTCTGGAACTACAATGAACTTCCTCTAAAACCTCCCAACCTTGTTTACTGATATTAATGGCTATTGATGTTCTCAATCTGTTGTGCCTGTTACGCATCAGCTCGCCTTTTCGAAGTCATCTCCAATGTTGCCACATATCGAATTATTCCAATGTCATCAACAGCAAGGCATACCACAACACTTAATAACATTAATAAGAAATTTGTACACTAATAACCAAATTGTAATTGACTGTAAAGAAGGACAACAAATAACCAATATAAATAGAGGAGTAAGACAAGGGTGCCCATTGTCACCGTCATTTTTTAATGTGTACAGTATATGGACGACATCGTGCTGAAGTGGCAGATGGATTTGAAAGTAAATTTTAAAATAAAAAACATAAATTTAAATACGATACTTTTTGCCGATGATCAGGTTTTAATTTGTGCTTCTGAAGATGACCTACAAATGGCAATATTTAAATTAAACAAAATAAACAAAGAAAATAACTTAACTATATCGACTACTAAAACAAAAGTGTTAGCCTTTAGAGGATTAGAAACAATTAGAGCCAAAATCGTGTTGAATGGAAGACTGATAGAACAAATTAATACTTTTAATTATCTGGGCTGCAAATGTTACGTTTTATTTAACGACGCTCGCAACTGCAGATGTTATATCAGCGTCGCCGGATGTGCCGGAATTTTGTCCCGCAGTAAATCTACTGACATGGGCCTGTCGCATTTAAGCACACTTAAATGCCATCGACCTGGCCCGGAATCGAACCCGCAACCTTGGGCATAGAAGGCCAGCGCTATACCTACTCGCCAACCAGGTCGACTCTGGGCTGCAATATCTCATATGTAAGAAAAGAAGATTTTACGAATAAAATAAACAAATTTAATTATATCTGTGGGATAATAAAAATAACTTTAAAATACACTAGCAAAGAAGCAAGATTAAAATTTTATAAAGTTATGGCAGTCCCTATGTTGCTGTACGGCTCTGAATTCTAGACTCTTACTAAATCCGAAGAAAAAAGAATCGAGGTGATAGAAATGAGATTTTTTTAGGAGTATAGCAGGTTATACTCTCTTAGACAAGAAACGCAATGAAGACATCAGACTAGAACTGAATATATTCAATTTAATTGAAAAGCTCATAGAATATAGGAATAAATGGAAGAAACACGTTAAAAGAATGACTCAAGACCGTATTCCTAAATTAATATTCGACTGCAGACCAACTGGTAAACGAAACATAGGTAGACCCAGGAAAAGAAGGCTTCAACAATTTTAAAATTTATATACTTCATGAGACCGGAACGAGCCAAACAAGGCTTAAACCATGTGGCTGATGATGATAATGATGATGATGATGATGATGATGATGTCATCAACAGCGAATGGAACTGAAATTTGTAATAAAATAGCAATTAATATTCCCAGTTTTGTTTGTTTCTTCAGTTTCTAATTTTTAAATACGGGACAAAAACGTGTCCCGAAAACCTCTTTCGGGAAAAGAGATACATTAGCGTATTTTATGGGACGTATGGGAACCCTACTGATATAAAAATGCATGCCAGCTCTCCACACACGTTATTCCAACAGGGACTGTCGTTTTTCATCTGTTAGGGTACGTTTCTTAGTCGTTTAAAATGGACAATCAGCGAGCGTAAGCTAGCAATAGAGATGCTCAGAGATAACTGAGCTTGAAGTCTTATAGCAGGGTTTGAACTGTGGTATCGATTTTCTGTTGGTCACATGACCATTAAAGCTTGCCGTCCATGCGCGAACAGTCAAAGCCAACGGGGAAAAAAAGTATAGGCTAAGTTTTAATCCAACAGTGGAATAATACTACTCTATAGAAAACATAATTTACCTATATTGCATTTATTGAATACACTGAACAACAAGAATTTTGCTCCGATCTAAAACAATGTGTCCCTTATGATTTGGTGTGCGCCGAATACGAAAATGTATCTCTTTTCTTCGTATCATGTAAGGTTTTTAAGATATACTATGATTTCACTTTTCGATAAGCGCTGCACCTGGAAATATCTGGTGCGGGTTGCGGGTTGTAAACCAAAACAAAAGGTAATGCATTTTATGAGTATATGACTTATTTCCGGTTTCTTATGGTTGTTGGCATGTTCTTTTGTACTTCTAATAAATAAACAGATATTGGTCCCTTCTATTCAGTAAATTTCATAACAGTTCAAAGTGAGGTCTACGCAATGAACAAACAAGGGCGTGGTTTTCAGTATTTAAAAGAAACGTTTACCAGTTTGAGTGAGGGCATATTAAAAGAGGGCATTTTCATCGGTCCATAAATTCACAAAGTTATGGCTGACTCTTTGTTTGAGGAAAACTTTCCGTTACAGAAAAAATGACATGGCGCGCTTTCAAAGATGTTTGCTCAAATTTCCTTGGAAACCATGTCAAGTGCATATGAGAAAATGGGGTGTAATATGTCTCTCAAAAATTTACTTTTTACTTTCTCATTTGGATTTCTTTCCTCCTAACCTTGGAGCGGTAAGCGACGAGCATGGGGAAAGATTTAATCAAGAAATATCTCAAGTGGAAAGGCAATATAAAGGAAGATCATCATCCAGCATGCTTGCAGACTATTTTTAGTTCCTTGTAAAAGACAGTCCCGGGTCTAATTATTTATAAACGGAAGTCATCCAGAAAATTCTTTTAAATGTAAGTTCAAATTCCGAGATTTTTCTCATTATACGCATGAAATATTTTTATTGTTATTGTGTTTTAAACTATGCAACATCATTTTTATATCCAATACACGTTTTTAAACTATTATGAGGCATTTTGAATTCCTAGTGTGTTGTAATTTTACCTGTAGCAGTGAAAAATTAAAAAAGAAAAAAAAAAGTTTTTTCCTTAAAAATTCAATTCATTTTCTCCGAAAAATGGTACGTGATGGGGCAATTTGGATTTTATATTTAAATGTAGGGCACAGATATTAGTAATATTCACCTAATTTTATTTCGAAGCAAGACAGAAAGTAAAAATTTGTTGTTCAGTGATATTCAAGCGTTTAGTATCGCGATTTCTTTTGTTCCTACATCTACTAATAATAAATCTGTAGCCGAAATTTTTCTGGTAATTTTCGATTTTCCAAAAATAATTGGTCCTAACATATATAATTAACCACCCTGAAACCGAAAATCGCTTTTTTGAAATTTTTGTTTGCATGTCTGTCTGTCTGTCTGTATGTATGTTTGTTACCTTTTCACGCGATAATGGCTGTACGGATTTCGATGAAAATTGGAATATAAATTAAGTTCGTTGTAACTTAGATTTTAGGCTATATGGCATTCAAAATACATTATTTAAAAGGGGGTTATAAGGGGCCTGAATTAAATAAATCGAAATATCTCGCTTATTATTGATTTTTGTGAAAAATGTTACATAACAAACGTTTCTTTAAAAATCATTTGCGATAAGTTTTATTCCTTGAAAAATTTTGATAGGACTGATATTTAATGAGATAAATGAGTTTTAAAATTAAAATAACTGTCATCTAAGGCCGTGTAATGAATTAAAAAACAAATTACTTCGTCTATAAGGGCCTTGGACAGGAACAATCGAAAGCTATGAAAGATGGCCTACAGAGAATGTTTCTGTGTTTGTATGAAGTAATATCGGAAGCTAAATTAACCGATTTGTATAATTAATTATTATTTCGCCATTGGAAAGTGTAGTTTCTCTAGATGGACATAATGCTATAATGTTATTACAGTAATATAATATAATATAATATAATATAATATAATATGATATAATATAATATAATATAATAATATAATATAATATAATATGTAATATATAATATAATTTAAGTTATTTGTTAAGGGTTCAGAACCATAGTGGGCCAAGCGCCATTTACTGAATACGTAGAAAACAAGGGTTAAAATTAAGTTATTACCATAATTCAATGAAACCTATAACAAGTAAAATAAAATGTACACATTAAATCTAAATGATATCAATCTTCATTAAACTATGGTTGCATGTAATAAAAATTAAGAAACATGTTAAAGGAATTGTCATTGCACCAAATGAGTGTCCCTGAACCAAAATGATCGCATTTTAATTATTTGGATGCAATTTTAATTAAGTAACATATTAAACGATTTATCCTTCTATCAAACACGAATGTTCCCTGGATTAAATGTCCTATTTTAATTATGTAATTAGCTAATTACTTTATATTTATATCTAACGGGTGCAGCGGAGCGCACGGGTACGGCTAGTAACTCAATAAGAAGTTACTTGTATCTTCTCTTTGCACGACCATGATCTGCTATTCTTTCTGGATATTTAATGCCTATAGTGAACAGTTCTTTTAATTTATTTTTATACTACAACATATTGTATATAATATATTTCATAATGTTTTATTTCATATCTTTATTACGTTAAATTGTTTTTATATCTCCAAAGCCATTTTAAGCACTTTCCAGATTGCAAGCGGACCTCGTGGCGGCAATTGCCGTTGCTCTGCCTGTGAAACATGCCGAATTCATTTACGTATACAATAAAACATTCTAAAGTTCTTGTACACGATCTGGTTTTCGTCAAATTCAGTGCTTCATAAGACTTATCTTTGATTATCTTCAAAGTAAATAAGAGCATGACCAAGACCAAGACTTGACAATTCTTTGAAGAAAATGACCAATGGGATTCGAAAATATTATGACGCCAAAAAAAAAAAAAACATGGCGTCCTGACCGAGAAAAGTTGTTTGCAAATTAATTCAGTTATTAATTAGAACCACGCCTGTACATCATGGGTTCTGTAGAATACCACAATAAAATAAAATAAGGAGGAAATAGCAAAGTAGATACAGTATCTCGAGTTAAGTACCAAGCATGTATTTTTGAATGGAAAAGATTCTAACCTATAACCTGCTAATCATAAATATTTTGTTTTAAAACAAATTTGCAACAATAATATTATGATGAAGGATCGGTGGAGCGGAGAAAAATTCCCTCCGGCACCGGGATTCGAGCCCGGGTTTTCAGCTCTACGTGCTGACGCTCTATCCACTAAGCCACAGCGGATTCCAATTCCGATGCCGGATTGAATCCTCTCATTCTGTCGGATCCCGGCCACTTAGACCTATATTACACTAACAAGTTTCTGTGTCACATAATATGAGCCGTTCAGAGCAGAAGTGGTGTAAGTCAAAAATGGGTAATGAGGGTTAAAGTAAACATTCTGTAAAATACAGCATTTTTGCTCTGAACGTCTCTTATATGATAAAATTTTTATCAAATATACAGGGTGCGTCAGAAAGAACGGATGGATTTCACATGGCAAGAAAATTGTAAAGATTCATCAAATCAAAAATTTATTGTTATCAACATATTCACCAATACATGCAGTTTATTTATGTAAAACAACATTATCCATATGATGTCCTTGGCTTTCAATACAGGCATCGAGGCGTTTTCTGATGTTCGCCATCACTTTCACAGTCATAGCTGGTGCAATTGCCACGATTTCTTCACGAATCGCTGTCTTCAGTTCGTCCAGTGTATGTGATCGATGTTTACAAACTTACGCCTTCAAATGGTCCCAAAGAAAGAAGTCGCAGGGCGCGAGATCTTACCGTAGCCTCGGACAATCTCAGTGCAATAGAATTTCGTCCAGGTGATTTCTTCTTTAATGTTGAACCTGTGATACGAAATGAAGCCTCCCACCGCAAAATTGTATTCCGAGTTGGAATCCTAGCGTGACATCCGATGTCGAAATGAGTCCTGAGTGGCGATCACAGACTCTTCATTTTTCAAAAATGTCTCTACGATGAAAGCACGTTGTACACCAGACCAACACCATGTTCTCAACTGAAACTGCATTCTCTGGCTGACCCAACAGTCGTGGTCCCCCTCACTATATCTCTCTCCTCGTTGCGTATCGATAGTTTGAAATCCATCCATTCTTTCTGACGCACCCTTTATTATATGATCAAATGTAAGATTTTGACTATATTACACTATGTCAAAACTTTGATCACATCTTTCATTACAGTTCTAATAATGAGTCCACAATAGTTCATGCTTGTTGTAACTGTAAAATATGTATTAATGATTATTGCATTAATACTGAAGAAGAAATCAAAGAAAAAATGTATTTCGTCGGCTCAGAGTGTAAACCTGCTAACTACAAAAAGGAAATTTTACAGAGGAAACAAAAAATTGAGTATAAATTAACTCTGAAACTTTAGGACCAAATCCAAAGTGCAGGTGCTGAAGTTTCAGAGTTAATTTATATTCAGTTTTTTGCTTCCCTGTAAAATTTCCTTTTTGCTAGTCAACAGGTTTACACTCTAAGCCGACATTTGAGTTAGAGATTGGGGTAGGGAGAAAAGATACAAAAGGAATCCAACAAACTCTACTGAGAGAACTTCAGTGTGAAGATGTGAAATCCTATATATACTAGGTATTTAATAATGGATGATGAAACATTTCATGTGACTCATAATGTGGTATTAAAAGTTTTGTGGTTTTCACAGACTATGTGTACTTAATGTCCGCCATTTTCTTTCTTCTCAGTCACAGATTTTATCAAAGGTATGATGATCACCATAACTTTTAACACAGAACTATGTCACAGCTAGATGTGATCATATATGCTTTATTACACTGCAAAAGATTTTATCATATATATTTTATCAAACTTCTGTGACACAGAAATTTGATAGTGTAATATAGGCCTTAGTCACTCGTAATGAGTGCACCTCTGCACATAGTGTGTTGGACATTGTGTCACTCTCACACATCTGTGACACAGTGCTTGAGGGTTGGCCACTAAAGGGAAACTGAGAGGTGGAACTTAAACTGAGAGGATCATATGAAATCACATGGCTTGGTTTAAGTTATACAGGGACATCATTTTATTTTTACTTCAATTTTTATTGTACCTGAGTTTTTTAATGTACTTCACTCCCACCCCTTCTACTAATGAAGTTCAACCGTCCTCCACACAGATCCAAGACCGCATATACAGTCATAGTAGCCTTACGGTCATGTTCCAAAACTATGTTCACGTTTTCCATTGACGAAAGAGCTTTCATTATTGAATCATTTTCGCACAGATACTGTGGTCCATTTGCCTACGTCGTATCCCGGTTTCCCCCAGCAGCTTCTATTCGCCTCTCTGTAAAGGCTAGTGGCTGGGCTGTCTTAGCTGTTTTCTGAGAACATTAATTTCTGTTAGGAATTGGACGTCTAGGTAATATTATTCAACTGTTTAAAATAACTTAAATAAAAGGGCCTCGTTAAGTAATTAACTGTCACGTGATTTCCCCCCCCCCCTTTCTACGACCTTGCGACGTGACCACTTGGACGGACAGTAGATGGCATTCTGAGTAATTTTATCTTTTCGGATCGGGCAGAAGTGAAGATTGCATTTACAGTACGTAAGGTCCTCTTTTATAGAGTAGGTACAGAATTATTTCAACATGAGTTACTAGTACGAAGGACGAAACTGGTAACTGGAATTAGGTATAATAGTCTATAATGCGATTATATGCACAAAAGAACTTAAGCCTGTATCGAAATGAACGGCCACCATTTTCAAAATTGTGTTCAAATATCCATATTATGATTATTTCATTCTCTATAGTGTACGCTAATGTTCTGTAGGCAGTATAATATACACTGCATAATGAATACGTCCGCATGGATAGCTCAGTTCGTGAGTAAAAACACTCATTGTTATTACTAGACTTCGTGGAATTGCCACGAGAATCGTAAGGTTTACCATGCACGCAGTATAGACTGTATGAGAAGGGGGCGTGGAAAGAATAGAGTATGCCTCTAATGTAAACACTGAGCAGTATACTCCGGTTACAATAAAACCTGTATCCTGCATTCAAGAAATATAATGAATGATCATTGAAGTAGGAAATGTCTAAACATATAAATACACAATTATTTTGTAGTGAGATATATTAACTCCTAAAATTTAATGTAATATACTCACATCATTCTTGAATATGTGCATTGCAGATAAGAGTTACGTACATTTTGAGCGACTGCAAAGTAATCTCCTCCTATTTATATTGGGAAAATGTAGGTTCAACATCACACGATGTAATAGGCGCATATTTGAAGAACGGAAAGTCACTACTTTTTAGTACACCAACTTCAGACGTCTTGTCGTGACCTGATGGTACATCATTTATAATACGAAGTTGTGAATGGGCAGAATTTTTAGCAATAATGTTTCTGATCTTACATTTTACTTTTTCTGAAATTAGTGAATTGTTATTTTGGATAACGGTTTGTGATACTTTATACACTATATTAAAGGCTTCTGAGAGTTGTATTTTAGACGATTCTAACACGGTGATGCTTTTGGACACGATTTTAAAATTAGAATCAATGAACAGAATATCTTCCAATATCTGTTCAGAAGGCTGCAACAGCGGAATTGTCTGTGCTATCCAATGCCTAAATTACCTCCATTATTTTGCCGTAATATTCTGCATAATAATTAACAGCATCCAACCACGTTTCCCAACGGGTCAAGACTGGCTGCGGGGGTAAGGGTATTCCAGCGGCAATTGTTTGGAACAGCAACACTCTCATTGTAGCATGTTTGATTGAATTCTTGTCTGCACTGAACAAATGTTAAACTTTGACTATTCCAACCACAGTAATGCAAAAACATGTGCTTACATAGGTATACATTAGCTGTATCTGCACTATCTATTTGGACCGGTCACATCTCTAAACACGAACTGCTTATACTACGAGACCGGGAGGACGCTCACCTCTTCTATACTACCGTACGTCGGCAACCTGATTGCATGCTGCGTGTGGCAATTCAACGAAGTCTAGTTATTACTGTACAGTATTTTGATTAAACAAAAACCTAATGAAAATTATCAAACTCAAAATCGCGATATTTCCTAGTTTACGTAAATGGATGAACTACTTTTCTTCTCTCCTATACCTAGTAAAGTGATTTGTTTGTATATTACGCCAGTATCATCGAACTCCAGTCGTGGAACGGGGTAGCAAATGGCGTTGATCCAGAGGTATAGGCAAGTTAATATTAAAAATGTTAGTAAAAATAAAATGATGTCCCCGTAGAATGGCTGTTGACTAGTGTAAAATCACATTCTGAAATAAAAAAGAAAAATTATCTGTGTACTGCTGCAATACAAAAAAAAAACAAGAATGTGAGTGAATTACGCACAATGCAAATGAAATACTGTCTCTTGATTGTGTTGTTTGGTTTTGTTTCAGATGTCTGGTTGTGTCTTCCTCGTCTTAGGCATCTGGGTAATACTAGACCCCACGAAGACGCACATATTCCACCTGACAGCGACAGATGGCGTCCCCTTAGATCTTGTGCTGTACCTCGCCTACTTCCTCATAGTCATCGGGTGTGTCATAATCTTCGGAGGTTTCTGTGGCTGCTGCGGCTCTTTGTATGAGCGCCGCTCCTTACTCATCGCTGTGAGTTGGCAACCATGTAACGTTCCGATTTCAATCAGCGAAAGCATGAGTTTGTCGTTCGTTCGTTCGTTCGTTGTTCGTTCGCTAAGTGTGTATTCCCAGGGCTGCATTAGAGCCACCTGCCAAACAATCAGCCGTTATCTTCCAATGTGTTACATCAAATTTTTTCACGTCACTTTTATCACTAGTTCTATTATTGCCAATGTATGACACTAGTCTCGTATAACTATTAGTGCATATTACACCTATCTTTATCATTAAATCATTCACTGCAAACCCAGCATTCTCAAATCTTTCCTATTTTCTATCTTCCTCTATCTACAATCCGCATATTTTAACGTTGTCTATCATTTTTTATTTCTTCTTCTGTCCCGAACTTTTCTCCTGTTCACCAATCCTTCTAGTGCATCCTTCAGTAGGCAGTTTCTTCTCAGCCAATTCCTTCTCTATTCCTGATCAGTTTCAGCATCATTCATTCTTCGTCCACTCTTTTTATCACAGCTTAATTTCTTATTCTGTCTGTTCATTTCGCAAGTTCCATTCTTCTTCATATCCACATTTCCAATGCTTCCAGTCATTTTTCTTCACTTCGTCGTTATGTCCATGTTTCTACCCACAAGCACTAGTCTCTTCCTTAGTTATTTTTCAGAAGTTCACAAAGATGCTCTTTTTTTTATCAAGGAATTCATTGAAAATCTAAATACCAACAATGACACCCAACTAAGAGCATAAATGTGTCATATAATTACAGGGTTCGTATGAATCCGTGTTACTTCTTTTCAGTCTGTGTGCATAGAGATAAACCTCTCGCACTGTATTACTATTACAGGTCGATCGATCGAACGCAACAAGATCGACTAAATAAATGCGAAGAAAATTTATCAAGAATAAATTAGACGCTAAACTTTCAAAAAGTAGTAATAAAAATTTGTTGCCTTTCAAAATTTCCTGAAATTCAAACGAGAGAATGCATATTTGAGAAAAGCACAACAGAAGAAAAGTGTATCGCAAGAAGAATCAAGTAAGCCCAAGACTACCGCTGCGGAATAAAAATAAGGCAGAGAGAGAATGCGCAGAGATCGACGAAGCACGCGAGCTTCGTGGACTCTGTGGCTGTAGAATGGCGAGACGTGTCACAGCGGCCGTTTACATCGGCTCAAGCAAACTCTGTGAATCATGTATCTGTCTTTAGTCCGTAAACATACTCTGTAGTCTGTAAAACATTCATTCATTCATTCATTTATTAAATGAACGAAATAAGTTCAAAACATGTATTTTGCTAATTCCGCCCAGAACCGTTCTTGATGACAAACGTTACTTTCATAAACTCTCCAGCTCACTGCTGACTTTTTTTAAAGTTATAAAGAAATAAACTCTTGTAGTTGTTAAAAACCTTTCAAGATTAAATTATTATCAAAACTGATGATCATTATCGTGATATACATTTCATGAGGTGTCTAGTCATCAAAATCGACCAAAATCACTGAATCGATATTCCAGACAAGAAGTTGGGTTACGTTACCCGATTCTGATTCCGATGTTTCGGTGAATCCTTGCAAAACGTGGTACAAGAGTAGACAAATAGATTATTCGGCTAGAATATTTGTAAGTCGAAGAATTAGGCCAAAGCATCGCGCATGTCCGGCATCAAAACCGTCCGTTCACAACTACGACCATAATATAGCGTGTCCGGGTGCTGATTAAAGCATTAAAGTGAAAGAGGTAAAAATCAGAATGCAGTATGTGCGAAAGATTTCCTTATCATTAAACTGAAGTAGGCTATTATAATTTTTTTTCGAATATCTTCTATGAAACTGATGAATATGTTAAAATATCATGTTTATTAACCTTCTGCCTTGTATTGATGAATACTACATCATCTCAAAATGTTGAAAGATTTTAACACTCTGTTTATTGCAATCTACTCTTGGAAGAGCCATGACGTTAATATTTATTTCTTCCTTCCTTTCTTTTTATACTCTGTTTACACTAATGCGTACATTTTTTAAGCTTTTTGTACTCTCTTTACATTAATGCGTACATTTTTTAAGCTAATGGATTTGTTTGTTCCTATCGTAAGTTACATTATTTATTAAGATATTTAACATGTACAAAATCTTTTGAAATTTTAAGAGCCAGTTAGTTTCATAGAAATATTGAAGATATTGAATTAAATGGCTTCCTCTAATGCAGGGCTGGGCACATTACGTGATTCTGAGAAATGAGCGCTGTTTACTTTAAAGAGCATTTCTTCCGAGCGGTGTGACGTTTGCATACTGTACGTCACTCACTGTCAGTGCAGTGGTTCACTCTGCAGTAAGATGGCGAACTTTGAAGATGCAGCCGTCTGTGAAGCTGTATGTCAGACGAAAACCTAAATTATATTTTGAACATACTAATTCATTTGTTCCAAACATTAAACGACTTCTGCAAATGAAACGATCTCATAAGTCTCGGAAACAACCACATAGTTATTTTGGTTATTGAGTTTGAAAAAGTTTTGTTTCAATAGCAAATATTTATTGATTTCAGATTGATAGAAGTACGATTTTGTTACAATGTTTATTCATACAAAAAAAGGTGTAAGAGAATGTTTATTATTAATTTTGTTATTGTGTTTATTTTATTTAGCTAGCTAGTGAGTACAAATTAAATTTTTAAAACAAAAGTGTTTCTAGCCACTACCGTAAGAGCCAGGCTCATGTACGGTGCGGTCTTAGCCAATAATATAACGTTAAATTTACAAGGACAGTAAATTTCTGGTTTAAATCCATTATTACATATGTTTATATTATTAATACCATTATGTAATTGTTAAAGCATTGTGCATATAGCCTAATGATTGATGTGTATATTTATTTATTTATTTATTTATTTATTTAACCTGGTAGAGATAAGGCCATCAGGCCTTCTCTTCCCCTCTACTAGGGGATTACAATTACAATATTAAGAATACAATTACAATTATAATTACAATTAATATTAAATTTACAGATACAATAAAAATCAAAGTACGAAAAGATTAACTGATTAATAAAAGCTAGATAGTTTATTGTAAAAGTTAAGAAGAGAGAAGCATTTCTTTTATTAATTAAGTACAAATTAAACCTACTCTACGCAGTAAGAAAATGCTTAATAAGCTTGCTTTTGAACGCTACTAAATTCCGACAGTCTCTGATGTCACTGGGTAGGGTATATGTGTGTAGAGCGAAGTTTATTTCATTAAATTAATAAGAATGTTAAAAAGTCTGTACTGTACAATGGATTGATGTAATATTCTTATAAACTATTATGTACTGACAGACTGAATGACTAGAACAACCGTGGCTCTTATTATATTAATGCAGGGAAGGTAGCTGCAATGTGAGTCCGCCACTGCGTGAGCGTTCTGCTCTGGCTTGGAATTGAAGTGCCTTGCGGAGCGAGAGCAGCTCTGGCCGGCTAAATGGAGCCGCTCTCATGCCCGGCCCTGGCATAAATAATGAGAAAGACCTGAATTTAAGAGAAAAGAAGAAAATTGTTGCAATGCAATAAATAGATCTAATCATTAGAGAGAAAAAAGGAACTTAATTTTGAAACTTTTATAAATGATTTCTCAATATGAAAATAGATCTTTTTAGAGTTGCAATTGTAATACGAGTAGTTTTGTGTTCAGGTATCGTCTGACACAAAATCAAAGCACTGGACATAGGGATTTAATATGGGAAATCATTCTCAAATAATCTCACCTCTGTTCATTTCTGGGGAAAATGTTTAAATATAGTTTTTAAGTTATTAACAGAGAAAAATTCGCTCCGGCACCGAAGATCGAACCCGGATCTCCCAAAGCACTGGTAACCATCACAAATAATTCTGTAGGACCAAAAATTAATCTCTACATAGTATATTTTTTAAGGATTAAAATAATGAATCAGAATACAAAAATAACACATTTTAATTTACTATTATATATACCGGTATACTGTCCGCATTTCACGAGAAGATCCGCGCAAGGAATGCGAGTTTTTCCCTCACTCTTATAACCTATCCTCAACTCGGAACCGGCCGGCCATTGACTGAGTCATCCTTGTCCCAGCCGGCCAATGAATCACCTCTATCCACCTCCTCCTTCAAGAACGCCGAGTTACTGGCTTACTCTCGCCTCTTACCCCGCAAGGACCATACTCCCCTCGCAGGGATTCTCTCGTGAAATTTGGACAGTACTTAAAGCAGTAATGTGGGTTTTTTATTTATGTTTTCCAGTACTTCGTATTCCTGTTCCTGCTGCTTTGTGCGGAGCTCGCAGTCGCTATCGTAACTCTTGTATATCGTGAAGAATTCCTCAAAGGCCTGGAGGGCAGGCTTATGAATCGGTTCAAAGAGCACTATGGCCAAGATTCGAATATTTTCACACAAGCCATAGATCAAGCACAATTCAGGGTAAGTCTAAAAGTAGTAGTAGTAGTAGTAGTAGTAGTAGTAGTAGTAGTAGTAGTAGTAGTAGTAGTAGTAGTAGTAGTAACCTAGTTGTAGTAGTAGTAACTTATTATTTTATTTAATGGCGCTCTCGACTGCAGAGCGAATTCAACGTAGACAAGAAATTTAAAAGAGAATAAAAACGACTTCTAAAAATGTCCTGGATTTTACACTGTTTGTTTGGAAGATGTAATACTGCTCTTTTAAACATAATAACCGTGAACGCAAAAAATCTTAAATTACTTCACTACAATTTTTATTGAGGAAAATTTTCTAGCAATAATGGCCATCATATCCGTGTGTCATATACAGAAGGTTGTTTTCGATCTTGGAAACGACTTTGAATGCCAAGTACAGTTACGTGAAAATCATAGGAGCCTGCAAAAAAACGTGGTTTTGTTATTTCCAAGAAAGGTATCTTCTGTGTACTTAACAAGACTGACGGGATTAATTCCAGAGGAAAAAAGCAAGAAAATTCACCCCCCGCCACAAGTCGAAAACCCCCGAGATGATATAAATTAATCCCATCCGAGCTTTACTAGTCTTATTAAGTACACAGAAGTTGCCTTTCTTGGAAATAACGAAATCAACGTTTTTTTTTTTTTTTTTTCAGGCTTCTATTATTTTCAGTTAACTGTGCTTGGCACTGGAAAGGGTCTTAATTTATCCCTCCCAAAAAGAAAGATTTGCATTTCATAACCTCAGAATATATGTATCCGTTCACTGCAACGGGACAGGTTTTTATAAATGAATTATTTGTATATACTGTGTAAAATATAAATATTGATAATTTGTATATTGATTTTTGTTATTATTGTTTTGTCCCTGTAACGTCGTGTGACGTAGGAAGAACATTTTCTTAGTTTAAACAAATTTTTACTGGCAGTTATAGCAAAAGATATGAATTTCAAATCTCAGAATATATGAATGGTGAATTTGCAAAACGACTTAAGTCCCTAGAAGTAGTTTTGAGAAAATTAAAAAAAAAACTGTTTTTAGCCTCGCTGAAGCATATATTGTTACAATATAATTTTGTATATGTAAGAGATATGTAAGAGAAATAGTTTTATTATAAAAATTCGTATTTTTTATTCCTCTTCAGGTCGTAAAAAATTTAATTATCTTTAGGACTTAAGTTGTTCTACAAATTAACCCCTTACCAGTACCGCATTCTGGGACAGATAAGGCACATACCGGTTTTATATTCATATAATTTATAATATAAGCATATAATATTTCAAACTGCATACTGGGACAGACATGGCACACGGTCAATAATTGGATTTGACCATATGTGACATCAGTTGAGAAAGAGAGAACTACTTAAGTTATTTGAATATTAAACCGGTGTGTGCAAGTCTGTCCCATGCGGTAAGGGGTTAACTTCAATCCTACATCATAATTATTAGATTACTGACACATAAACATGTTTAACTAAATGTATTTATGCCAAAATCATAAAATAACCTTATTGCAATTGTTGAACAACATTATTTGGAACAATTGTTAATAACAAGAGCACAGACAACTCTTAGGAGTGTTATAACGAGACCACGGCTTAGTTTCATCTTTCAATTCTTTGTTGTCTCACATGCTATAATGTTTTCGTAAAATGTAAGCACGTCTTATTTATCACGAATGTACTTAGCCGTTTTACGAATATCTTGAACTTTCATTTCATTGATCGGGGGTAAACCACTGTGTTGGAGAAAGAATGATGCTGAAAATGATCAAGAAGTAGAAAGGGAATTGGTTGTGTCACTGGCTGAATAGAACTGTCTACTGAAGGATGCACTGGAAGGAATGGTAAACGTGAGATAAGTTCGGAAAGAATTACCAGTGACAACAGACAAAAAACAATTTGTCAGCTGAGTGTATGATTAAAATTACATATTATATAAGTTTCTTGAGTACTTGACAGGAAAAACAACTTAAGTCCAGGACTAAAGTAACATAATCATTCTCTCAATTCAAACCCCCAAAATGTGGACTTAAGTCGTTTTGCAAATTCACCATTCATTTGTTATTAGGTATTTAAATGATTCCACTTTTTCGTAGTCTATTCCTCTCTTTACTGCATTACTTGTACTGGTTGCTTTAAACTTATACTACACTCTTTAAATTTTAATCATTAAGACAGGCAAAACGCCAAAAGATATATTTTTTTATGTATAATGACACTGGTATATTACATAAGTTGTGTCGAATTTATAAATACACGCAGCCTACTATTAAATTTTAATAGATCAAAGATAATGCTCTGAATCACAAACATTTATGATTTATAAAACACGAGTATGTACTTACATAAAAGTTAGGGCTTTATTATTAAGTCCAAATTTGTTAACAGCTTAAATGGAAATATCTTGAATCGAATTATGTTCAGAAGTTTTCCCACTATGAATGTTCATTTTTCAGCAATGTTTATTTGAAACTTCTCTAAAATTATAGGCCTACATTAATTTATGATGTATTTTACTAATATACAAGGCGATTTAATTTCTGACTGTCGCATTAGCTGTATCAGTGCTATAATAAAGTATATTTAAAATACAGTTAATTAGGTTATGTATGAATTTTGTTTAACGATAAAAAAAATCTGTTAATAAGCACAATTTTGTTTCTTACAGTTTAACTGTTGTGGTATACTCTCTGACAATGATTATGCCACAACAAAATGGAAAAACGAGAGCGTAGGAATCTCCAATAGATCAAGAGTCAACGTGCCTGTTACCTGTTGCATATTAGCTAATCCAGACGTAAGTAACCTAACTTGCCTACCGGGGATCAAATTAAGCAGAGAAAAGAATCATAACCTCAACTAATACATTTCATCATGTTGAAAAACATTCGCAATATATGGAGTTATTCAAGGGTTTGGACACTGAAATCACTAAAAGTGATATTTTTGAAGTTCACATATACCTAAGTGTAAGAACACAATTTTCAGACATTCATAAAAGTAGAGCTTTAACAATACGCAAGGATGTTAAAAATGGTCTAATGTACGATAGTGTGCGAAAAGTATTTTTTTGCACGATTGTGTTTTTATTGTATTTACAGCTATTGTTGTTAGGCTTTGAAAGTTAGAATTCCCACACAGAAACTTGTTGCTAGGGAAACCATTCTCCATAATATAAAACTATATAAAATATACTGAAATAGATCCATTACAGGGTACTTATTGTTATTTGGTTACCATTGCAATATAGTTTTGCGAAGGCTTTGGAATAATATTGCTCTAATTTTTTTTTTTTTTTATGTTATTTTACGAGCTATATCAACATCTTAGGTTATTTAGCGTCTGAATGAGATGAAGGTGATAATGCCGGCGAAATGAGTCCGGGGTCCAGCACCGAAAGTTACCCAGTATTTGCTTATATTAGGTTGAGGGAAAACCCCGGAAAAAACCTTAAACAGGTAACTTACCCTGACCGGGAATCGAACCCGGGCCACCTGGTTTCGCGGCCAGACGCGCTAACCGTTACTCCACAGGTGTGGACGATACACAGTATGTTCACAAACAACGCATAGTGGCATTCTGTGGATCTGTATAGAATCGTGAATAGTCTGAAGAATATTGGTAATTTATATTAATATTTTAAGTTCTGAACAAACTGAGCTATTCTGTTATTATTGTATTATTTACGA
This sequence comes from Periplaneta americana, assembly GCA_025594305.2. NCBI lineage: Eukaryota > Metazoa > Arthropoda > Insecta > Blattodea > Blattidae > Periplaneta > Periplaneta americana. The sequence goes on along the minus strand of JAJSOF020000021.1, from coordinate 49,298,753 downwards.
AATGTGCAGGATTCCAAAAGAAAGTAAACTCATCTGTTATTAAATAATTATGCAAATAAGAGTGTGTAACACATTTTATTTTTTTCCGATTCTTCGTTAAATTTTCACGTCTCGTGCTTATATGCGTTCAGTTGCGTTACAGTCCAAGTTCAACATCAGAATTACGATACGAACTTCCTAGCTGCCATTACAGTAGACATGAAAAAGATTCACAAAGTAGTTGTTCATCTGATGATAGTAATAAATACTGTATTATGTTTCAGTTTTGCTCCAGTAACGTATTGTGACGTAGAACGAATATTTTCAAAGTACAAATAGTGTTTTTTTTTCTGAACCTGAAAGGAGTAAGCCTATTTCTTTTGATAAAATAAAAATGTTCATTGTTATTTGTTATAACGAGGCTAGAATCATAATTGTATACTTTGTATGTTATTTTTATATGTACCGGTATGGGTAAATTAATTTAGATTGGGAGTTACGAACTTTACCAATTACAAATTATTGTTTTTTTATATTATTTTCTTGTTCTAAGGCTATGAACGACTAGAGCACATGTTTGGTTACCACCTGGCTGTACATGTTAAGCTGGTTCACAATAAACCGGGAACGGAAACAACGAGAATGAGAACGGAAATATTGTTAAAATAAATGTGTTTAAATGTGAGCATTCACAATTAACTATTGTGAATGCTTACATCTAAATATATTTATTTTAACATTTCTGCCGTTCTCGTTCTCGTTTCCGTTCCCGATTTATTGTGAACCAGCCTTTAGTCGTTTTGCTTCACTGACACCAAGAGACGCCATTTTACTTTTCACTCGGTATAGAGATATAGTTCAAGGTCACACAACTTCACAATTTTGGTACTAACTTCCTAGCTCTATACTGTACAACTTCTTACGCGCAAGCCTATTTATCTGAAAAATAATTCGATGTGAGATATAGTAGCCTCTATGTTTTGTAATTTCTAATATTGATTATAAATGTAAAAGAATCTGTGAGCAGTCATATACACTCGTACCACATGCCTGATATATATTTTTCTTTCGTTCCTTCCCCCTGCATACTTCACACTAGGTTTCCAACGCTGGAAGTCCAATTATTGTTGTTTCAAGATTTTTCAGCGGAACTGTAAGTAATTTATTTACAAAGATTTTAAAAGGGCGTACAATGTAAATTAAATAGATTTGTGCACACAGTGTAACATGCTAATAATTTTAATAGGAACAGAATGATAAAAAGTGGAGGGAAATTGGAGGTGAAGCTATGGTGGAATACAAGACACTTTCAGAACATCATTACGATAATTTATTACGAATAGTTCAAAATTCTCAAAGATCAACATGCATAAATTAGTATAACGTAGAATGGTTTTTGTGGTTCGATAGAGTTTAATAAACATTAATTAAAATGTCCATCATATACTAAGGATATTCTTTGGTACATGCAGGTGGAAGAATCCTGGCAACATCCACAAGCAAAGGACGAAACGGCGTGCCAGGACACCGAATATGAAAGACACCGTTTGGCAAGACATAAAAAGGTAATCTGTCATAAGTAATTCAAATTTATATAGACACCAGACTGGGTGTTATAGTGAGCAGGCGAACTTTCAGTGCTGAGCGTAGAACTTGTAAATAATTCTGAAACGTTGGAAAAATTAAATTTACTCGTATGTACACATCAAAACCTTTTTATTCTTAAATAAGTCGAACTGTCAAAGGCCTGCAAGCAGTGAGGCCTAAAAGATTAGTTTATCCCTTTTACAGCAACAATTCGATCCTAAAACAAGATCTATACACACACACACGCACGCACGCACACACACACAGACACCTACCTTTCATATCTCAGTGAATAATACGGCATCCTGCTTTACAACTGGAATGTTACAGGCTTAATATTACAAGCGATGGGATGGTTAACGAAATTCGCATGTATTGTTCTTAAATCTCTTAACATTCCCTGTTATGAGATAGCCTACAGAAGATTGTGATGGAAATTCTGAAGGCCTCCCCAGCGAATAAGGTAGTAATAAGAAGGGAAATAGAAAAATTTTCGGCTCTATTTTTTTTTTGTGCACATTCGCTAGGTTAACATTTGATTCCACTTTCAAACACTAGAGCTCAGTATAATTGAGCACCAGCACGGACTCTGGCACCAGCGAACGCTGCAACAGCAGTCTCTATTCGCTGGCAAGTTTGCTGTCGATTGCTGGTGCGATATCAGCGTCAACTCTAGCGTAGAACCTCATGCTGATGCTGGTACAGCTGGTTCCAAGGTCACTGAAATAAGTCACTGCCACATCAAAGGTACCGATGCGCAGTGTTCATACTTATAATTCCCTATACGCTGGTCTCCCTTCAAATCCTACACTATCATTATGCAAACACATAATTTTTAATGTACAAAAGGAATAATTATTTATTTTACTCTCATCAATTTTCATTGTCTTTTCATGTTCATAAATCCCAATTCCAGTAGTTAACCGCACTCGAGGACGGATGATTTTGAATCAATCTTAGCAGTACCTATTAGATGTAGGTACCAGTATTGCATAATCTCTCTTTTTTATATTCGCTTTAGAAACATTGTAATTGTTATTATATAATGTTGTTATATTCTGATCTTAATATTCTTTTATGCACTCTTAACATTAAAACACGCTTGTTATGACGCTATAAACCGTGCACAAATGGCCCAATTCTGGCACTGATGCCAGAAAAGGTTACCTAGCAACTAGTATTCCATGACGTCATCACCGCCTTCACAACATAATTTTATACAACGTACCTGTAAGAAAAAGCTTCAAAACGACAACAAAATAACATTGTCATAGAAACGATTACTTAGTAACCATGCAATATATTAAGTAATATATCCAATACGTACCGACTTATGTCTCTACTACGTCATAAAATTAGGCCTACATTTTGTAAATTTATAAGTTTTTTTTAAATATTTTAATGCATAAAACCTTGTAACACTTGTATAATCTTCATTATAAACACTCGTGAAAATTAGCTTACGCGCTAAACATTCAATCGTGCCATAATTACTAAAATTATACACTAGTTACATAAATGACCATTAAGAGGGTGGTAAGACGCAGGTATAGGTGACGTTGAAATAATTTTGTTACCTCTAACTCCACAATGTGCAAGGATCCACTGTTTGAAGAATAAAAAAAAAGTCGTGCGTTTCGAAACAGTTTTTGTGCTAGATAGAAAGAGCACGGAAGGCAGGAATGGAAGATACTGCGCATGTGTATAACAGCACTCCTACCACTCTTCCAGAAACATAATTTGACAAAATTATAAATTTGTAATTATCATTTAGGATTGAAATGAAATGAGAGTAAAGCAAGAAATTCCAAGAATAATTTATAAAGCCTACTTTCCTCTTAGAAATAATTCAATTCCTCTTTCGAAACCAGCGCTAAATGTGCTCGCTTCAACTGATATTTTTTGTTGAGAATTGTAGCAAGATATCCCCCCACCGCTCATCGGTGCGCAGATAAAGTGTCACAGGTCTACCAATCGTCTATCTAATTTGACCAGTTGTTTAAAACTTTACAAAACTCTAGAATACTGAAGTTGTTTTTTTTTTTTGTTACATCAGATGCTATAGCAAGGATAGCTGCTTTTGAATATAATAGTATCAAAGACTTCTCAAATTTATCAATTCGAAATCTATTAAAACCTTAGATAGCTTAAAGTTGTTTTCTGGGGGAGTGAGAGTACGGAGGTTAATCTGTTATAGGTACCGGTACCCAATCAAAACTCCGTAATACAGACAGGCATAGACACAAAAATAGATATCCTACATACATAAGAAAACATATACGTGTTCATTTCAGAGTACAAATTTGGTGTGTACGCATATAATGGTTTTCATTAAATTAATGCAGTTATGACTGCAGTTATCACTATTTCCATATAATAATAATAATAATAATAATAATAATAATAATAATAATAATAATAATAATAATAATAATAATAATAATAATAATAATTGGCATTTCTTGACATTTCATGATGAGCATCACAATAAAAAAATATATATATATATAAAAATAGCTTCTTACCTACAAATATTATGCATTTGAAGCGAAGGGACGTTCTCTTGTTCGAAATCGGCAATGACGTCGTCATGGTTATTCGGACATTTTATTAATGATTTCTTAACGGACTTTGCGAAGTTCGATAAACTGTCTTCAATTTTAGAATTTCTGAGAAATTTATTCCTTTAAGAGTGAACAATGTAAGTTCAGCACATGACCATTTGCCGAAATTGTCGATACGAGTTCAAAAAATGTTAACACTTCAGAAGAAGCAGTAATCTCATTTGCTTGTATGATAAAATTTGAAAAAGAAAAATTCACCCGGCACTGTTCTGTATGTTGTGCGCTATATTGTAGAACGTTTGGAATGCAAGTAAAACCATCACGTCGAAGAAACACCTATAACCCTCAAGCAGTGTTGCCAACTTGGAGGGTTTTCCCCCCAAATTTGGGGGGAAACACTTTTCCAGGGGGAGGTTTGGGGGAATAAAAATGTTAGGAAGATTTTCAGGGGAGATATACATTTTAGAGGGCTTTTTTGGTGTGTTTTCCTAAACTACGTCATTAGTATTTATTTTTAAAATTAATTACAGTGAAACTACTGTGTTGTGTAATTGAACAATGAATATCATGATCGTGAATCCTCTCTTCGGCCGGCATCTCATCTTGCATGCATGTCTTCTCACTTGCTCTCGTTATTACTCGTATTATATTATCACAGTCTAGTATATACAGTCACGAAGCTCTATACGTAGTAAATATGCTTCCATAGATAGTTGCTAACCACTAGGATCGCTACTATCGCCTAATTACAGACAATGCGAAATAGTACCGGCACAGTATACTGTTCCTAGCACCCTCACAACTCAAGCTTCGTGACTGTATATACTACACTGTGATATTATTATGACGCTCTTTCTCGTCCGTCGTCGCGTTGCACACGCATTCTCCTTGTCTTCCTTAAGCCATGGCCTACACAACAATAGTGTCTGCAGTAAAATGTTAAACAATTTCCCCAATCTAAATTTATGCTTCTGATACAACTGATTTTCATTTCTATTATATTCTACATATCATTAATGTTTTCTTAATTAGATTTAATTTTATACTAAAATATTATACGCAATATGCCAGTCACGTGAGCTATGAATAACATTTTTAGTTTGAAACTAATTGTCTACTTGTCCCAGTAAAAGTCGGTACCCAGCAAGATGCAAGTGTTACGGACTTTCAGTGTACTGTGGCAATACTTGCAAAATGCAACACATTGTTGTCCCGATGCATCAGGAGCCAACTAGATCGTACTCCGAGGACGAATTATGAGAAATCCAAAGAGTATTCTATTCTATTGCATGTCAATGTGCATCATGTGTGAATATTTTTTCTTTTCAGTTGTGTATATATAATCACATTTACTGATTTTTTTTGTGTTCTTCCAAGTACAAATTAAAAAATTTAGGGGGTTTCTCTGAATTTAAGAGGAATTTTTAATATGAAACAAATGGATATATGTGTGTTATGTTTTATTTAACGACGCTCGCAACTGCCGAGGTTATATCAGCGTCGCCAGTGTGCCGAAATTTTGTCCCACAGGAGTTCCTTTACATACCAGTAAATCTACTGACATGAGCCTGTCGCATTTAAGCACACTTAAATGCCATCGACCTGGCCCGGGATCGAACCCGCAACCTCGGGCATAGAAGGCCAGCGCTATACCAACTGCGCCAACCAGGCCTACTGGATATAATAATAATAATAATAATAATAATAATAATAATAATAATAATAATAATAATAATGGCTTTATATATATATATATATATATGAATAAATGAATAAATAAATGGTTAAATGAATAAATAAATTAATTAATTGCTAATTATTTCAGTGTTAGATGCAGTACATTAGACAACATAAATTACCGTCAATTAAATAAATAAGTACCTAAATAAATAAATGAGGAAATAAGTATATAAATAAATAAATAGATGATGAAAGAAAGAAAGAAAGAAAGAGATAAGTAGGTAGATAAATAAATTAATAAAAAAGAATGAATAAATACATAAATGCCTGAAGTAATTATTTAATAAGTAAATTAATTAAATAAAAAGTATAAATGAATAAATAAATAAATAAATAAGGAAAGAAAGAAAGATAGAAGAAAATAAATTGATTTATAAATACTGGTATGTAAATAAATATATGAAGAAAGAAAGAAAAAAGGAAGTGATGGTGGAAAGAAGGATATAAATAAATAAATTAATTAAGGAATAAATGAATTAATAAAAGTTGAAGAAATAAGTAAATAAAATTAACAAATACCGGTAACGAAAGAAATAAATAAAAGAGTAAGTGAATAAATAAGTAGATAAATAGGCTATAAATAACAAATGACAGAAATGAGTACCAATAACAAATAAATTAAATATGTACACATGAGAAAAGATGCATGCAAAAAATGACAGCTTGAAAATGTTACAAATTATAGCTGCCATCTTTCATTGTTATTCATTTGTCATTAACTAACTTAACATACGAAATAGATGAGATTAGGGTTGCCAGATTTAGCAAATGGAAATACAAAGTAGCCTACCCAGTTATATCTGAATTACTTTGAATATTCTGGAGAGGTCTTCAATTACTGATGTGCACACTTTTTCCTATGTTACATAGCATTGTAATCAATAATGTATTTTAATGTTGTAGGGGTGTTTAGAAGATTTGAAAACGTGGTTCAAAGAAGATACCATGATACTCATTGGCCTTGGCATCGGAATAGCATTTTTACATGTAAGTGATTACTATTTTCCAATTTTTTGTAGCAATGTTTCCAAAAATGTGACAAGCTTATTCCATATATATGCAAAAGAACTTAGAGGGTATGAGGCATTTTTTTAGGATTCCAACACATTCAAGGGAGAATTATGCACAACTAAACTACAATAAATAAAAGCTTTTTCTCAACTTTTCCTGAAGTCCTTAATAATATAATAAGGTCATGCTATGTATGACTTGAGGCTTTCCCGGCGTTTGATGTAGAATAACTCTTCTCGGGTTCCCCGCCAGGTGAGTTGGAGATTTGCTTCCAAGCTTTTGACTGCTAGCTCTGCCATCTTCTTCAGGGAATGAAGTGATGTGGGACCATGTCTAATAGGGCTTCCCGCTGCGGGCCAATCAGGAGCTAGTTCCTAGTCCCGACCGCCAGGCACATCGGGACCAGCAACTAGCTCCTGATTGGCTACTGCTTCCACCAACCAGAATGTGCCTGGCGGTCGGGACTAGGAACTAGCTCCTGATTGGCCCGCAGCGGGAAGCCCTACTATTGCATATATACCGGCTAGACATGGTCCCACATCATTTCATTCCCTGAAGAAGATGGCAGAGCTAGCCGTCGAAAGCTTGGAAGCAAATCTCCAACTCACCTGGCTGAGAACCCGAGACTAGTTATTCAAGGTCATGCTAGTTTTCATTTCATAGTGTAATACTTAAATGCTAAACATAATATAGTCAATTCTTCAGATTAAAGCTGTGGAATATAAGATTTTTTTTTTTTTTTTTTTTTTTTTGAGGCTTGAAAGTAATGTAATTTTCCCTAAGATAGGTTACTAGCCTTATCATTAGGTAGTCCAGTAGTGGGGGCTGCCACTTTTAGCCTCTGGACAGGCTTGTAATGCAGCATTTCCTCTGCATTTGATGAAACAGTTATACTGCTGTGACTCGGTTGCCATTTCCTCGTTGATAGAAACAAAAATTATGATGCAGTATAAACCTAGAGGACATCATCGACCAGGAAGACCTTTTAGAAGACTGCTAAATGGGGCCGAAACAAGTCTACGGAGGCCTAATTCGTGAAGGATGATGATGATGATTATAAGATTTAAGTAACTGACATACAAAGTGAGAGTGTACCTACACTTCAGAATGAAGAAAGAAATGTCAAATTACAAAGATACTTTACAATGGAAATTGTGATACAGTACATTGTAAAGTTGTTATAATAAACCGCTTTAAAATTATCCATTGGTCATCTGAAGTCTGATTAGTTTAATATGTAGCTAGTCGGCGATGTATGCAATGGAGGAGGGAAAGGAAGTGGACACCCTGCCTTATTATCTCCTGGCTTAGTTGCCTTAACAACTTTCAATCGCATTTTCTCAAAGGTAACTTTAGTACACTTACACCCCTTTGCTTCTGTCCGCCTCAATTGTGAAAAATGTTCTGAACTGCAATGAAGAAAGTGAATATTGAAAGAAATTCTTAAATCAAAACACTCAGATGAAGTCTGGGTGAATGTGTTCAGAAGTGTTGATGAAAAGCACCCAAATTTTAAAAAATGATACCGGTAGTTCTTTATGTGTATTCCTGGTTCTAATGCAAATGTTGAAAGATCGTTCTCCCTCATGTACTCTGCCAGGTTAAATAAAGCCATTATTATTATTATTATTATTATTATTATTATTATTATTATTATTATTTTATTATTATTATTACTCACCATAGACTGAAGAGGAAAAAAAGAAGTTGCATATAAAGACAATACAATCAATGCTTATTGTGAAATAATTTTTCAGTGAGGATTGTGTTGCATTTCATGACTTAATGCTTCAAAGCAAACAATTGTTACAAGAAATCCATTCTTGGGAAAAATATTGTATGAGTGACTCTGAGTAACAGTGTATTCTCAGGTGAACCTATTTTGTAAGGAGCACATTTTTCAATTAATTTTGTTCACGTTATTCTTTGAGTACGTACTCTATTTCCAAAAATAGTCTTTAATTGTATTGTATTAATCTGTTCAAAGACAACATGCACAAGAGCAATGAAGAATATACAACAAACCTTTATTTTTAAAATCAGTGCTGAGCAGAGTTCAACAACAATCGAGAAAGCAAGAGTAACAGTGCCCGCAAAGCCGAAAACATGTACGACAATATTAAGAATGCAGTTATATTGTCAGACTCCAAAGCAGCTATTCTATCAATAGTCTCTAAACACACACCTTCATCTCAAACAGCAGAAATAACTAAAATGCTCTCTCAATTAATATCACTCAATAAAAGAATTGTATTTCAATGGATACCATCCCATTGTGGAATCCTGGGAAACGAGAATGTGGATGCTTTAACAAAGAAGGGCACTTACAGACCTGCTAAACGTATTACAGACCTGTTACTAAATCTACGTATTCAACAAACTAACACAATGGGAAAAAAGATGCATCATATTAAGTCTAAAGATTTATTAAATCTTCAACTTCAACAAACAAAATTTGATAACACAATCTCAAGGGAAAAAATGGAACTCTCCGCATCATAATCCACAGTAATTCCTGATTTACCACGAAAATCGTCTGTAGTTGCATTCAGATAGGCAACAGGCCATGATTGTTTGGCCAAACACCTGCATAGAATTGCAATATATATCAGTCCCCTAACTGCCCATTGTGCAACTGAAACCAAGAAATGGATTCGGAACACCTCAAAATCTGTGCTTCAGTGGCTGACCATGATAATATCTTTGAAAGATATTGGAGTGCGAGAGGTCAAATGACTTTATTGTCAAACGCCTGGCATTAGAAAACAACAACAACTTTTATCTAATTGGCAACTGTTATATAATAATGTATAAACACTATATATACAACAAATATTAGAACAATGGAATCAGTCTTGTGGAGGAATGGGAATACCAGTTCAAGGTGGCACAATACATTCATTAATATTTGCAGATGATCAAGTGATAATGGCTCAATCTCGTGAGGATGTGAAATATATGATGAGAAAACTCTTGGATTCATATGAAGCAGGTGGATTACAAGTAAATATGAAAAAAACTAAATATCCGGTAGTAGGTGGAAATGGAAGAGACATCTCCTTATACCAAGGAACTATTAGAGCTGTCCAAAAATTTAAATATTTGGGGTCATATATTGATGATTTAGGGAGTTGTAACTCCGAAATAGATAGTAGATTGGTGCAAGCAAGAAAAGCCATATGGATGCTGAATGGAGTACTGTGGAGCAGGACGATATTGAATGACACCAAGAAGAGGATTTTGACGGCGGTTGTGGAAAGTATAATGACATATGGCGCAGAGGGGTGGACATTGGTAATAAGTAAAACATCTAAGATTTTGGCAGTGGAAATGGACGGAATACGTTGTAGTGCCAGAGTTTCCAGATTAGAAAGAAGGAGAAATGAAGAAGTGAGACGGATGATGGATATGGAGGAGACAGTGACAGATAGAATTGAGAGACGAACTCTTCAATGGTATGGACATGTCAGAAGAATGGAGGAAAGTAAGTGGCCTAAAACTCTTTTGGAATGGTCACCTCATGGTAGAAGGAAGCGGGGTAGGCCAAGAACAACCTGGAGAGGACAGATCCATAGATTGATGAGTGACATGTCTCTGGAAGGAGATGAATAGTTTGACTGGGAAGATTGGCGAATGGGAATACAGGGTAACCGCTAAATAGTGGAGAAACCCTCAAAAGTAAAAGTAAGTAATAAACAATCAAGTAGCCTATTTGAAACATCATCTCTACCTTTCAGTGTTTAATAAACCATTCCCTAATCTTTATTTAATTATTAGGCCCTTATTAAAAGGCTAGGATTTTTTTTTCGTATGTTTGAGATCAAGTGTACAATCTCAAGTAGAAAAATTAAATATTAATGCTTTACTTAACGTTATGTTTTATATTTCTTAGGAATGCAAACTTATTTCAGAATTTTTTTTCTATTTATGACACCATAGGAAATATCTGATAATAGAACCAGAACATTTTGATAACTATGATACTGTTTTGTTTCGTCTTTTTGTATAAATTAAACATCTCTAATGTTATTTATTTCAATGATGTATGTTATTCAAAGTTACGAAATCTTTCCATGCCGACCAAATGCTATTTCGAGAATGATGAGCAAGACTCAAAGTGCACGTTACGAGACAAGACTCGAGAGACAAGTGCAACAAACACAAAGCACGAGAGTGACAGTTAGATTTATTCATCTCTGGTGCTGAGTGTCCCATATTCTTTTCTGTTTCAGGAAACCCTATGAAAAAATGTTTAAAATTTTGGCACAAATATCTAATATTTTCTTCATTGTTCTATATACTTACACTTTTAACACATAATCACTGATTAGTTCTACAACTTCTTTATTGTTTAAACTTTTTAGGAAATCTACCTAGTTGACTAGTTTCGAAGTGATATTGTAGTCAGTCGGTAATTTTCTAAAAAGTTAACACAATAAAAAAATTGTAAAGTTAATCAGTGATCTAATTTTCTTCTAAAATTGATCAATTTTTTTAAAAATACTACAAGATTTTTTTATAATATATTTTTTTAAATATTACAAGATACAACACTCAAGTATACAAACATGCCAGAGGAAGATGTAAAGAAAAATACTGGGCACCACACTACGAGACAGAATGACAAACAAAACACCACAAAGACTGACGAACACTACTGACGCAGCAGAACGAGCAACGGCTATGAAGTGGACCTGGGGGGGGGGGGATATGTGGCGAGACTACATCAGACAAGCTGGACCCATGCATTTACGATGCAGGACCCCTACGTCGGAAAGAGAGGACAAGGAAGACCACGGCTCAGATGGTCTGACATGTTTACAAAGGAGGCGGGGAAACAATGGTCGAGGACAGCAAAGAACAGAGTTTTGTGGAAAGAACTAGGGAAGGTCATTGTAAATAGATAACGTAATCAGTGTTAAGATATTGTAAATAGTAAAGTCAGTATTAATGAAAATGTACGATAAGTTTTGTAAATAGTAAAGTCAGTGTTGAGAAAGTGTCAGGTAAATAGTGTAAATAGCAATCAGTGTTTGTCAAAGTGCTGGTGTCAGTATAATGTGTGTAGTGCAAGAAAAAAAATGAACAAAAAAACAGAGTGCTGAGACTAGTTAAAGTTGAACAGGGTTATTAACCATGTCACAAAAGTAGTATACACGACAAGCTCGCCTGGATTGCCTCACCAAGCGAGTACACTTGAGCCATCCCTGTCGAGGGGGTTCTAACCCCATCACAGGAGGTCTGTGGCCAACATGGGACATCATGGCTAACATTCATTCATTCATTACAAGATAGGCTAGTGCCCCTTTTCAAAATAAAACTTCTGTTTTTTCCTCGCATTATAAGGATCATCCTAATGTATGCATTATTTGGGGCGTTTGTTTTCCAATAATTACTGCAAAATGCCTGTAGAATCAGTATTTTATATTGTAAATTTATTATTGATCTGTTAAAATGTAAGATATGTTCTACAACGGTTAAACAATTTTATAGTCAATTTCGTGATAAAAAACATATATATTATAGGGTACCGTCGACCGGGTACTTTACACAAGGGGGTGACTTTACACATTTCTAGAAAAAATGTTTAGATGGGAGCACATTAGAGACAATGTGTAACAACTCCATGGAACTGATTCTATGTGACAACACCACATGTATGTAGTAGTCTGAATTATGTGTCCTTATTAAGGGGATCCTGTAAGCAGAAATTCTTGAAATGTGTAAAGTTACCCCCTTGTGTAAAGTAACCCCGGTCGACGGTACATATACTCACAAGTAATATGTTGTTATTGCAGATATTGGGAATGATATTCTCCATCAGCCTCTGTCGTAACCTGGGAGATGCAAGACGCTGAGGATGTATGCAAACGATGAATTTTCAGCACAGCGTCACCTGTATAATGCTCTACCATGACAAGTGAATAAAGTGTCATAATGTTATTAGTCAATAGTGAATGTGTGTTATCATTGAAAACGGAAGCCTGAACTGTTGTGTGATTTAACAATGACTTGTGTGTGTTGAGAGTTAATGACTTTATGGACCTGTTACCAAGAGAGTGCGAATATATTTTTATTAGTCACACAAGAATATAATTATATATTAAATGTTGAAGATCATCTGAAACTGTCAAATTGTTGCTCATGTTAATTTTGTACATGTTACGTGCGTGATTTTTAGAATTCGAGTTATTTTATTATTTTGTAATGCGAGTTTTGAAACTCCTCTGTAATAAATGGAAATCGAATTAGTATATATTAACTTTTAATTTGTGGATTACTCGAACTTAAATTTGATGTGATCGAAGGCAGTGCTTAGAGTGGCTTAAGGACGTGACGATATGCAATTAATATGAGTGAATACAGGAAGAGTGGTGGAAATAATTTCAATATTATCATTTGGAAAAAATTAACTTCAAAATGAAACCTTCAATAATAAATTTATCAATGTTTTTCATAAAAGATGGTCATTAACTTATCTGATTTTGATGTAATAGTGCAATATTTTTAGTTCATTTCATGATAAAAGTTTTCGGTTTTTTTTTTTTTAACTAAGTTGAACAGTTACATTATAAACATTGAAAGACAATGGGTTACATAAAACCAAATCATATTAAAAGTGTAAAATCATACAAAGGAATGATACGATAAAACATTAAACTTATATATAAATTTAAAATTGTTAAAATGTTAAAATTAAGCAGTAAGTCTAATATGAAAATTATTATACATCTTTTTTTTTGTATGTCATTTTACGACGCTTTATCAACAGCTTTGGTTATTTAGCGTCTGAATGAGATGAAGGTGATAATGCCGGTGAAATGAGTCCGGGGTCCAACACCGAAAGTTACCCGGCATTTGCTCATATCGGGTTGAGGGAAAACCCCGGAAAAAACCTCAACCAGGTAACTTGCGCCGACTGGGAATCGAACCCGGGCCACCTGGTTTCGCGGCTAGACGTGCTAACCGTTACTCCACAGGCGTGGACTTATACATCTTAATTATACAACTTTTAACACTGTATCACTTTGGAATATGTATTATATGACTTTGTGTTAAATTCTATCGTACCTCGTTTACATGTTTCGACCTGTTTTGGTCTTCTTCAGAACTGGTTGTTGCTGGTTTTGGCGCCTCTTGTTTTGTTTCCTGTGGGGGTGTGTTTGTGTAGTGTAATGTGGAATCAAAGAGTGTGTGTGTTCTGAAATTGAGTTGTGTGTTGAGAATTTCATATGCAGAACACATCACAAATGCTAACCACACCTATAGAGACATCAACACAGACATGGGAATTCTACACACCCAACCAAGAAGCCAGAAACTAAACACACTAGAACAATATGAAACATACAGACACACAAAAACATACCCTAATGAAATTCTCAACACACAACTCAATTTCAGAACACACACACTCTTTGACTCCACATTACACTACACAAACACATCCCCACAGGAAACAAAACAAGAGGTGCCAAGACCAGCAACGACCAGTTCTGAAGAAGACCAACAACAGGTAGGATAGAATTTAACACAAGGAAGTCATATAATACATATTCCGAAAATCATTATGTGGAGTATACAGCATGCGCTTCCTTGCAAGTATATGAAAAGGTATCTTATACTCCACTTAATAATTTTCATATTAGACCTACTGCTTAATTTTAACATTTTAACAATTTTAAATTTGTATATACATTTAATGTTTTATGATATCATTCCTTTGTATGATTTTACACTTTTAATATGATTTGGTTTTATGTAACCCATTGTCTTTCAATGTTTATAATGTAACTGTTCAACTTAAGAGTTAATGATGATCTGATGATGGTTTTAAAAAAAAACCGAAAATGTTTATCATGAAATGAACTAAAAATATTGTACTATTACATCAAAATCAGGTACTTTTTTACGGTCTTTTATGAAAAACACTGATAAATCAACACAGCTTATCGGATCTAACATGGGTATTAAATTCAATTATTAAAACTACAACATGTAACATAACTTAAAAATTACACTAACAGAAAGTTATTAATATCTTACTACATTTATATAAAGAGTAAGACACACTTAAGTTGTTAATAGAAACTCACAACAGGAGCGACAGCTTCCCATACTTCCTTCCTTTCGCGTGTTGGACATTGTGTAGCCTGATTACTTACTTACAAATGGCTTTTAAGGAATCCGGAGGTTCATTGCCGCCCTCACATAAGCCTGCCATCGGTCCCTTCTTAAGCAAGATTAATTCAGTCCCTACCGTCTTATCTCACCTCCCTCAAATCCATTTTAATATTATCTACCCATCTACAGTACGATTATTTAGTCCTGATAGTCACCGGAGATGTGCGCCTGGGTCAGGCGAGTCCATTTATACCTGGTAAGGTTTATCTTGTCTCAGTAGCAATAAAACCAAGTCCCTTCAAATGAGGCTGGAGATTATAGGAGGGTTGTAAATTTTCAGGATTCCTTTCAAAATCTTGTTATTGTGCAGGCTGCCGGAACTCAATTTCTTGAAAGACAAGCTCAGTAACGGAACTACACAGTACGAAGAGAGATATTTTGTAATTTTATTTTGCGCTACCGAATGTATCAACTAGTCCCTCCCGCCACTGGATGAATGGACGGCACCGCTCCACTCCCCCATCGTCATAACAACACAGACGAAGCAAGATATATCTCCTTTCTCTCTCTTTTCACAGTGAGACAAGATACATCACACAGCCTTTAGTTACGCCAAGAAGTGTTTGGGTTAGTCACTCGCTTGCCTTCGGAGCAAACGGATGCCATGCGTGCAGTAGAGCAGTATGTTTCTAATACAATTAAGCTGTACTGCACTCCTTTACCGACTGCTCGCCTTATCTCTACTCTGGAACTCTCCACACTACTCCTATTACTTCCCCTCTTTCGCGTCGTTGAGCTGTCAGAACTAAATAATCAGTCTGTATGTCTCGGCCTCCCCAAAGGTCTTTTTCTCTCCGGCCTCCTAACTAATACTCTATACCCATTTCTAGATTTGCCCACATGTATTACATGTTCCTGCCCATCTCAAACGTCTGGATTTAATGTTCCTAATTATGTTACGTGAAGAATACAATGTGTGCAGTTCTGCGTTTTGTAACGTTCTCCATTCTCCTGTAACTTAATCATTCTTAGCACCAAATATTTTCCTAAGCACCTTATTCCCGAACATCCTTAACCTCTGTTCCTCTGTCAAAGCGGTTGGGCTCATGGTAACTGGGGTTGAGGGACCACAATGATATTCTGGGTAGTACAACAGGCCCACCCAAGCAGTCTGTGTATGAGGGCAGTCCCCAACCCGTGCCCCTATCCTTGAAGGGGGGGCTAATAGATAGATGTTAGGATATTACTATTAGTATTTTTATGAAGATGTTGTGTAAAAGGTTAACTCGACCATTCTATTCAGTTAATGAATTTTATCGTTACCTATACTAAAATTGACTTAAACTGATATAACACTATTACTGACGAAGTTCTTTTCGTGTATGTTCGTTGTGGACTAATGAAGATGATTGATTGGTTAATCTACCTGATTTGGACAGATAAATAAAATAAACCAATTTAATCCACTGTAGATCATTTTGCTCTAACTCTAATGATTCTTAATACCATTTGCTGATTTATCCTTCTTTAATACAGTATTGGTGTTATCATAACTTTCTTCCATTGAGGAGGAATTGTGTTCCAAATTACTGCAGGTAATTTTATGTATTAAAGCCAAATATCTTACTTTCGGTATTATATTTGTGTGTCTTAAGAAACTTGAATTGTTTGCAACAATATACGTAAGTGTAACTCAAAATTTATAAATTAATCTCGCAAGAAAACAATGTCAATTTCATCATAGGCTCCCATGAAAAATGTCAAAAACATAAAAAATTATACCTGTGAAAACAACTATAGTGTAGAAATTAAACAAAGGAGGATTTGAGAGTGAAATACCAATAACCATGACAATAATAGTTGGCACTTTTTAAATTCTTTTACTTGAAAGTGTTTGACATAGTATATACAGTCTGACATTTCTGCACCTTGAATTAATCAGAAAGTGTACAAAACATAACTTTTAAAACTTGAAATAGTACCACAGCTGGAATAAATGTTTTTACATTTTTTAACATCTGATGCAACTTTGGTCCAGAATTTGTCAGTAAAAATATTTGATTACATCAATTTAATTTATGTATAAACTTAAAACATATTATATTAATTAATTACGTACAAAAAAAAAGAATACCGTTATTAAAAACTGTCGTGTAATTTCTACTTTTTAAGATCACTGCTAAAACTGCACAACAAAAATAATTTATAAAATTGTATCTCCTAAACTACTACTATTATTATTACACATACTTACATAACATCAACATCTGTAAAAATTATTACACTCAATTTCACGTTGAAATGGGCCTATTTTTCAGACATGTATTGTTAAATTTTGAAGTAAGAAATTAATACTCTCCTCTGTTATTCATGGGCTACAATTATTTAAATGGAATAAGACCACAATTTACATAGTTCTTAGTAACAACATTTCAACTGATTACTCAAATAGGATGCAAGGCACACGTGCAATATTTAAAAATGTACAATTCATTTTCATTTAAATTATTAATTTATACTGAAGTGTTAGACAGGCACGTTGAAGATTTAACATTGCAAATTGCAAACAAATTAAATTAGTTCGGCGTTCTATCACTGCATATGTTCCTCTTCCTTCTTATAAAGTGTGCTACCAAAATAACAAAAGTATTTGTTATTCAATCACGTCATATGATGTTCTCTCATATTTCACAGCTGCATTTAAAGACATTTTGTTACTTACGGTGCTATAAGAACAATTTATTGTACAAGGGCTTTGTCCACAGTGAAATTGTTAAAATTCACAAATGGTCACTATCCTGCCTAATTCATTGCTATTTATCTACATTTTGTTTAAAAAATTGGGATGAGGGGTTTTAAAAATCTGAAATATTTTGTTTCAAAATTAAATTTCTAACCATTGTACTTCCGTCAAAAATCATGAGTTAAAAATTTTTCCTGAGCAACGACAATGAATATTGATTTCAGTACCTGAAATGACATAATATATACATGATAATGTTTGTAGGCCCATTTCAACAAGATTTATGTTAAATCTGTACACATTAAAATGACCAATCTATATAATTACAGTACGGTACATCAAAATATTGCACTTTTATTATCTACACAATCCACAAGTTAGTGATTGTCTCTATGTGAAAGTAGACAAGTAATTAACTTCTCCGTGTACCGTATCAGTCAAATTCTTAAACCAGCATTTTCACATTCACTAATGAGAGAAGTTCCTTAACCACCTAAAATATCCAATTCAATCTTTTCGACATGAATGAGTAAGAACACGATCTCAAAGGTCACTAGAGACTGAAGAAATGATAATACAAGATGGAGAGACTCGAAGATTTAAACAGGTAAAGGAACATACAAACAGAGATTGATCAACTCTACAGTGCACGTTTTGAAGCTTCTATTAAGGGCCAAGACCGTTAACTTTCAAAATTGAAGAATATTCATAAAAGCTACACTCAAAGGAGGCACTTTTTCTTCTTCTTCAATGGTTTCTGTGAGGTGTATGGTTCTAGTCAGCGGCCACAAATAATTTATAAAAACTGTTTCATAGCTATTCATATATCCTTACGGACTAGTGATGTAAGTACGACATATTCACTGAACAAGCACCTCCTTCCCACCCCCACCATGTGGTACACCACTCATTTTCCTTCCCCACTATCTTCATCAATATACAGGGTGGCGCAAAAGTAACTATACACTTACTTCACTTATGTTAATTTTGAATAATTTGAACATGATACAGGCCATACCAACAAATTACAGTACACATCACTTCTTTTAATATTCAAACTGTCTCCCTTCTTCATCAATACACCATTGAAGTCTACCCGGAACACTCTGACGCACATGCAAACACAGCTGAATGTTGTCCAGATTGTTGGTTTTCAGTGTACCAGTAAATACAATTACATCAGTTTACATGTCCCGATAACTTGAATGTGGCCTCATCAGACCACAAAATGTTAAGAAAGAAATTTTGGTCATATCGATATTGATCGAGCATAATTTCACAAAATTGTAGCCGCTTGTCTGAATTATCTTCCAGCAACCCATGTATCAGGCGTGGAATGTACACTTTGAAGATCTGCTGATGCAATATCCTTGGATTGATCAATGTGACATTTGTGAGAACTGTACTGATAATTGTCTTGTGGACGATATTGAGTTCATTTTCCTCGGTTCGTGTTGTCCTATAATCTTTTCGCTGTAAGAAAAATCCTAATGTAAACAACAGCACGTGACTGAAGTGAGGCGTCATTGGCCACTGTTTGCGCCATAGATTCTCTCAGTACGTGTTCCCGCCTACTGTTGTACATTCTGTTTCATGTTAAACATTTCCCGTTACTCGTCAAGTAGGCCTAACCTCACTACTATGCATTCATTTGCTTAGGAAACATTTACTTTATAATTACAGTAATTAAATTATTTTCAAGTCTTATGTCTTCACAATGGACAGTTGAGGATACAGAAGCCATACTTCAGTACCATGTGCTTACGTGAACTACAGTACGAGCTCAAGTGACGCCAGCTTGTTACAAGAACAGACTACCTCGGTATTACTGTTGGTATTCATCCGCGTTCATAGTACATAACAACATATAAAAGTAGCTTTTCTTTTACATAGCGTTTTACATATGAGTGAAGTTAAATATTTCATTGTATTTAACAACTAGAATTCTATTTTTTATTTTCAAATAATACAAGATTGTGGTTTCCAAATACGAACTATATTTTCCTGCGTAATGTGAGTGTTTCGACTGGGAGCCAATCACGGGTATGACAGCCACGTGCTTATGTTTACATTAGGATTTTTCTTACAGCGAAAACAGTATAGGTCGCCCACTGTGAGGTGCATTCAAAACAGAACCTTCAGTTTCAAATTTATGAATTAAATTGTAAACAGCCTTACATGTTGGTGGATTTGACTCGAAATGTTCTCTCTATTCCCTCAGTACAACACTTAAACCGTTTTGGTAAGCAGTCTTCAAAGTGAACATTCTTTCTTCTTTCGTTAACATTTTGTGAAAACTATTACTTGTGTTGTCAGAACTAAGTTACTATGGTTAATAAATAAATGATTCATTTGTTAACACTACACATCATTTTCTGTTTTCTACCAACCATATCAACGTACGTAGTACGTTCTACCAACCTAGAAACATACATTCCCTAAGTGTGTAGTTACTTTTGCGCCACCCTGTATATCATATGCCACAAAGAAAAACATTTCTATTGAAGTTTAATTACTCGGTTACCTATTATGTCATATTTCATTCCTGTCTCTTTTTACTAACTTAAGTTAAATTAAACACTTTTCTAGCTTTTCTGGACACCATGACACAACTTTTACTGGTCATATACATATATGCATATTTTAGCAATAAGTAATATTTGATCAAAAAAATTGTATAAAGAAATATTTTTGGTCATATTACAATGAAATGTTTTAACAGTTCTCCAAATTTTATTCACATATTTTGTGTCAATAATGACAAGATATTGTTTGCGTTTGATTATTTATTTTGGATTTCCTTTCCTTAGAAATATTATTTGGTTAATTAAAGTTTGAAGTGGATTCGCCAGCAGTAAGTTGTCAACACCAAAATACAAAGACAAAAAATGTCAGGACTATGGCCAGATTGTTGCTGGTTGTCTAGCCTTTATCCCATTCACCCCTTCTAAATATGTGACGCTTAAGAGGTTTCAATCCCGTTACTGCCAGGTAGTAATTCATGAACAGTCAACGACTCTGGTAACATAGCTGTGAAAGAATTAGTCATGCAGAGGACAGACTCTGCACATTTTTCATCCCTTTTCCCTCTCCTATTTTCATAGGTTGAACTGGCTAATACAAGGAATTAATATTTGGGGGGGGGGGGGAACAAAAAAAAACAATTTTGTAGAATGGTGAATAAAAAGGGTTTCTAACTAATTTTTTGAAAATATTTAATTTGTTTTGTGTCTTATTTCCAAATTTTTGTTATATTTTGGTATTTTTCGGGCATAAGTTCAGTTTTTAGGTAATAGAAATCCGAGGCCTAATAATGTCTTTCTTGGGATTCCACTTTGCCAAGAGGTCCAGGACAAATTGCATTTCTGCCACAATGCTCACAAGTTGTCTGCCTTTCCAAGACTTCGTTATTTCCCTTCAAAATAACACAATCAAAAACTTTCAGTTCACACAAGCCAATTCATTAAGTTCCACACAATTAAACAATTCTACATTACAACTATTACATGCCATATTCTCAACGGACCAATTACTTTTACCACCAATATTATCTCTTCATTATATCATACGCCTATTCATAATTCCCATTCATTATGGCAGTTTGTTACCCCTTCCATTTCAAACATTATTTCTCCTGGACCTACAAGATATGAGGATCATCGTACAAGAAACTCTCATGGGTAGTTCGGTGTAATTTCTCTCAGACTCTGGATCCAAGGATGGCTGATTCGAGTCTACTTCGGGTAAGAAATTTATAATTAAAAAGTCGTAATTATATCTTGTAATTACAGGAACATCACACAGAGAGAAAAAGAAGGCAGGAGATGAGAAAAAAAAATCAGAGAAAAGAGAGAGAGAAGACAGTTCAAGAGGAGTAGATGCAAGTGACATCTATCAAAACAAACTTTTTTAATCTTCCCTCTCTCTCCTCCATTTCCTTACACAGTTCTCCTTTCCCAATCTAAAGTCTCCCATCTTTCCACATTGTCTGAATGCTTCTTGGATTGGGGAATATTCGACATCAGTGTAGCTTTTATGAAGAATTACCAAATTACCTTATACCCATCAGTAAAATTATATATGTGACTAGTTGCAGGAAATGGGACCTAAAGTCGGATTTTTTTTTTTTTTTTTTTTTTTTTTTTTTTTGTGGTTTCAAAAAGAGGATGAAATATTGAGCATTTAAAAAAATTCATGGTTCTAGGTGCAATAGTTTTTAATATATGACTTATGGAATGTTGATATTACATTATGTACTTTTCGAGAAAAATGCAATTAAAGTTTTCCATTGTTTTCTTAGCAACTGCCAATATAAGAAAGATTTAGGTACCGGTATTTAAGAAGCACTGTGAAAAACTACGTCCTAGTTTAGTATGTAAAAAAAAAAAAAAAAAAAAAAAAAAAGCCTACAGGTAGTGTAAGATGTAAAAACATAGAAATGCAGTTTTTACACCGCAAATTTATTTTGTTCTCCTGTAAAATTTCCTTTCACGACTTTAGGTTCCTTTTCGCGCAACGGGTCACATATTTTCAATTACAAATCGTGGCTAGCCTTTGTATTGGTCGGTAGTCACTTAAGCTCTTCTTACATCAACCACATAGTTCATGATCTACACAGACACATTGCATGTCAACATATTATTAGTGCCCTAAGTAAGGTTAAAGCTTAGGGCAGAATTCAGGTAATCTTATTTAATATGGTACAGGTTTGTAGAATAACCAGTAATGGTACTCTTGTATGTTGAGTATGAAAATTTCTTTACTTACATTTCAGTGGCATATCCTACTCACTCATTCTGCATATGGCAAGTACACAAACTACTGTTCCACGTAATAAAAAATTACGATATACCAACTAATATCACAGTCTAGTATATAAAGTCACGAAGCTCAATACGTAGTAAATATGCATCCATAGAAAGTTGCTAATCACTGGGATCGCTAATATCGCCTCCATTATAGACAATGCAAAATAGTACCTGCACAGTCTATTGTTCCTAGTACCCTCAAAACTCAAGCTTCGTGACTATATATACTAGACTGTGCTAATACTAGAAATGTTCCTTTTTTAAACTGTTACCTGAATCAACGCCTACTATATTCACCAACATGCAGATAAGCTCATTTGAAATATGAAATTCAGATCTTGCACTAATAATGCTTTACTATGCCTTGGTTAGCTTCATTTTCTTTTTTTCTTGATTAGAATGTTACCACAGTCTAGTATATACAGTCACGAAGCTTAATACGTAGTAAATATGCATCCATAGATAGTTGCTAACCACTAGGATCGCTAATATCGCCTCATTACAGACAATGCGAAATAGTACCGCCACAGTCTATTGTTTCTAGCACCCTCACAACTGAAGCTTCGTAACTGTATATACTAGACTGTGATGTTACCCTAATTTCATTTTTAGTTTCGATTCATTATGATCTGATTCACTGCCAGAGAGAAAATCCATTTCTAGTAATCTCTGCTTATAATTTTCAAATATTGTTCTCCGTATGGTAATTTCGCCCGATTTTTGTTAATTTAATAATAGTAATAATAACATAATAATAATAATAATAATAATAATAATAATAGTAATAATAATAATATAATAATAATAATAATAATAATAATAATAGTACAGTAATAATAATAATAATAATAATAATAATAATAATAATAATAATAATAATAATAATAATAATAATGACCTATAGCTTCTAATCCTCGTACTGTACAGCTAAAGTTCTGGCTGCATATAATACTATTACTGTTCAGCTGCAATCTTCAACAATAAAAAATTAAACAATCATAATAATTACTTAGCAGCCTAAAACACAAAATAATCACCAATGACGTAGGTTATGTTCTATTGAATTTAAAATAGCCATAGTGTTAGAGCAATATGTTTTTTATTCTCGATCATTTTCCATTCCTATGTTTATAGATCACTTCTTTAACAATTTTCTGAAGGCACTAATATTATATTACTAGAAAATAATTTTAAACAATTTGTTTTGTGTACATTTTACCTTGCAGCGGTGTAACTTATGAAATATGTAAATCGGGAAATATAATTTTTTTCTTTTTATTTTGTCCCCAATTAAAATACTGATGCTGAGTGCATCAAAATGTGAAAGACAGTCCTGAAAATTTTAAATTGAATATTATGTTCGGATACACCATTATACACCACTTTGCAACCACAAGAGCAATGACAGTGATGCATCAAGGTTTACACTATGACAAGGTTAAAGAGTTTAGCTGAATGACAGGCCGAGTTCTGTGACAAGTAGTCCTGAGGTTACCCCAGCTATTTCAAAGATGGTATGAAGTGAAGTGGTGTTTCAAAGCTTAATTTTTACCCAATTTAACTCCAAAATTTGCAATTAAACTGGCGATAGTAGTGAAGAGTACCATAAATATATTTTTAGTGACTGATAGTTAAGTTCTCTGTGATGAAAATGACATTTTTTTTTTTAATCCGATTTTATACATCACCTGTTTACTCATCGCACAGAATGAACAATCGCTTGTTTTCCAAAATAAATTTTTCAGAAAGTTTATATTAACTCTTCGAAGAAAATTTTAATGAAATGTTTTTCCAAAAACGTTTCCACAAAAATAAAACAAACCCACTTCTTGCCAACTCGTTTTCGTGAATGGTGAGACTGAAAAAATCGAGAAGAAATCTCAAGAGCAAAACGTATGGAAGTGAGGAAGACAAAGTTTGAAATACATATACCACACACCTTAAGTAGGAAACTAGTTTTTCGAAGCATCTGACGTATATGACAATCTTTTATTTACAAATACCCATTCATTCATCTCAGAACTTACCTATACCGATTTCAATATTTATATTTCACACTAAATTATAATTCTCGAAATAATCCCAAACTGACAAACATAGAAGACTTCGTATAAAATATAATTTATAATGGTTGTAAAACTTAACACTTGATAACTCAATTCAGGTAACAGACACCTAAAAAAATCACCAAAAGCCTTGACCTTAATATATTCTCTACCAAATGCTAACACTCATACAGGCAGACACTCTTCAGTTACTGTACATCTCGATAACAATAATGTAGTCAATGGAAAAAATTGTATAGTCTGTTTTCAAACAGTAAACTGTGATCTTTTAAAGCTGTACCTCATCACATTTAGCAAAACTATTTCACTTCACGAAATGTACAGTTCGTTATAGTAGGACTAAAACTGTGCACAGATTATTAATACTGCATACATATTTAAAGAAGAAAATCTTATTACAATTTTATTAAAATAATCATGAACATTGCTTAAGTACCGGTATTCAAGATCTTTCTTCCTTTCTTTGACTGTTTTACCTCTTCTAATATCAACTCAGGAACCAATGTGAAATATGAGAGGGTATGCCTTTGAACCAACATACTAGACATTTTCACAAAGCAGGCCTTCCTTACGAATGTTTTAAGCATGGTGTAGAGACACCATGGAGAAGGAATCGAACCACGGACCACTTGGTTGTGTATGCTATGTACAGCCAGCTGATGTAATTTAAATTTTAGTAAAGCACCTACTTAAAGTTTTTCAGTGAAAAAAAAAAAAAAAAAAAACCCTTACACGAGAGTTTACACTAAATTGAGGCTTCATTATTTTCAGTTAATGAAATACACAATTTTCTAGAAATTCCTCCATATAACATAGGCAGTATTTGACAAAATTTTAATACACCAGGCCCCGAAAATGTACTCGCCTAGCTAATCTGAATATTTACCAACACACCTAATTTTTTTTAACACGATAGTGAAAAAACTATTGTTTCCTTTTTAGCACAACTGTGCTTCAAGTTCAAAATGTTCCGTTACTTTCCCATTGGTTTATCTTGGCTACAACAGAATCATCCACTTTAAATGATGTTACATAATTTCTAACAACGTCTACACTGGCAACAGCTTCACTGAATGTTGGAGTAGGTTTCATTTCTTCATCGTCTTCATCACAATCCCCATTTTACCAAGGGTACATCTTGGGAGTCAGTTCTTTACATCTTCCTCCTCATTTACGCTCTGCTAAAGCCAGTCTTATGAAACAATGTCTTGTTGAAACACGTTAACCCTCGGAAACTGGGGGAGGGGGGTCCATTTTGTACTCTATACCACATTTTTCTTTGGATCTTGAAAACGAATGAAGAAATATGGCTGGTTCCTTTTAGTTAAATATTTAGATTTTCTTTATTCAATGGTAAAAAATACAATTATACAAATATAAATAAATATAAATACAAAATTATCTAATATTCTGATGATTGGGTTTGGAGATATATATATATATATATATATATATATATATATATATGTGTGTGTGTGTGAATTCTTCTTCTTCTTCTTCTTCTTCCTCGTGTTTTAGGATAAATCCTGTATTTTCCAACTTTGCTGTCTTAATCCGATGTTGGTGTCCAACTTTCCTTCCACCGTTTAGGGGGTCATCCCAAAGGTCTTGGGGTGTCCAACTTTCCTTTCATTGCGATTTTCGGGAGTCAGTCTTCTGTCATCCTTAATACATGATCCCGCCATCCTTTTTTTCTAGTCTTGATCCATTTTGTCAAGTCCTGCACTCCACATTTTTCCCCAATCTCATCATTCATCTGTCTGTCATGTAACGTAACGCCAGCAATACTTCGTAATGTCCTCATTTCTGTTGTTGTCATCATTTTTGCAGTTTTTTTTTGTTTCTGCTCGAGTTTCAGTTGCATATGTTAATACTGGCCTTATACACTTGTGTGAATTATATACATATATATTGAAAAATATATCTCCAACTTTGTCTAAAGGGGCTGTTAAACATGTGAGATTTAAAAAAAAAATCAAAATGGTTTAACAAGATTTAGTTAAAAAATAAAATATAAAATTTTGTACAAAGCAGTTCCATGGATGGTAAGTTGTTATATTTGTATGGACAGACACACAGACAGATAGACAGACAGACGTGCTGTCATTAGTAGGTAGTTTTATGCAGTTTATTATTGTGTAAGCGCCTAAAATAAAATGAAAACACAATTCAAAGAAAGTAACGTGAGGTCACTTAGCTTAAAGCATTTGCATTTCAGGTGAGCTTGCAGAGGGGAGAAACTTGAAACTTCCACTGTAGCCAACATCAAGCAAATAACAGGAAGTCAGGAAGACCAAAGATCAAGTGGTCTTTGGTTTCAAACCACGTGAATCATCATCTTACATCAGCTCTGCTAAGATATGCCCATGCTAAAATTTCCAAGTACCGAATGACTGCAAGCTTCAACAATTTCTTATGTTTCTAAAATATTATTAAAATGAGGAATAAAAATTCGGGAATTTGATTTTTTTTAAACGCTAAATGCAGGTTTTATTCTAAAGCAAATTACCATATATACGCGAATATTTCGCGCATATTTCTTCTGGAATTTAGAGAAGAAAACTGGGTGTGTGCACTATTTGAAATAAGGTTGGTACTGCTTCGCCTCAAACATTTTTTTAATTTTCTCTCGGCTTATTCAATGGCATATATACAGTATATTAAACCAGATAAGAAAATACTTTGTTCTTATGGAATCATTTTTTAGGACCTGAAATTACTTACATTAAATGTGAGTTTACGTTAATTCGTGGTCACAGAAAATCGTGGTCTTACTGTAATTATTTACCCTACACATTGATCATTATGCTTAGTTAACTGTTAGCATGGTGATATATTTTATTAAATTTAATAATGAAGGGTAAAAGGCAAATTATAACTTAATTTTCATTGCAATTAATAATCTGTCACTGTCCTCATATAACTGTAAACACTCGAAATTTGTTTCTCTGGGCATTGAGTTTCTCTTGTATATAATGCATGAGTAATGAAGTAGTGTATGTACAGCCAAGTAAATACATTTATGTATCAGCTGTTACACACAGGTGCTTGACACTATTTTGTTTGTCATTGCAAACATCTCCAATAAACCATACCAAATGTAAGTACAGTTGCACGGTATCTGAAGTTTACTTCTATCAAATAACTATGAGTGACAGAAGTATACTAAAAACTTTGTTATTCAAACTAGTCCTTTTATTACATTATTATTTGGACCTCGAAAAATTCAATAATTAACTTAATTTTGAAAACCATTTCTACAAAACTATACCGGTAGTTTAAAATCTTAATGCACTTGTATGAATAGCAACAATGATATACCTGAAATTACACAGTATCAATTCAGAATACATCAGAGTACAAGAGTGCCTTAAATCCAAACTATATCACCACAAAACTTTGCAAAAAATTAAGAAGCCTGCTTATGGGAGACAGAATAAATCCTAACCTTACCATGTTTATTAGAAAGAAATAAGGCATACATGAATTTCATTAATTTTACGACATTAGGAGATTGTCTTCAGTTATAACAAAAAGTATTATTTGTTAAACCTTACTTGAAATATATATTACATATAACAATTTTAAGTCTGTACAACATTATTATAAACATCTGCAAATGGTGTATATTATACCTGCGGTAAAGTAACATAAGATACAAATTTTAGATCTATACAATAATTATCACACATAATTTGGTGTCTGCATGGAAAAACAACTGTGAACGATGAGTGTCACAAAGCCCACAATCACAAAAGCACTTCCATTTTGAACCTGATTACCGTAATATCAGTAAAAGGTTCGAAATTTTTCTACAGAACTTATTCCTTACTTAAAACATAAAATTAGTATTTTAGAATTAAGTATCTCACCACAATTGCTTGAAAACTTTTTTTTTTAAATCACTTATACATTTGTACAGGAAGAGTTAGCATGCATTTAAGTGTAGAAAATACTCAATTTCGAAACTCACAGCTCTAAAGATTGTTATTGCATTAATTTACCTTAAGTTGTGTTAAATGTTCTGAACGAGTTTTAATACTCTGCACTGTTAACTTCATACAAACCTGAATCATCAATTTTTAAAACCCCATCATCAATAACTTACTTGCCGTATGAAAACTTCCACAAGTTTTCCATAAAATTTACATATTAGAAGTTTCAGTAATATTAAACTTCAATGCTAATTTTTTTAAACTCTGCTAAGAAAAGAATACTATTGCACTTTAATTATTCTATTTCTTCTTTTGGACATCATTCCTAAAAATGATTACCAGTACGATTTACATTTTTAGCTGATATTATGATACAAAGACACAAGAAAATAAGAAAACTCGATTAATTCAATACAGAAAAGGGGCCTATAATGAATATTTTCAAAGCTGCTAGTCAGTGGCATAACATAAGAAAAAATTCAATATAAAAATTGAGAACACAGCATTACTATTGTGTCTTAGGAATTTCATAAATTTAACACATAACTTTCTCCTGTAGTACAAACTACATGTGGCACTGCAGCACAAACAGTGGAACACAAATTATTCTAAATTTATAGTTAGAACATACCACTAATACCAACCTTTGTTACTGAGATTTCTTTAACTAAGTTTATTCCTTTAACTTTATGATCGGTTAATAAAAACTATATTCCTTTTATTTTATTTTATTTTATAAGTATGTGAACTTCTAAAATAGTCTGAAATTGGTGCATACTCATTTATGTATTAGGTTGAATATTGCATAGCTCCGAATTACCAATAATGAATCAAACAGTTCAGAAATTTTATATGATTCGTTACTTTAGGGCATGGGGGCACTGAAGAATATCTACTCCTTATTGAAGTTTATACTGCAACGAGAAAGGATAAACAATGGTTCATCTTGGGAAAATTGGTAAACACCTCTCAAGAGGAAACTATCAGAATGGAAAATTGTTAACACACTGTTATATTAAGGGGAAAGGAACTGGACACCCTACCCCATTATCTCCTGGTCTAGTTTCCTCATGAATGATTCAGTGATTCCTTATTGGTATCACTTATGAGGTTCAGATCTGTCTTCGGGTAGTTGACTCAACAACTGCCACATTCTACAAATGCTCCATGATTTAGAACGTTTTTTTTTTTTTTAAGGTACCAGTATTTAAAAAATAAACCATTACTTAGGTCACAGAATTTTAGGCAGTAAGTTATTGTTTGCTTTTCTAATGTCATTTCAGAGGGAAAGTTCCTCTCAGGATTTTAAATGGTCACAGGCATTCTATTCCAGTGTGATTTATAACGGTTGAAATAAATAGTAGGTACTCTTTGTTTTAACAAATTTGCATCTTAATTTTACGTCTTCAATATGTAAAAATGTATAAAGAAAAGAAAAATACCTTACGCAAGGAAGCTTCTAAAAGTAAATATAAAGAGAGATTTAAAAATGATAACTTAAAGTACGCAGTATCTAATATTTCAGAATTATTCACTTGTAATCAACATTGCCGCCAATTACAGGATTGTCATAATTGCTTCCAGCTATTTGTTAAATCGATATAAGATACTGACGATTAAATTGCTGAATTAATCATTTATCATCAAATTCATCATGGAAACTCAAGATTTAATCACCACGTGATATTAACTAAAGAGTATCTCAACAAGAATGCTCGATTTAACGGGAGAGGATGGTATTTTTTAAAACTTTTTTCCTATTTGGTGTAAAATATTAATTTTTCGTATGTAGAGAGCTCATAGCTGTGGTAACTCAACCAAATAAAAATATTTTGAAAAAAAAAATCATTTGGGGGCCCAAATTTGAAAATATATATATATATATATACCCAATGCAGGATTGTGCTAAAACCGATATATCTAAACCATTTTTAAAGAGAGATTCAAACAGTTTTTTGCAATGTATTTGCAAAAGCATGTTCTACAAACTGTCTGTACAGAATTTTGATATTAGTCCCTACGTTTGTAAAATAAACAATTAAAATTTAATAACAATTTTCTGATTTCCTTTCTTGCAAACTAACGGACGTATTTTTAAAATGAAATCAATTAACAAAATTATGTTACAGAGAAAATTTTCCTAATAGTCTAAAGAATGTGTGTTCTAAATTTCATGTATGTATCTTTAATAGTTCAGAAATTATATCCATTTTTGTCTGGCAATGTAGCAAAAAAAAAATGAAGTTACTGGAAACCGATAAAAGTGGGCGTGTGATTTAAAAATCCATAGTGCAGGAAGTTTAAAAATGACGTCTCAACATCCGATAAGGGCACAAATACCCACAAAATGTTATGCTATGCATTCTACACATATCAAAGGGTATTTTAAAGAAAAAAAAAAATTTGTTTGAAAATTTAATTTACCAGAAACAATAAAAGTGGGCAAGTGATTTAAAAATCCATAACGCAGGAAGTTTAAAAATGGCGACTCAACATCCGATAAGGGCACAAATACCCACAAAATGTTATGCTATGCATTCCATACATATCACAGAGTATTTTAAAGATTTTTTTTTTTTTAATTTACTCATTTTTCACCACAAAATACCATCCTCTCCCCTTAAAGTGAATAAATGCAACAAAAACAGATAACAGAACAGATAATAGGTCGCCAACCAATGACAAAAAACATTGTTGGAAAATTGTTGGGTTGGTGGAACTGTTATCTGTTTTGTTGCATTTATTAACATTATTATATCTGGCGTTCTTGTTGGGACACCCTTTAGCTACCTATAGTGTTTGCAAACAGACTGTATGCAGACAAAATTAATAATGGGGAGGTCAAATATTTTTAATCAACTTGACTTGTCGGGGTACCGTACAAGGAAATTTTGAAAAATTCAGGAGTACTTAAATAAGGAAGCTTTAATTCCTGGCAGAAACTTTCATTCATCAGAACTAGAGATGTGTCAATGAAGACTAACTACAGAATGAATGTTGATTACATGAGCAAAAAAATTCAGTCTAATTCAAAAGAGTACATATTACAATATACTTACTGCAAACCAAAACATTCTAGAAAAGAGAAAGAAACTGTTTGTTTTAAGGGAATGATGGGTGCAATTTCTAATTTCTACATTTTTCAAGCTACGTCCTTGATTTTTTTGTACACATAATCACGATGATATGGTGAAGTTTTATTTCTGCGAGTCTATTAGTTTCTGAGTTATTAACAAAAATATTAGGAAAAATTTGCATAATTCAAAATGAAATGGGTCGCTCAATTTTTCAGTAAAATGTCAAATTATTTTTGCAAGACCAGTGGCATATTTAGAAAAAACATCACATTAGTTTTCTTATATCTTTACTATAAAAGGAAGAAAAAAATTTGTGTAACCACTGCATACTTAAAAATAAAAATTTTCCATTGCTACTCTAAATATTTCATTTTTTATTCCAAAAAGTATTCATTTAATCGTAAAAACCCATGCACTGTTTTGTTAATCATAATATATAGAATATGCAGTAAAATTTCATGCTCTTAGAATCGAAATTGTGAGAGCCTTTACACTTCGAATCTGACGAAATACACTGAAAAAACAAAGCGTGAGAAAACAGCTTGTAAAATTTGCATGGAATTGAAGTTCAAGGGTGCAGTCATTCATATAATGCGTAATTTTTATGCTTTCGAGCGTCGCAAAGCATTGAAACTTGCTCAACATATAAATAAGAGATTGCCGATTCATTTTTCACAAGAATACGAAAATGCGATTTTCGACTGAATGATCAAAATTTCACCAGTCTTTCCCCTTAAACAAAACCGTAAAATGTGCATATCATTTATTTAAAAAAATAATAAAGAATATAATATTCAAAATAAGTAGATAATATCAGTGATTAATTTGTTCGTTCTCTGGAGGAATGTTTAATTTTTCCATTTCATTTCATTTATTGTACAGTAGAACCCCGATTATCCATCACTCTATTAACCAATTGACGGATTATCCAACTGTCTCTCGCGTTTCTTTCTTTCTTTCTTTTTTTTTTTTTTTTTTGCTATATAAATATATGAAGTACTATACTTTACGTTACATTAGTATGTGTTTTTTCTAGAGAGTGATATTACATGCCTTTACACTCACACAATTTGGTTTATTCAACTTCTATATAAAATGTACTCCGCAATGTCAAAAGAACACGTGTTGTGCTATGTATCGACAAAAATGCAAATAATTGAGCAGTTTGGAAAAAGAGAAACTGTGGCTCATCTCGCACCAGAATACGAGATTGGTGTTACAACCATGCGCGATTTAATAAGAAAATCAGTGATGTATAAAGCATGTAAATCTACAATATGAGACCTCTATTATTGCTATCCTTTTGCTGACACACATTGCAAGGAATTTCCTTGCCCCTTGACAACCAGGCTTGAATGAGTGAACTTCTGATCCATTACCTTGCATGTTAAACATAAGACCACAGAGAAAATTACGACAGTACACGTATTATTCCCTTACTTTACGAAAATATTTTAAGATACAGATTATCCGATTTTTTTGATTAACCGTTCAGCGCACCCCCTTCATTACCATGGATAATAGAGGTTGTACTGTATTTCATAGATCTTACATTAACATTGAAGCTTTAAGATGTGGGGTAAGTCGAGAGTTATACAATTTTTGGCGATATGAGGCGAGTTCTCTCTCTCTCTATCTAGCATTAAAAAGATGTACCATTTAAAATTCTTAGGAAACTGTTTATTGTAGTAATACAAAAAAAAAAGTCAGGAATAAATTAAGATCAAAACAGTGTCTAAAATATAGGACCTCTCCTCACTGCATAATAAACGTACAAGGTCAAACTAAACTACTGAAGATGTGAAGTAATACAATCTTTTCTCTTTTCATATTCACAAATTCTTGTCTAAGAAAATGCAGTGCAAAGAATATTATTATCCTTGGCTGAGATAAACAGTAGAGTGGAAATCTCTCCATTCCCCTTTATAAATCGCACCCTGAATAACATCAACGACTGTCACTTCGCCATTGGCTATGTAAACATAACCTCAATACTCATCAGTCATCACGATTTAGTGTATACTATACATAACACTAAAACGTTAGCAATTCTTTTTTTTTTTGTAGTCAGTATCAAATATAAGTCAGATTATAAGAGTCTTGCAACATCCAACACAACATATGCACCAGTTCAGGTCTGAGAAAGGCCACAAGGCGGTCAAAATTGCAGATAATCAAATCTTTATAATGTAGCAAAACTGAAACAGTCAAGACGTTTATAATCTTGTTTTATGCTCGACCATGCCGAAATGTAGTAATTATACACCTGGTAGCAGCCCTTTAATGAACCTCATTAAAGTACACCTATTTGTTAAAGTTCAGGTTTTCCACCAATCAGAAAGCACCACTGTAGCAATATGAAAGCGCAAGTATCGATTATTCTCGGATATGCAATCGAAAGACAACTAGTGAAACGTCACGGAAGCTGAAAATCCAAAACTGTCGCAGAAGGTTATGTTCTGTTACTATAATAATTAGCGTTAATTGTAAATAATATTCAAATAAATTCAATTTGTCATCTCGTTTTTCAATGTCTAAATCAATTTTCAGGTTATATCAAGATTAATGTTCATTTTACACTCTAGATTATACAACAAGGTCAATGACATTTGTTCCTCGGAAAAAATCAATGCTTTCGCTTCTGCACACATCTCACAATTTACGAGATATTGCACAAGGTCACTTCCATTCCCCAGTCAGATAAGAATAATATGAATACTTATGAATAATTTCAAGTTAGAAATATAGTCGAGCATAAAAAGTCGTATGAAACTTGCCTATAATGGTAATTAAGACGCTCTTAATTACTACCATTACAGGCTCGTTGCATAATGTACTATTTTCTTACTTCTGTTATCACAAAATTGAAATTACGAAGTCTTATAAAAAGTATCAAGATTAAATTCAAGTACACTGTATAAGATGTTGCTATGAATTCTAGTGTATTTACAATTCACTCCAGTCTTTTAGTCAGATGTGACGAATGGTCGTATTTGCATTGCTTCCTTCATTCTTGATATCCAATAAATCTGTGCTAAGTCAAACTTTGACAATACTTTCAAATAGCTCTAGAGATACGGCGATCAATTTACAAGTAACTATTTACACAAACAGACAATTATAGTTAATCTTGTTTTCGTGGATCCCTTTAAACTAGAAATAATAATTATTTCAAAATAGTGATTATTCAAAAATGGTTGACCAATATATTAGGCTATTCAAGTCAGAGAATCCTGTACCAGGGTCAAGTTTGTTCCAAAATTTCTGACAGAATTAAAAATAAACCCTCTTACTTGTAATGTAAAATATACATAAAGGGGAAATGAAAAATTAACTAAATTTAAACAGAGTACAGTGGAAAATAAACAGGAAATTTTCAGAAGTTTTTATACTCTGGAAAAACAAGTGTGCATATGCTTACATTTCAAAATATTAACCTTTTGCTTCTAAACATGCAATTTTTACAGTTTTACATATTCCACTTCAATACTTGTAACAGCTATCAATTTTGTAAATAAGAGACTTCAGAATGTTTCTAGTGTAAAATGTGTCCTACTACCAATGGAGAAGAATTATTCATATATTCACTTCTTATATATTGTATTTAGATATACGAGTATGGTAAGGAAAATTAGGAAATGACAAAATAAACAGAGATACGGCGAAAATTCATAGAATTAAAAAAATATATTTTGATACAACATGAAACAGGATAAATACGCCAGAAGGAGGGGGAACACTTCTCAATTCCAAAGATATAGAAGGTCATGAAGTTTCGAAATCAGACCTTAATATCGTTCATTACCGCAAAATTTGTTGCGTTTGTTTTCAGAAATATTGAAAAAAGGACTATTTAGTTTTATACTCTGCACAGACATAAAAAATACAAGCATGTATTTGCTAAAATTTCATGAGAAATTAACTTTCCAATTTCGAAAGTACTGTACAGTTCGTATTTACATATTAAATTAGAATAAACTTCAGAATTTCATAACATTACACATCTCGCGCTATATCTTAAGTGATAGCAACCATTAGATTGGAAGGCAGTGCTACCTATGTGTAACACTGATACCTACACTCCAACTACAGCACATCTGATGTATGAGGTACGTGATCATTGTTTGTAGTTTGCCATTTATGAACGCCCATTCTTACTTTGATTCAAACGTCCATTGACATACCCAACACTCATAATATACCGCGAGGTGTGTACAAAATATGGGATTAAAACCGAGATCAATTTAACAAATACAGAATGTTTATAATGAATGTGCTTGGGGATCCAGTATTTCTCGACTTCCTTGTAGAAAAACTCAGTCTTCCTACTACAGTTCAGGTGATTTGAAGAAACCATTTCATTAAATTGCTCAGAACGGCAATAACATGTAGAAAAAGATGCAAAAAGTAACTGTATTAGAGTTATATACATATAGATTCTTCTAGGATTAATATTATGATCATAATTACATTTTTAACGTATCACATTTTATGGCCTCGGGCATTAAGATATACATATGTGCTTGCAGCTCTTCGGTCATATGTAACTATGCACTACAATTTCTCTGTTTAATTAACAAGAACTTATTGTAAGTTTATAACTTTCATTTTTTAAACTAGTCATGGCAGTAATTTGCTAACAACTTATCTTGTAGTGTAACAATTTTCAGGACTCTACTACTAAGGTAATTACGTACATTCCAAGTAACATGTTAACTTGCATCCTGATCCATAACTGATGGAATGCAAAGCATATTTTTCAACACCAAGCAGAAATTATGGTTATCGCCAAGTAAATTCCATATGCTGCATTCTGTCTGTCCCTAAGTCACTATGTGAATAAAGCTCTTGTTGTTATTACTTTTACACACCAAGTTTTCTCCTTGATGAACTTTTAACTATGTACATAAACTTCTTCACACTGATCCAACGTTACATACCATAAACAAATGCGTTTACAATAATATGGTATGATAATTCTTAAGTGGGCGATTCTGGCTGAAAGTAGCGCAAGCCATTCATCTGAAAAATTAAAAAAACATAGCTGTAAAAACTTCGTATCAGCTTATGATGACTAATGTACAGTGACAATGTACCGGTACTCCAACTTTAACATTTATTAATTATTAAACCATGGAACTTTATGCACTAAAAACCTGAACATATGCACGCAACCATGCAGTAAAAAAATACACTTTAGAGGTTTATTTGGTTTAATAATATGATGTAAATGAAAATAATTTAAAGTAACCACCATTATTATTACACTTTTTCTTCTATAAACGTACTAATTATTCATTTTACATATTTTAATGAGTGCTGTTGATCGATCAAAATATTTAATCGATTAACTATTTGAATTATTTGTATAGTTAAAAAATTCTTGCATGTACAGTGGAGCTGAAAATGTTCAAATTATTAACAAGGTTAAACTACTTTTAGTCATATTTTCAAATAAGACATCATAAGCTCAACATTAAAAAAAAGTGTTTTGTTGAAGTACACCAAATCATCAAACGCAACTTAAGGCTTATTATTTTACCGTATTCTAGTAAATAAGAATAGATAAGGTAGTAATATTATTTCTAAGTCAGGAGTCTAAATAAAATTAGATGATTAGGTAAAGAGTTCAGGTGTGACCGGAATACAGAAATGAGACAGTCCATCATAACATAGTTGTACAACTGACAAAATATCAAATATAGGCCTACATACAAATATTCTGATAAATTTGGTAACAATGAAAAGTAGTAATACAAATTAATTAATCTTTAAAATCTTAAACTAAAAATTCCAAATAATAACTAAAATATTCGAAAGTTGAAAAAAATGCTCAAAACAATAGTAAAAAATGAAAAAATTAAATTTTATAACAATGATTTATATAAATTTGAAGCAACACCTTTATAGCTAACAGAACTATAGTTTTCAGGTTCTGGAGGTAATAAATAATAATCCGTGGCGCTACAGCCCGTCAAGGGCCTAGATCGACCAGCCGGCTGCTGGCCTCACGCCCACATGCCGAAGCAGAGGTGGATGATCATTCAACCAGAATGGAGGTATCATGTGGTTAGCACGATGATCCCCCAGCTGTTATAGCTGGTATTCGCAACCGGATTTTGCTACCTATCGTAGCTCCCCAAGTGCATCACGATGCTGGGTGGGCACCGGTCCCATACACTGGCCGAAATTTCATGAGAAAATTTCTTCCCCCATGAGGAATCGAACCAGCGCACAATCCGTAACGCGACTCCTAGGCAGGATGCCTTAGACCGCGACGCCACGGTGCGGGACAGGTTCTGGAGGTCTAGATTGAAAAGTTTCTGAAGAAATTACATGGTGACAATGGAGCAATGTACATAAAAAAATCGCTCAATCTATTTTGTGTTAGGATCTAGTTCCATTTCTGAGAAGCAGCCAGCTGAATACAAAGAGTAACTTACGACTGGAAAGTATGTCTACGTAAATACAAGACTGTTACATCCACCAGACCAAGTAGACGATTTATAACATGCAGTCTGTGTACAGCAAATTTTCATAACCTAGTGGACAGATTTTAATCGTATTCACTATCTATAAGTCTATTCATTCAGAAATAATTCACATGAAATAATACAATTTTACCGAAAACAATATCATTAAATGAAATGACAATCTAATCTAAATGTTTCTTTCTGAATTTTTTCAGTACGAATTTGTGCTGAGTTAAGCAAGACAACTGTCTTAAAAACATGGTCGACTTTTCTCCCATATTAAGATTATGGATTTGTGTATTAATAATTATAGCAAGAGAGTCTATTTTTCGTTACAATTATTATAATAATTTTTTTTTATTTGAATGAAATGAAGAAGAATACTTCTGAAATAATAAATGGGATTAAACCTTTTGTTACTATTTTGGTGTGTACCGGTAATCCTTGGTATGTACGGTTATTTTATTTGAATAATTAATTTATATCTTATATTAATAAAAAATCGAATTACCAACAAATTAGCAGAAAACATATTATAAAATAAATACTATGAACCAATAAAGAAGAAATTCTCTTAAAACAACAAAAATAAAGTGCCTGAATAGAGGAATCACTATATTGTATTAAATCGGGAAGTGAAAACAGGATCAATAACTCAATTTTTAAACAGCGACTTTACTAACAGAATTATGACTCCAATCGATATCTATTCCAAAAATTTCAGTTCTTTAGATGATCTACAAGCATTAATGAAAGTAATCCTCCTCTTCTGGTTGAACTACAAGTGAAACTACAAATCAATACATGAAATTCAGACATACAGAAAACCGTCGCATGTACAGTGGGAGCTGAAAATGTTCTTAGCACATTATCACACAAGGTTAAGTCACTACTTTACAGTCATATTTTCAAATAAGACATCAGTAAGCTCAACATTAAAAAAAGTGTTCAGTGTTTTGTTGAAGTACACCAATATCATCAAACGCAACTTAATTAGCTTATTATTTTACCGTATTCTTATGTCATTAAACATGCCCTTGAGCAACCTTCATGGTTGGGTAATTGTTAGACTTCTCGTTGATTTCGGTTCCATAGGCAGTAGAAAATAACTGAAGATTACAACTGAAGGCAAATGAGATTAGTCCTGATAACTTCAATCCCACGCGTCCACTGTATCTATCTCTCTACGTTAAAAGGACGAAGTTTAATTTACCAGTTCTTAAGCTTAACCATTTCGAAAGTTTCTTATTATACTATACTCTTTAGTCTGTATTCTCTGTCCCAGATTTGTAATACCGTACCAAACAAACGATATTTCCTGAGACTTGACGAATCATATTTATAGATTACATGCTGGTGGTCCCTTTCTGTAGGTAGTGCATAAAGCGTACCTACATGTCAGTACCTTCTTAGCTTTTCTGTATCTATTTTATAAGCAACGGAAGTATACATGGGTATATATACTGATTTGTTCTTTTTGTTTCATTCTTTATATGTTCTTTTAGTGTTATTCCACAACAGCATCGCCAACGCCCATTCTCATACTTCAATTTTCGTTTGTTTTGTTCAGAAGTCTCCCAAACTTTTGCTTAATAGGTTGTTATACTTTCTAATATTGTTTGATACATTTTTTTATTACAAATTAATGAATGTAACAACTGCCTTATTGTTGGTTTTCCTAGGGCTATTCTTTTGTTAATATCTAAATCACTAGTATCATCTTTTATTAAATTAACTCCAACATAACTATGTGAATCTACCCCTCTAATAATATCATGAAGTATATTCATTGTTTCATTCCCGACAGCCAGACATTTAGTTTTTGCTATATTAATTCTTAATCCACATTTTATATATTCCTTGTCTAGTTTTTTAAACAAATAATTTACATCTTCCTATGAGATTTCTATCAGTGGGTTCTATAAACTGTATTAATTTCATAATGAATGAGAAAATGGTAAAATACATAGCACATTACAAAACAAAGAGCGAAAAGACACAAATTATAGGCCTACTTTGTAAGATAACAGTTTTTCCAGTCATCATGGAAGCAAATAATGGGTTACTAAGGTAGATGAAAGTAAAAGTACTCCCATACATGACATGATGCACATACAGGCATGGAGGTAGAGTTCCATGCATTCTTTGACCTGGTACTAGAATGAGATGGTGGGGTCAGCACCACACTCTGACCACCTTTACCCGTGGGAAAGACCAGTACTCAATTTGATAAGAGGCTGAGTGAACCTCGGGGCTCTTCTGAAAGTTTTGTCACAAGAAAATCCCATTAACACCCGGGATTGAACCTGGACCTTCCAGTTCGCAGCCAGCTGTGGGTTACTAAGGAGTGAGATAAAAATAAAATACATGCTGCGGAAATAAGACTGCTTAGAAGGGATAAAAAATGCTAAAGGAAAGATCGCGTAACAAATAAAGATATTCGAGAGCATCATACCAGAAGGACGTATCAACAAATGCAGCATTACCCCAATCACGCAAGTGAAGTGGGTGGGCATTGGAGACACACAAATGCTGCATTATCGAAATATTTTAATGGAACCTATTTATGTTTGAAAACAGTCGTTTGAGATTCACAACATACATGAGGAAGAATCAAAGAAAGTACCTAGTTATGTAGAAAAGGATAGGAAAATTATTCCATGTTTAAATGGCTTTAATGTAAAGTTGCAGTTTTGTTGATACATCCTTCTGGCATGATATCCTCAATATGAAATATAAACTGAATTGTACATATACAGCTTAAATAATTAAGTAGAAAATACACAGGGAGTTGTCAGGGATTATCCCCTTGGAAAATTAGGTGTTTCCTGCTGAAATTGTATTAATTTGTACCTGCCAGGTACAATATTTATTCCCTTTAGTTTCCTAAGTTATAGTTCCCATACTTTATATGTTACTAATGCAGTAAATGACAATTTTTTATTTCTTTTTTTATACAAGTTGAACGAGACTACAATTACGAGTTCTGTTGGCCAAGAGTTCTAATTTTTATCGACAATGAGTTGACAAATAGTTGTTTAGAAGTTATAATTTAAATTGCCATTTTAAAAATGGAAACAGACCTTGTTCTTTCTACACAGTTTTACCAGGTGAGGAAAACTGCATGGGTAAGAACAAAGAACAAATAATGAATAATAATTTTTTTTTTTATTTTACTGTCCCCTCCTGCAGAAAACGTTCAATTCGAACCCTGGGAATACAGAGAAAAATAGAGAGAGCACATGAATAATATGGACGACGTAAGTATACCAGCAATAAATTATACGAGTACAGTAACACGTACAATCCCAGAGGAAACACAGATGTTGGATATCAAAGGAAAAAGTGGAACTAAAAGCAATGTGAAAACGGAAAAGGCATTAGATGTTGGATATCAAAGGAAAAAGTGGAACTAAAAGAAATGTGAAAACGGAAAAGGCATTAGATGTTGGATGTCAAAGGAAAAAGTGGAACTAAAGCAATGTGAAAACGGAAAAGGCATTAGATGTTGGATATCAAAGGAAAAAGTGGAACTAAAAGAAATGTGAAAACGGAAAA
The DNA here is from genome assembly GCA_025594305.2 of Periplaneta americana. Classification (NCBI taxonomy): domain Eukaryota; kingdom Metazoa; phylum Arthropoda; class Insecta; order Blattodea; family Blattidae; genus Periplaneta; species Periplaneta americana. Next base: position 49,257,088 of record JAJSOF020000021.1, on the reverse strand, counting down.
GGCATTAGATGTTGGATGTCAAAGGAAAAAGTGGAACTAAAGCAATGTGAAAACGGAAAAGGCATTAGATGTTGGATGTCAAAGGAAAAAGTGGAACTAAAGCAATGTGAAAACGGAAAAGGCATTAGATGTTGGATATCAAAGGAAAAAGTGGAACTAAAAGAAATGTGAAAACGGAAAAGGCATTAGATGTTGGATGTCAAAGGAAAAAGTGGAACTAAAGCAATGTGAAAACGGAAAAGGCATTAGATGTTGGATGTCAAAGGAAAAAGTGGAACTAAAAGAAATGTGAAAACGGAAAAGGCATTAGATGTTGGATGTCAAAGGAAAAAGTGGAACTAAAGCAATGTGAAAACGGAAAAGGCATTAGATGTTGGATGTCAAAGGAAAAAGTGGAACTAAAGCAACGTGAAAACGGAAAAGGCATTAGATGTTGGATGTCAAAGGAAAAAGTGGAACTAAAGCAATGTGAAAACGGAAAAGGCATTAGATATTGGATATCAAAGGAAAAAGTGGAACTAAAAGAAATGTGAAAACGGAAAAGGCATTAGATGTTGGATGTCAAAGGAAAACGTGGAACTAAAGCAATGTGAAAAGGCATTAGAGATATCAAAAAAGTGGAAAAAAAGAAATGTGAAAACGGAAAAGGCATTAGATGTTGGATGTCAAAGGAAAAAGTGGAACTAAAAGAAATGTGAAAACAGAAAAGGCATTAGATGTTGGATGTCAAAGAAAAGTGGAAAACGGAAAAGCATTAGATGTTGGATGTCAAAGGAAAACGGAAAAGGCAATTGAAAACGGAAAAGGCATTAGACGTTGGATATCAAAGGAAAAAGTGGAACTAAAGCAATGTGAAAACGAAAAGGGCATTAATTACTACTCGAGTGAAGAAGAAGAAGAAGAAGAAGAAGAAGAAGTGTTGAAATCAGGAATAATGACGAGGCAAAGGACTCGCGAGGATTTTAACCTAATCTGTGGCGTGGAAAGTCAAGGACCTATTATCAATGTCAAGTACTCTTACCGACATATCGTATTCAGTGATATAAGCTGGTATCTCCAACTGGTCTGGAGACATGGCACTGTACAAGTATTCGACTCCTGGCAAACTGTGAACTTTCTGCTTGATTGCTGGAGCCATAAATGTTGTAAACCACCAAGTCATCATCTGAAATATAAAATATTTATATAATTTTCAAAGCCAGGGTAAAGTACATATATCCCAAAAAAATTAGACGTTCAATTTAAGGAAATATTATTATTATTATTATTATTATTATTATTATTATTATTATTAATAATAATAATAATAATAATAATAGTCTGTGGCATTACAGCCCTTTAAGGCCACATGCCGAAGCAGAGGTGGATAATCATCCAATCAGAATGGAGGTATCATTTGGTTAGCTCAATGATCCTCTCCTCCTCAGCCATTATAGCTGTCTTTCGTAACCAGATTTCGCTTCCTATCGTAGCTCCCCAAGTGCATCGCGATACTGGGTAGGCACTAGTCCCACACTGGCCGAAATTTCATGAAAAAAATTTCTTCCCCCATGTGGATTCGAACCAGCGTGCATTCTGTAACGTGAGTCCAAGGCAAGATGCCTTATATACCTTATTTTATTTCATGGAGTGCAGTTTCATAGAAAGGACTGCCCCCTACTAATTGGTTGTCATAAATAAATGTCTTCCTTACTGTGACGGTAATCTTGTCTTCTCCTCTAATTAACCAATCACAACCCTCGTTCAGAAGAATTGACAGGCTCCCCTCAAATCCACGTGGAGGCAGAGTTGTCGCATCTTTTCCGAATTCCAAAAATCCCGTCAGTCTGACTTCGATGGTCACCAGGATTGTGGCAAATGTGCAATGTTGGGACGAGGGGACAGGATGGAATTGTCAGAGCTGTTTGTGTAGGAAGTCATAAATCTGTAAGTGGGTGTTCAAAGGAGCCACCGAACTGCACTCCTTGAAATAAAATAAGGTATACCACGATGATATGAGTCAAATTCGTGACCATTATTATTATTACTATTACTACTACTACTATTATTATTATTATTATTATTATTATTATTATTATTATTATTATTATTATAACTTTAAATTGTTTATAAAATTGAATTGCGATTAAACAAATTAAAACAAGACTTTTTTTTGGTTAAAATAAAGTGACAAGAGAAGCTGTAAAACAATTGGAAAGGAAAAGGTTTCAAGTTTAAAATAACAATAATTAAAGTAACAAGCACACTAGACTAGACGGCATTTCGGAAGGTGGTCAGCTGCTATATGCGCCGTAGCATTTCTGGTATGTGACGTCACAAGCTTGTACAGTAGAACCAATCGAAATCAGTCTATAACAAGTACTTCCCAAGTTCGTTTGTTCACGTGTGAGTGTTTCAATACATTGAATAAGTAAAACTAACATTTACTGTGTACGTGTAAGATAAATAAATAGAAAAAGAGACTGTAAAAAGACAAGTATTGCACAGGCAGGTGCGGAAAATAGTGTTTAAGGTGTATAATTATTTTAAAAACGTTAACGAGCAGAATGCTGCCGGCCATCTTTATGCTGGCTGCAACGTTGCCAACGTGCAAGAAACGACTGCAGAACATGTGGTGTGGGATTGAGAATCGTGCAAAGAATAGCTACTGTTAGTGAAGGAAAGATGGTTTGTTTGGTGTCATGCTTACAATAATCAATGGCTAATGTCATTATGGTCTTTTGGTAATTTAAATTATCTCCTGCGCTATTTGTATTGCACGTGTGCGTGAAGTACGATGTGGCAATGTTGTACGCTCTATTTGTCTCTCTCGACGCAAACCCTAGCAGACTACAGCCTTTCGAATTGCTGTAGACTCTAGTCTGAAAATGCTTTGAAGCAAATTTCAACTGCACTTTCAACATTAGTGTGGGGCAGGTCAAAGAAGAGCACAGATTAACTTTGTGTGGATATTAAGCCCGCTCATTGAAGTCCCCAGTGTCGGCGTTGTCCATGCTTCAAACAGATACGAATAAAAATATTATTGTTATTCTTCTAATGTAGGAATTTATCCTGTTATTTTTCCCACCTATCAATCTTATTCTTCTGAAGACGTGCAAAAATATTAGACTTGAGTGAACAGAAAAATTAAGATTATAATACAGGAGGTTCATACCTTTGTCCAGAATGTTGGATGAACAATGTAAAAGGCTTTGAGATTCTTCTTATACCTGCGAAATAAAAGTCAATTCATTACCAACATTGATAAGACGAAAAGGGTAGAGAGAGAAACATTTATAAATTACAACACTGTCATTTTACTAAAATAAAAAATAGCAATATTTCTACCAAATGTTTACAATAAAAGCTGTTGAAATGCAGTAGATAAGATTACCTGTATCATATTCAAGCCAAACTGGTATATTATTATACGAGCCCGACTAAATTTTCTGTACTGTTTCTATCCTTATCTAGTTATTTGTAACATGCATGGTGCAAAACAATATATTAAATATATTGCTCGTAATTCACAACGAGGAGAATTTACTTTAACACACTGATAAAATACTGCATACTTCCATTATACTGGGTGTTCATTTCAAAGTGTGTCAGAGAAGTTGCCTATTAATCAAGGCGTTCAATCTGAACTTGAGAACGTGTACGGTATAACTTAAACGTGGTAGCAACAGATGGCGGTCTGTGTGCTACCATAACCTCTTTCGAACTGTGGTTTGCCCGGGAAATGAACGCCGTACTTGCTAGGCAACTTCTCTAGCACATAGGTAATACGCCTCTGCGGAAGTGTAGGAAGATTGAATTGTCTAGGCTCATCGGCTAGTCACATGACGTCATACAGTGAACCATGATACACTTTGAACTGAACATGCAGTATATTCTAACACAGTCAAAAGCAGAAAACTAAAATAATGTACATTAAACAATAACCATACAAACAGGATGCATTGTTGTCAACCTTAATACAAAATACTTTGGGTCGATTTCACCAATATGTTATTAATCCACAATTAACTAATTGTAATTTAACTTAAATTAGAGTGACCAGATGTACCATTTTTAAAGGGATTCTCCTTTTTTTTCTGCCTTTTATCCCCTGTCCCATGAAAAGTATGCTTATGTTTTGCTTAGCCTAAATTGCATTTACAAATATTTTTCGTCCTTTGTATTAACATAATCTTCTCTTTCGGAAATTACCCTCACCAGTCTCGGTAAGAAATCAACATTTTCAAATATCAAGTCCATCATTCTCCTCGCCATGATGAAAATTATTGTCGTTAATGCAGGATTATTATTTAAATGGCCAAATATTGACCAATTAACTTAAATGTAGTTTAATGAGCGCTTAAAGCCCAATTTGTGTTGGTGAAATGCATTGCCCCTTTAAATGTCAATAAAAGAGATTTTAAGCGACAATTAAATTTAAATAACCTCGGTGAATTTGTTTAAAATAATTTAAGGGCTGAAATTTTGGAAATTTCATTGAACATTTTTATTTTTTATTTTACCCCTAAAATATTTTAATTTTTCCTCTTAAAACATTATTTTGCCAATCTCCCATGTTTGAAGTCTCTCGTGGACATTATCAAAAGAGTGTGGTGCAATTTCAGAAGTTTTTCTCAATCTATGGTGAATGCTCGGCCTCATCTCGCCAAAAACCATCTCGCTATCAGCAATTTCATTGATGCTAAATAATTACAATAGTACACTATCTAGCGTGTTTCAACCAATTATGTCTGTTTATCGCTACAATTTTATAACTTTCCTAGCACTTGTTTGTTTTTATCACTTCCCTAGCATTTGTTTGTTTTTTTAACTTCTCTAGTATTTGCTTCTTTGTTTGCCAACATTTCAAAATACAAATTCTTCACGGTACTATAAAACATGCTTTGCGATCATTTGTTTCCAGCATAGATAGTCAGCTGAAAATGGCGGCTCCGTTCAAACGTTTTGGTGAAGCTAACATTAGTGAAATATAATTTAGTAAGTCAATATTTTATTGTAATAGAGTACTTTATTTCTTCTAATCTTTATATACTTTCTTCTAATCGTGTAACAGTCAATTAAATCCCACTCGGGTTTTGATTTTCTCTAGATAAATCAAAACCCCTAGTGAGGTTGCTGTTGATAAGAAGCATTTTTGTACATGTTTATAAAATAAGGCAGCTTTGAAAATAAATGTATAAGAGGCATGGGAAGGAAACAATAGGAAGAGAATAAACACAGAATGATTTGCGAAGTTTGACCCGCACAGAAGTGATTTTCAATAAAATACCCACTGTATATACGAAAATGGGTCCGAATTCTAATAGTTATGCAATTATGATTTTTTTAAAACCACGTTATCTTGGACCAATATTCTCTAGGTAAACCAAGTTCCGGTTACCATCAGAAGGAACACGAGCCTCTATTACCGTTGTACTCCTACATGATACACGCGAACACATAATCACGATGTGATGTATAAACGCCTGTCTATATGCTAACAGCAACTCCAATCATAATGTGGACCTTATTTGTCTCCGCCAAAGTGGCTTTAGCAAACGACAAACGTAGCCTCATCAGACGCGCGTGCTCTACGATCAGCTGTTTGCAGGGTTGTCAGGTATCTTCCGAGCAAAATCGTGATATCAGAAGCTAACTTGAAGAATTATCAATATTGTGTCATTTATCACTTTCGTTGTTGTTATGCGTTCTCACGTGAGTATTTCTCAGAAACTTCCGAATCCAGAAATAACTGCGGGAATAAATTGCCAAACAGGCTAAAGAAAAATTAACTATGACTGTGCTGTTAATGTCACTTTCGCCTCTGTGAGAAACACTAAAATACAAAGGGGGCACACAGCACAATTATTACGTTTTTCTTAAGTATTCAAATTGATGAGAGTCTCAAGGTCGATACACTTAAAAAAATGGAATCGGATCGTATTCAATATGTTAAACGCATGAAAGATCGTCATTTGTTTGATCTGTCATCTGTTTTACCAAGAGCGATCACAATTTTTGCTTGCTGAAGAGTCGTGTTATATATAACACGTAATATTCTCCATTATCGACCAGAATATTAAGTTTTCATGTGCCTCATTTAGAAAACACAACGTAGTTCATAGTCAAGGCCTACAGGACGACCAACATGCTAACATGTCAATGATATGTTAACCAACATAACTACATTTGAAACTTCAGCTTACGTATTTAAAACGTTTTCAATACGTATAGAAAATTGCATGAAAATAAGCCTAGCCGTCCACTGGCACCGTGAACGGCCCAATATTTGTTAGGCCGTATATGACCGAATGCCGGACAACCAGCAGAAGAGCCGATCGATCGTCCAATGGAGCCGACAACGTCAATTAACCAATTGTATGTCCTCGTGCTACAATACTAATACATACATACATACATACATACAAATACATACATACATACATACCTACATTACAGCCAAAGGCGTGGCTCAGTCGGTTAAGGCGCTTGCCTGCCGGTAAAGCTTTTCAACTGAATAATAACAGGCATTTCCCACATTTATTCTGCGTTTAATTACCTCCCGAGTGTCATTTATATTTGTTACTGTTGCTCCAAGATATTTGAATTTTTCCACTTCTTCGAAGGATAAATCTCCAATTTTATATTTCCATTTCGCACGATAAAAACAAAATTCTGGTCACGAGACATATATATTAGTCTTTTCAGAATTTACTTTCAAATCTATGTTTACTTGCTTCAAGTAAAATTTCTAATGTTTTCCTAATCGTTTGAGGATTTTCTCTTACCATATTCACGTCATCTGCTTAGACAAGAAGTTGATGTACCCCGTTCAATTCCAAACCCTCTCTGTTATCCTGAACTTTCCTAATGGCGTATACGGACTCTGCTGTAAGTTTCACTGATACACATTTTAATTAATCGAACTAGTTTCTTGGGAATACCAAATTCAATAAGAATATTATATAAAACTTTCTCTTAACCGAGTCATATGCCTTTTGAAATCCACGAATAACTGATGTACTGTACCCTTATACTTCCATTTTTCTCCAATATCTGTCGAATACAAAGAATCTGATCAATAGTCGATCTATTAGTCTAAAACCGCACTGTTGATCCCCAATAATTTCATCTACATATGGAGTTAACTTTCTCAAAAGAATATTGAACAAAATTTTGTACGATGTTATCAAAAGTGGTATTCCTCGAAAGTTATTACAGTTAGTCTTGTCCCCTTTTTAAAAAGAGATCAAATTATGGACTCCTTCCATTGTTCTGGTACAATTTTCTCCTGCTTATTATTATTATTATTATTATTATTATTATTATTATTATTATTATTATTATTAGAATGAATGTGGAGGACATGTTTCTATTATTGGACAATCCTCACAGAAGGAGACTGAGGAGAAATTACGAAAATATAGGGTATATCCGATACTTAGAAAAAGGTGTCGCCTGGGTAAGTTTCATCATCTACACCTACACAATAAACTTCTAGAAGATAGTGCTAAGTTTTTCGATTACTATGGGATGAATTTTGATACATTTCAATATATTAAGAAAAATGTAATTCGTCCATCAATCTCAAAAGGTTAAATTTCAGAAAGATTGTCATTTGTTTGAAACGTTTGCCAGTGATATTAAAGTAGTACATGAATAATAATTTAAGCCTAAAAATTGTATTTCACTTGTTTAATGAAAAAAATACAAGATCTAATTAATTTTTCGGCGTTTATCGAAACCAGAAACAGTGACCACGTGTTGCTCTGTTCGGGCGAATGAGACCGGAAAATCCCATCTGAATTGGATCCAATCGTCAAGGTCGTCTTCAGGCCGACAAACGGCCGAATATCAATGATAATGGACGCGCGCCAATGCATTATCTTGTTGTGGGATCATTCGGCCGTGTACGACCGTAAACGGCCGAGTTGTTATTCGGCCGAATTCGGTTCCAGTGGACGGCCAGCCTAAGGTTCGGGGATCGTATTCAATACGGTAAGGGTACTGAAATCGATATGAATACTTCATGAAAAAAATAGTAGGCCTAAGTGAATACTATAATCGTCTTTTCCTTCTATTAACCACAAATATGTTTTAACCATTCACTATTAAATTTACTTTGCAAGTTCTGTTTCTTTTTCGGAATCGATACTGCAATAGTTTCACTATCCGACAATGAACCTAAGTTTAAATAACAGTTCACTAAACTGTAAACACCAGCAATAAACCATATCTGTCACTAGTATAAAATTCAAAATTAAAAACGCTATATTTATTGCCACTGAACGCATTTAAAATACGCGCTGTTTACCAACAGAGAGAGATAAGTATTGAAACGGATTAGCCACTACTGCGATAGAATTCGGGGGAAGTATCGTGTTGCGACCCTCACGACCGTCAGCAGAGTTATACAGTACAGTGTTTCCATTTGAGTCCAATCAAAATATTGGAGAATTGGAAATACAGGTGCATTTTTTTAAATGTGGTTTAATATCTGGGGGAGGAGGGGAGAAAAAAATTTTCCAACCTCAACTGGTTTTAATAGGGGTACCTGGCAATCCTGGCTGTTTGGGCAGCACAATTCACATTTAAATCTTGAATATTGCAAAAACTCCACATGTCCATTTGAGTAAATTTTTCAGAAGGCACAAAAAAACTGATTATTTTCAAAAGCGTTTGGTATTTTGAAGCGACTATTTTTATTAAAGCATAATACTCACAGTCTAGTATATACAGTCACGAAGCTCAATAAGTAGTAAATATGTATCCATAGACAGTTGCTAACCACTAGGATCGCTACTATCGCCTCATTACAGACAATGCGAAATAGTACCTGCATTGTCTATTGTTCCTAGTACCCTCACAAACTCAAGCTTCGTGACTGTATATACTAGACTGGTGGACAGGTAAACCTCCCACAAAATGATGTCCTCACTACCATCCATGTTATTACAAAATCTTCACAACTGATTCAATATTGATTCTATTCCATTATTCCATACTATATATTATCCACTGGGCCAGCAACTGCAATTTTCCTGTTGGTATAATCCACTTCAAGCAACCTATCACTCTATTCTTTGTGTGGGTCATTCTTTGAAGGATTTGTTAATAACGTCGAACACTTGAAGCTGAGATGTCGTCTTCCATTGTATGATAACTGAAACAGTATTCATTTCTGTTATCTGCTTCTTGATTCTGTCAGTTGGGTGACCATGAAAAGAATAATGAATTTAAAAAGTACTTGATCATCATCCCCCACAAATGTTACATCAGCCAGTCAGTAATCACTCCTTAGTCATCCAGGCCTTCTCCTGGAGGTGACTGCTTTTTAAGAAGAGTTTTCCGTTTTAGAATTACATATGGTAGCAGTCAGCAAGTCCTATTAAGTAGACTTCTTTCAGGACTGAAAAAGGCTAGGCTGCGATTATAGCATGGGTCTGAGTACGGTTTTCAAACAGTTGGTTTTATGCAAAACAGAAAAAAATCATAATAGATTTGGGCCCATATGGTATTACTATTAATTATTTTATTAATCATTTTTCTATATACACTTTTAACACTTATACAGGGTGTTTCCGAGGTGATGTTACAAACTTTCAGGAATGATGGCGAAGGGCACATGTATCAATTTGAGATAAGGAACCCTGATCCGGAAATGACCGAGTCGAAAGTTACAAGCAAAAATAGTTCTGTGGAAATGAAATAATTTTATTCCTCTGTACACCTTATTTATGTGTATTTATCTGTACATCTTACACATACTGTATTCATCTGACGTTGTTTACGTTGTCTACTTACAGTATTCCATTCAATGCGCTGTCTGAGGGATGGGGACAGGAAACTACACTAAAGCAATGCAGATAGCATAATGCGTAACGAACATGGTCGGTCCTGATATGCACGTCTGTAGACAGCAGTGTATGTGTACAAGTTGCAGTGTCCAGTCGATCAGTCCTAGTGAAATGGAGGAGTACACGAGAGCGGAATAAGCGGATGAGCCAATGGGAACAGTAGACAAGCTCACAGATTGTATCAGGCCAAGTACCTACGTAGGAGGCATCCGGCCCATATCATTTTTCCACGACTGTTCCAAAAGTTAATGGAAGGAGGGCACATGGTGCCAAATTACAATTCCATTTCCACACAACTATTTTTGCTTATAACTTTCGACTCAGTCATTTCCGGACCATGGTTCATTATCTCAAATTGATACATGTGCCCTTCGCCATCATCCCTGAAAGTTTGTAACACCACCTCGGAAACATCTGTATATCACCGATTAAATTTCCAACTTCTCGACCGTGTTAATTAAATTAAATTATGGTTTATTTAATGACGCTCGCAACTGCAGAGATATCAGCGTCGCCAGTGTGCCGGAATTTTGTTCCACAGGAGTTCTTTTACATGCCAGTAAATCTACTGACATGAGCTTGGCGATTTAAACACACTTAAATGTCATCGACCTATGCCGGGATCGAACCCGCAACCTCGAGCACAGAAGGCCAGTGCTATACCGACTATGCTACCTAGGCCGACTACCGTGTTAATATTTAGGATTTACCTGGTTTGACTAGTTTCGTAGACTTGTGCTTCATTGTGCGCGAGATCTCCACTAGGCTTTGGGCAATGAAGTACAAGACTTGGAAACTAGTCAAGCAAGGTAAATCCTAAATATTAACATTGTAAAGAAGTTGGAAATTTAATCAGTATTTTATTAATGTTAAAATTGTCATAACACAGTACCAGTAGTTACTTTTAACAAATCGAAGCCATGTTTACATAATAAACTTTTACTTGTATATAGAATTATCATAGTTGAAATTTCTAGTCTTAATTCTATGAATTATTAATGCCATTAATGAAGTATAGGACCTCAGAAACTTACTTGTATGGCAGAACATTGTAGACCTCACGTAACCATGTGAAGGATGGATGATTTGCATTTGATGTTAAGGTGTGGAAGTAGGCTATAACGTAATCACTCTTCACCAAGGGATCCAAGAGGTAAATTAGGTACAATAATGCCTGTAACAATATAATTACATTATAAGAATATATGCTTGCTTAATTTTATCTAAATGGATGACAATCAATGGTGATGACGTGATGAGCTAATGAGAAAGATGCGTATCCCAGAAAATCTCCCCCAATATTGTCTTTGTTCTTCACAAATTTCATTTGGACGCAGTAATAAGAATCGGGTCTCAAGGGTTAAATGCAATACTGCTACCTTTCTGCTAATGATTCACATTATAATTAACATTTGCAATAAACATTAATCTTACTTACTCACTGGCTTTTAAGGAACCTGGAGGTTCATTGCCGCCCTCACATAATCCCGCCGTTGGTCCCTATCCTGAGCAAGATTAATCCATTCTCTATCATCATATCTCACCTCCCTCAAATCCATTTTAATATTATCTTCCCATCTACGCCTCGGCCTCCCTAAAGGTCTTTTTCCCTCCGACCTCCCAACTAACACTCTATATGCATTTCTGATTCGCCCATAAATGCCCTGCCCATCTCAAACGTCTGGATTTAATGTTCCTAATTATGTCAGGTGAAGAATACAATGCATGCAGTTCTGCGTTGTGTAACTTTCTCCATTCTCCTGTAACTTCATCCCTCTTAGTCCCAAATATTTTCCTAAGCACCTTATTCTCAAACTCCCTTAACCTAGGTTCCTCTCTCAAAGTGAGAGTCCAAGTTTCACAACCATAAAGAACAACCGGTAATATAACTGTTTTATAAATTCTAACTTTCAGATTTTTTGACAGCAGACTGGATGATAAAAGTTTCTCAACCGAATAATAACACGCATTTCCCATATTTATTATGTGTTTAATTTCTTCCCGAGTATCATTTATATTTGTTACTGTTGCTCCCAGATATTTGAATTTCTCCACTTCTTCAAAAGATAAATTTCCAATTTTTATATTTCCATTTCGTACAATATTCTCGTCACGAGACAATCATATACTTTGTCTTTTCGGGGTTTACTTCCAAACCTATCGCTTTTCTTGCTTCAAGTAAAATTTCCGTGTTTTCCCTAATCGTTTGTGGATTTTCTCCTAACATATTCACGTCATCCGCATAAACAAGCAGCTGATGTAACCCGTTCAATTCCAAACCCTCTCTGTTATCTTGGACTTTCCTAATGGCATACTCTAGAGCAAAGTTAAAAAGTAAAGGAGACAGTGCATCTCCTTGCTTCAGCCCACAGTGAATTGGAAACGCATCTGACAGAAACTGACCTATACGAATCTGAACTGAGACACATTTTAATTAATCGAACTAGTGGGAATACCAAATTCCATAAGAATATCATATAAAACTTCTCTCTTAACCGAGTCATATGCCTTTTTGAAATCTATGGATAACTGATGCACTGTACCCTTATACTCCCATTTTTTCTCCATTATCTGTCGAATACAAAGTATCTGGTCAATAGTTGATCTGTTACGCCTAAAACCACACTGATGATCCCCAATAATTTCATCTACATATGGAGTTAACCTTCTCAAAAGAATATTGGACAAAATTTTGTACGTCAACAAAAGTGATATTCCTCGAAAGTTACTACAGTTAGTCTTGTCCCCCTTCTTAAAGATAGGTACGATTATGGACCCCTTCCATTGATCTGGTATAATTTCCTTTTCCCAAATAGCAAGTACAAGCTTATAAATTTCGTTAGATAATGCGCTTCCACCCTCTTGTATTAATTTTGCTGGAATTTGATCGATACCTGGAGACTTGTACTTTTTCAGATTTTCTATCGCAATTTCGACTTCAGAAAGTGTGGGTTCGGGTACATATGGCTCAGCAGTTTGTATTTCAATTTCGTCCCGATCATTCCTATTTGGCCTATGTATATTTAGTAGTTGTCCAAAATAGTTTTTCCATCTGTTCAGGATTGAATGAGCGTCTGCAAGCAAGTCACCATTCTCATCCTTGATCACGTTTACCCTTGCCTGATATCCATTCTTGAATTCCTTTATGCCCTTATATAAATCTCTAATATTTTTATTTTTACTATTTGTTTCTACCTCATTCAGTTTTTCCTTCAAGTAATCTCTCTTTTTATTCCTAAGCGTACGATTTGCTTCTCGTCTTTTATTGAAATAATTATCTCTATTCGCCTCGACTGGATGCTGTAAGAACTTCAATTTTGCCTGTTTCCTTCTTTCTACTGCCATGCAACAATCTTCATCAAACATTAATCTAGGACAAAGAAACTCCATAATGAAAATTCACCCTGAATTTTCAACATTTTCCATTATTGGGTTCAATCAAAAACTAAACATCTGATTATAAATGATATTTAAATTGATTCAATGTACAAAGTATTTTGTGGTCTGATTTTTTTAAATGTCTCTATGTATTAACTTTGTAGATGAACTACACCCGAACACGTGCTTAACTCACACGAGTGTTCCTGATTTTTTAACTTTCTGGAACCTGGAGTATAGTACGAGTAAACTTCAAACACGCACTTAGTTTAAAATTTGCTACTAGGTGGAGTTGTTATCGATCACTTCTTTTCTGTGCTTATCAAGCTCCTAACATCTCTTGGGACTTAAGGATGGTTCACAATAAACCGGAAACGAGAATCGGAACGAAAACGAAAACGGTAAAATTGTTAAAATGTGTACATTTAAATGTGAGCATTCACAATTAACGAAAAGCTTACCGGAGCCCGGGATCGGGAACGGAGAGTTGGCCAAGTTTCAACTTTGGCGTTCACGTTTCCGATCACAGCCCACTAGATTCATTCTATTGCTATCTAAAAGCTATTTTGTCGTATATTTTGTAGCAAGAAAACCGTGACATAACCTATGCATTATTTTTTTCTGTGCTGTGCATCATGGAGCAAGTTTTATTTGATGAGATTCTAATATTGAGTGTTGAGGAAAATCCTCACGTTTACGATAAGCGGCGCGCCTCGTATAAAGATGAGAAAATGAAGGAGAATATGTGGCTTTCAATAGCTGCATCTTTGAACACCGATCGTAAGTGAATCAGATTTTATTACTGTATTGGTTGTATTACACACTACATATTCATGCTACAATTCAGTAACTATTGTTGTGCTCATTTTTGTTCTATTACAATAATGTTTCTTCTCTCATTATTTTACGTTATGGTAGACTTAAAATAGGTTGTGAGAATAAAGATGCATGGGCATATTTATAGTACCGTACCTAATGAAATGTTTCAGTTGAAATTTCGAAGTTGGTTAACCTGTGTTTATGTTGGCTGCCTTGTAGTCATGAGAGAACGCTATTGGTCAATTATACACAAATAACATCAGAATGCGTAATATCGACTTTACATATCGTTATTGACATGCATATCGATATGCATAGTCGTCTACGTTCTCGGTTTATTGTGAATAAAAAATTTTCATATTCACGTTCTCTGCTTCTCATTTTCATTCTGGTTCTCGTTCCCGGTTTATTGTGAACCAGCCTTTACAGGAAGCACAAGAAAATCGATTCAATCATTGCAATGCATGTTTCAACTATTTGTAAATGAAAATGACGACCAGCAACTCAACGCCAAGGCACCGTAGGACATTCTTTCGAAAGTAAGTACACAGTAAACGTTATATTTAAGAGTAAAAAAATTATGATATAAAATGTATGTGCAGAGACCCGGAGTATAATATAATATACCTGCATTTGTACCCTAACTGTAACCTGCATAATTTCTTCAGCATTTTTTCTCATTTCAGTGACTTTTTTGAAGTGTAAAATTACAGTATATTGAACTTTAAAATAAAACAAAAAATGTCTCAGAAGGTTATATCTTTTAGAGCGCACAATCTAGATAACACAATGACTTTATCCTTGATCGCATATTTCACTTAAATTATCAGTTATCACCATACTTCAAGGTTCCGTGATACACCAGACCTGTTTCATAGTATCAACCAGCAACACACATTGCAACATAACAGTTTACAATCGTCGAAAGTATTTTTGCTATGACATACAACTGAACATTGAGCATATTTTCTAATATCGCATCGTCTTTGCCAAGATTACATTAAAATTGTCCCTATCCTACCTAACATTTTAAACTAAATCACGTGCATGCTTTGTTTCATGTGCAGAAATAATGACAAAATATTCTTAAACTGTAGCTTGAACAAAGACTACATGTCATTCGTTTTCTCGTGAAATCGAATGGATCTGACACAGCTCATAGTAAGAACCTTTTGGTGAGGGTAAGTGAGCTATCTAGCTGCAAGTCGAAGCATAGCGAGGGAGGGAAGTTTCCCAGTCAACTTTCTTCTTGCCCTTAAGCGTAAGTAGGTTTCACGAGATAACGAATGGCCTTTACCAGCACTACTTGGGCCAAACTCTTCCACAGAGGATGGCGTGACAAAGATTGAGCGAGTCTATAAAATATCTCTAAATATATGTTATTTCATGGTTAAGCGAGTCAAACTGCTATCGAGTACTGCTACATTCTATTAAGACCATACTATTTTGCAGAGAACGTTCTAAAAGGCAGTGACGGCAGCATTTGAAGAAAGCTGCACAGAATGGATGAAAAGGATGGGGGAATAAGACAGTGCCAGATTCATTGCTCTACGATTTGACAAAAAACTTTAAGGCCCAATTGTATAAAACTCCCTGACTAATGATCAACTTTGATCGAAGATCGAAAAGTGAACCGAGTTCAGACACTTCTTCTATTGTATAAAACTTTTCTCCGATCAATTACCTTGGTTCAAATGCAATCTAAGTTCACGTGAAAAGGATTTGGCAACATCGCATAAACAGGTGAAATATGTGATGCGCTGACCATGTTGTACAAGTTTGTTCAGTGTTGCCAATCTAGCGACTTTAACTCTTTTTAAATAACAATTTCTTTTAACTTCTGTATTGCTTAAATAGGGGTTTAGCGAACTTTTTTGCACCCCATAGTGACAAAATTTAATCTTTCTTTGTTGATTAATGAGAAATCTAGCGACTTTACAACTACTTTTTGGCGACTTTCCGTACACACTGTTGGAGACAATAGTTTATTTGTGCAATGTAAATAATGGCGGACAATAAGAAGAAGATTGACTGTTCTCCAAATTGTTATCATGTTATGGTGTTTGATACTGCTAAACATAATAAAGCTTTATAAAACGACAAATTGGAAATTTATTAATGTACCTATCACATCCATTAATAATTAATGGTTGTTATAAACATAATATAATTATAGGTTATGTTATTTGATACTGCTGAACACGATAGAGCCATATAAAATATAAGATTGTTTGTGTATTATGGCAAGAAATTAAAATATATATATAAGTGTAACTACCATATCTAATAATATTAATAACAATGGTTATTCTATTTGCACAGTCTGCCACTCATATATTTCAAACAGAAAAGAAATAACTGAACTTGGATCATCTAACTTAATCGGAGAAATTTCTTCAGTCAAAGTTGACTGTAGTTTGAGACAAATTAATCTCAGATTAGACTTTATAGAACACAAAATTCCAAGTTCAGCTAGAACAAGGATCAATTTAACCTCTGATCTAAGATTAAATGGTTTATAGAATCGGCCCTAAAAGACTAAAGGATGGTTCACAATAAACCGGAAACGAGAACCAGAACGAGAATGGTAACGGAAAAATTGTTAAAATGTATATATTTACATGTAGCATTCACAATTATAAACGAGAAGCTCGTCGGAGTCCGGAAACGGAAACTTGAGGTTGCCCAAGTGTCAATTTTGCCGTTCTCGTTTCTGATCACAGCCTACTAGATTCATTCTGTTGCCACGATAAAGCTATTTGATCGTCACATATTTTGTAGCAAGGAGGCCATGACATAATTTCTTCTTCATGCATCGTTTCTAACCAACTCGGAAATTCAGTAGAATCACTTTCAATATACTCGTATGCTAAATGTATATGTAACCAGATTACCACGTGAACTGAATTCTTAAATATTCTGTGTCAAATTCTGAAGTTGGTTAACCTGTGCTTATGTTGACTGGTTTGTTCTCATGAGAGAACGTCATTGGTCAATTATAAAGTTGCCTCGTTTAATTATTAGGCAGCGGCATTCCTTTTAAGATTTGTAGGTCTTTATTGCATGCACCGATAATAAAATGAAAATGCGACGTTGTCACGTCTTGTTTGTTGCTGCTATATATTAATATAACATGGATATGGGCTAGGCTTAATTGCTCAAAGCATCAGTTAATTTGAAGATTATTTTTGTCTCTTGGTAAATTTTGGAGTAATCTAGTTTTGAAACAATTTTCGAAAACTTCACCTGTCATTTCATCGTGACTATCCGCTTTAGAATCTTGTATGTTTCTTGCAGATAAATAAAGACAATTGGGAACCCATCCTCTCTTCCCCAGCATGAAGCACCATGATACGCTTCCCTCTTGAAGATGGAGATTTCAAAATACAATTGCATGTGCCATCATCCCATCCTTTCCGAACAACATCGTGCGTATCGTACCATGTTTCATCAAGAAATACAATTTGGGATCCTTCAGACCGCAGTTTATTTAGGCGTTGCAAATAATTATAATGGAATGCCACAATTCTTGCGGATTCCATAATAGCTTGTTTCCTTTTCAGGATATGAAAACGAAACCCAAGTTTTTTAACCAATTCTCTTAAGGTTGTTTCTCCATAAGGAAAATCGGAAAGTTTGACTTTTTGTAATAATTATTTTATTGTTAAGGATTGGCCCTTATTGTAAGAACTATATATTTCACGGCGAATGTAATCACACGTAAAACCATCTACTTTATTAAATTTTGTGACTTTGTGTCCACGCTTTTTAGGTGTCTTAGGTCCCTTTTTTACAATTTTACTTACAGTATTTATATTTAATTTAAGAATTTTAGAGGTCTCCGAAATTTTTCCTTGACCTAAATTGTTTTTCAGAACATACGTGTGAGCATTGCACACAAACGTTTGACACTGCTTACATAATTTTGGTCTAGCTTTTGAATTTGAATTGTTATTTAACTCTGATTTATTATTATTATTATTATTATTATTATTATTATTATTATTATTATTACCATCGTCGTTATTGACGTTCATGGGTATCGGTTCCGACACTTCACTCGCTTCCCATGGCCTCCACATTTTTATTATACACTGAACTGTAATATAATTAATTTTCACTGTGAACTAGAACAAGACACACTGCTAAAATTTGCAACTCTGGTTTATACACTCCGCGTGGAGTATTGGAGCGGCCTTCAAAAGACTTGACGGTGACAATGGACAGCGCGACATAATTAAAATTATTGAAACTACAAAGCTTCCGTCCTCTTTGACACCGCTAGCCTACTAATTGAACATGGCTACTTTACACATATAACATCAGAATGCATAATATCGACGTTACATCTCGTTAGTAACATAGGCCTACATATCGACATGCATAGCAGTTTCCGTTCTCGGTTTATTGTGAATAAAAAAATCTTCACTTTCACGTCCTCAGTTTCCAATTCTCGTTCTGGTTCTCGTTCCCGGTTCATTGTGCACCAGCCTTAACAGTGCTATGAGTTTTTAGGCTTTCACGGAAATTGTAATCAGAATTAGGCTTTTGGGTATTCCACTGTGTCTTGGAATGGAATTTACGGGAGAGAGCACTATGGCCCAGCACTGCGACCTGTTACGATCTATTGCGCCAATTCTCAAGCTATACTTTTTTTTTTTTTTGAAAGATGGGAATGACAGTTAAGCGGCCGAGCTTGGAACAACAATGCCATGTTGCGAATATGGACTACCACGCTGCCAGCTGATGGAAGCTAGCAATTGTCATTAAGATGGCTGACGTTAAAACATTCATTGACAATTTATTGACGCGAAGGTAAGAAAACAATACAAAAATCAACAGAGAATCAAACACGAAACGTACCAATGCTAACACTGTATGCACAATAAATGTTGCCAAGAGAGCTATTAAGCACTCGCCACGTGGGAATGGTAATTTTGGCAACTCAACCGTTGTTACCATAGCAACAGGTCTACCACGCTACGTTGTTTTTCAGTTTTTTTTTTTTTCCGATCGCAACGCTCCTGTCATGTCCCATCTTTCAAGAAAACAAGTATAGGCGCATTTCGCGCCTGCCATTTTGGATTGGTGCTATCAAGTCTTGCGGGATGTTGCGCATATCTTATTTTTATTTAATGTTCAATATCGCATATGCCTAGTTTGAAATCGAAAATTGCAATAACATAATGAATAGCATTAAAATACAGTTACGTCACATGTAATGAGCGTATTATAGTATGGTCGAGCAAAAATATTATTACAACACAAGAAATTATTTTATAGAAAGCAATATGATTTAATAACAAATCATAGGTTGTCCTTAAATAATAATATTATATAAAATGCTGTTTCACAGCACACTGTTTTTGCATGTTATTTGAAAATGACCATAAATGAATTATAGTACACTGTAAACAAAATCCTTTATCGTAGCATTGCTATATTTAATATTAATTTCTAAACAGTTTATCAAGAAGTTAATTAGTAAATTCGTGGAAAGAATAATTTGTTACATTAAAAATATTACCTTGTCGAGGTTAATTTCCCTGAAGTGGAACCATTTTCCAACGAATACTATCACAGGCCTTCCAAACCGATCGACTCCACTTTGATAGAGGCAACCAATACCAGATATTTCTGACAAATCTTCTGTTTTGGCACGGCGAAGAAGACGTTCATACCTGCAAATTACAAAATTATATATGAATAAAAGTGTTAAAAGAGACTTATATAGGACTATATTATAGAAAATAAAACTGTTAATACAGAATTACGCAAAATCATCATATACTTTTGACGTAACTTAATTTTTATTCCTCTTTTTTTAATTTATTCTTCAGAAACGACACTGCTTTCCACTTTTATTAATGGAAAACCTAAATCTGTCTCAGCACCTTTATAAAGAAGTACATAATTCTACGTTATTAACTTCCATTAACGAAGAAAGTATTTAACACAACCCCAGAAAAAATACTGTCCAACAGCGGTCAGATAAGGTGATTTAGATGGCATTTCAACCGGTATGGCATAGTTGCGCCCCGCGGTCAATTCGGAGGCCTAGGCGTGGCATAGTTGCGCCCCGAAGAAATCAGATAGCACAATGGACATGGCATAGTTGCGCCCCGATGGGCATAGTACACACGAAAGTGATTGTCATAAAATAAATAAATTACTTAAAAATATTATAGTAGTAGCTGCATTTTTAAGAACATCTATCTATTTTACAGCTTCTGAATTCCTCGATCACGTGGTTTAAAAAATGGAGCCTATCGATAATCACTGCATAAACAGTAGAAAAACAGTTAATAAAGTACTGCCAACTTCATGGTGTTCATTTTAATGGTAGGCTATCGATAATCACTGCATAAACAGAAGAAAAGCAGTCAATAAAGTACTGCCAACTTCATGGTCTTCATTTTAACGGTGTCGATAATGAATATTAAATCGAATAAGAAATCAATATGGTTGGTTGATTACGAGGCTCGAATTTCCGTAATGCCTTTTTCTCTACCTTTTTCATCGAGGCGCAACTATGCCATGTCCATTTTTTCTACCTGATGGGAACGGGGATGCCCACAAAACAGCGATCCTTTTTTATCTGCTGCATTTAACCTGGCCGTGGGGCGCAACCATGCCCTGCCCATTTCAACAGATGCACGTCTAACAACCACTTTGTTGAATAAACTACGTTCATCTTCTCCCGCGAACTATATTGAGAGACTGTCATACTGAAGTTCATCAAGATTTTCCATGTGCAACATGAATCCTGGGAGTGAGTAGGTCTGCTACATTTGGAGGTACATTTAATCTGTTACTGCGGTTTTGTGTACCACAAAGCAAAGATATGCTTCTGAAAAATGTTTACAACATATACTGTAAGTGTAGAGTGTATAGTAATTTTTGCGCCATTGTGTACTTCCTCGTCACAAACATATGTTTATGATAAGTTGATAACAAGCACAACCATATTTCTTAGTCCCCTCTCTCTCTCTCTCTTTAGTTGAAGGCGACCCTTGGTCTTAAAGCAGACGGGTCTATTAATTTGGCATTGTTCCTCATACATAGGGATTAAACTGGCAGCCCAGAGTCAAGTGTGAACTTGTACAGGTTGGTTTAATCCCCTTCATATTTCCAAGTGACAACGGGTAGTTCTCAAGGTATTTACACTTGGCTCTATCCAGTTCACAACACTGAAGATACCAAATGTGAAAAAGTTTCTTTTTCCATCCCATAGAGTCCACACGTGGAATCGTCGGTGATATCTTAGACAGGACTTTTACGTATCTTTACAAGCGACAATGATATATCTACCACTGTATTTATAAGTCTACTTAGTGTCAAAAATGCAGAAATCGCTTTTGATGCATTTTATAGGTTATTACTAGATAAACAAGATTACGAAAGCATTCGACATTAACAAGAAACGAATTAAAGTAATTTTGAATCGACTTCAGAATACAACCTTAATAAATCAAACCGCACTAGTGGCCATGCCGTGTTGTGCCGAGCAAAATAATAATAATAATAATAATAATAATAATAATAATAATAATAATAATAATAATAATAATAATAATAAACGCGGGACGATGATCAAATGATCAGCAACACTATTGTATTTTTGATCCAGGGAAAACTCTTCTTTTGAAAATACTCTTGTTTTACGAGAACACTTATAAAATACGAGTGATTCCGTAAAAAGCGCCATACTGTATATCTGACCCGGAAAAAATACCCTTCTTTTACATTTGCCGTTTCTCTGTTTAATACCAAATACAATTAATATTCTATAAAATACTATGAATTGTTTATTTTAGTATGGCAACGGAATGGCATTATTACTATCAATGAGGTTGTATTCTGGAGTCTAGCCCTAATTTTTAATTTCTTTTCCACTTTTTTTTTTTTTAGTATATAAATGAAGAGTTCAGAGCCATAGTGGGCCAAGCGCCAAATATTAAAAACGGAGAAAACAAGACATAAAATTAAGTGATTACCATAATTTAACGAAACATATAGCAAGTAAGATAAAGTATACACACTAATACTAAATGATACGCCAATCTTCATTAATCTATGGTATTCACTTAACTTTAACCCTTGCTTTCTCCGTTCTTTAATAAATGGTGCTTGGCCCACTATGGTTCCGAACCCTTCAAATATTCTACAACAATTAAAAAACAGCACCATTAGCCTAACATTTCACACTGAGATACAGACTCACTTGATAATGTCGTCGTCAATATGCACGCAGCCTATTTGGACAGTTTTTAAATTATCAATCAAGAGATAAAAGATTATTGAGGAGACCTCTAAAACGCTGGCAGGACACCGTAACAGATCACGCACCAGGTATAAGGTAGTAGTGGCGGTGGTGGAAACAAATATTTTATAGGGTAGTAATAATAATAATAATAATAATAATAATAATAATAATAATAATAATAATAATAATAATAATAATGTTTAGTAGGTTATTTTACAACGCTTTATCAACGTCTTAGGTTATTTAGCATCTGAATGAGATGAAGGTGATAATGCCGGTGAAATGAGTCCGGGGTCCAGCGCCGAAAGTTACCCAGCATTTGCTCATATTGGGTTGAGGGAAAACCCCGGAAAAACCTCAACCATGTAACTTGCCCCGATCGGGAATCGAACCCGGGCCACCTGGTTTCGCGGCCAGATGTGCTAGCCGTTACTCCACAAGTGTGGACAATAATAATAATAATAATAATAATAATAATAATAACAATAATAATATTATTATTATTATTACTATTATTATTGAATTTCCAAATTTATAGAACCCTATTTTACCCGAAGGTATATTAGGGCTGTATTATAACAATAATAATAATAATAATAATAATAATAATAATAATAATAATAATAATAATAATAATAATAATAAGCAACAATATAAACAATAATATATTATTTAAAGACGCTTTCAAATGCAGGAGTTATTTATTAGGGGTAGGATTCTTTTACATGCCGGAAATCTACGACACGGAATCCACAGCTCTACGTTCCTTCTGGAGCAAGCTACGCTATGAATTTTATCGTCTTTTAAAATATATTTACCCTCGGCCAGGTCTGAAGCTGCGAAACTGGGACCCAGCAGCCAGCGTAAAAACTTGAAGGCCCACATGAACTTACAGTGATCAATGATCATCGTAAATTTTTATCAATATTATTTCAATAAAATCAATCAATAACGAAACACAATGGCAAGGCAATAATGCTGTTCATCAAAGCTGTCTTTGAAAGTCAGTAGTACTTAACATAATATAGGATCCACCGTTGTGGAGCTAACGGTTAGGATGCCTGACCGTGAAACGAGCGGGCCCGGGTTCAAATCTTGGTTGGGACAAGTTATTTGGTTGAGGTTTTTTCCAGGGTTTTCCCTCAACCCAATAAGAGCAAATAATGCCGGGTAACTTTCGGCGTTGGATCCAGACTCATTTCGCTGGCATTATCACCTTCATCTCATTCAGACGTTATATAACCATAGCAGTTGAAAAAGCGTCGTAATATAACCAACTAAAAAGTATAATATAGGCCTACTATAGGGTAATTCCGGGTTAGATGGCCATAGTTTTTAAAATCACTTAGAACAGGGTAACCGATTGTAAAGAAATACGAAACAAATCAAATACGTTCCTTCTAGGTTATATTTCTCCACTACAGTGCCTCAGGGCGCATAGAATTCACTGATGTAATAAAAAAATACGTTTGAAATATAATAGGCCACTGGCCATCTCACCCAACATATGTGGGTGAGATGGCCATAGGATATTGGGATAGATGGCCACCATAATTTTTAAGTAAATTCATAACAATTTTTTGTAAACGAATGAGGTTTTATGCACTGGACACATAAATATAGTGTCTAAGTGCATAATTATGATTGTTTGAAACTTTTCAACAACTTTATTTTTTGTTTTTTCCTCTTTTAGTGAATTTTCCTTAAAACAACACAGAAATAAATTGAAACGCTTATGAACACATTATAATAATAATCCGAGGTACGACAGCCCATTAAGCCCCCACATTTATTGACCATGATCGACCACCCAGCTGCTGGCCTCACGTCCACATGTCGAAGCAGAGGTGGACGATCATCCAACCAAATAGCGGTATCGTGTGATTAGCCCGATGATCCCCCAAGCCGCTACAGCAGGCTTTCTTAACCGGATTTCGCTACCTATCGTAGTTACCCAAGTGCATCACGATGCTGGGTGGGCACCGGTCCCATACACTGGCTCAAATTTCATGAGATAATTTCTTCCCCCATGCGGACTCGAACCAGCGCGAATTCCGTAACGCGAGCCCTAGGCAGGATGCCTTAGGCCACGACGGGACCTTATGAACATGTTAATGAAACAAAATCCTGAAAGGTCAAAGTAACAGTATCTTTTCCAGTTGGTTTCCGGGATAGGAAGCGTTGTCTCACAAGCAAACATTCTGATGGGAGCAAATAAAAAAGTTATTTTTTTTCTTCCGCCATATTAATAATGTCAAAAGAAGTGCTTATGCAAATTTTGACCACTCGACCGTAATTACGAGTCCATCCAGAAAGTGATTTTACCTGGGGCCGTTTACAGAAAAAAAACACAATTACATGGAAAGATTTATTGAAACAGATACA
This sequence comes from Periplaneta americana, assembly GCA_025594305.2. Lineage (NCBI taxonomy): Eukaryota > Metazoa > Arthropoda > Insecta > Blattodea > Blattidae > Periplaneta > Periplaneta americana. The sequence goes on along the minus strand of JAJSOF020000021.1, from coordinate 49,232,404 downwards.
GCAATTGTTGCGCTAATTGTCAACGTATCTCCCACTGGAATTGAGACATTTGTCATACCATGGGATCAATTTTTGTACCATTGTGTCGTAGAAGTCAGCTTCCTGGGATGAAACCAGCGTTGGACAGCCGCCTGCACCTCTCTACCAATCCCATGATATGACAAATGTCTCATTCCGGTGTGGAATGTGTTGAAAAAATAGCTCAACAATTGCTGTGTCTGTTCAATATTTTTTTTTTTAATTAAATTGTTTTCTTTCTGTTAACGACCCCTGGCGAACCTTTTTTACGGCCCTCGTAATTGCGGTCAAGTGGCCAAAATTTTTATAAGCACTTCTTTTGACGTTATTAACATGGTGAAAAAAAAATAACTTTTTTATCTGCTCCCATCAGAATGCTTGCTTGTCAGCCAGTCAGAGAATATTGGCAAGTTCTTCAGCAAAAATGTAAGCGAGACTATAGACATCGGTCCCTGTAAGGGAAAATCCATGTTCCTGCATATTTAATATGGCGAACAAACCTACATCCATTGTCATTGCCTATGTGTCACTTGGTCCCATTGCACCCTTTGTAGAATTGTCTGTTTTAACTCTACTTTCCAGGGCTTTTCTTGGAATATGAAATGTAATGAAGGCTTGACGTACAGAAGTGCCATATTTAATGGCTTCAAAAGCACGGTATAAGTCATCTTCATTCCAAAGACACGTTTGCTGCCGGGCTTTGCTTTATATTTTATCGGAATCTAGAAATAACGATACTTTTAATATAATAATATTCCTCAATTGTAGGCCATCTATCCCGGAAAAATGCTGGCCATCTCTCCTTTTTTTACGGGACAGATGGCCATACCGCGTAATAAAAACTGGCAGCAGTGAAGAGAACAAATACAGTTAAGATAGAATGTTTAAATATGCCTTACCTCTTTAATAATGTTTCCAGCAAATTTCCTCACAAAATGCAGTATTTCTCTATTGTTATTTCAGAAGGTGAAAAATTATTGCTTGCTCACAGACTCACGAACGGCTACAAAACGCGTAAATAATAACTTTCCGTTTTCGCAGGTGCAACAATCACTTCGTTTAATTAATATCTGAGGGCAAACCGATTTTCATTCGAAACAGATGATTAGAATAAAAATAAGAGCGGTTGGTCGTCTCACCCGCATGGCTATCTCCCCCGGAATTACCCTACAGGGTGTACTTTATATATGTGTCCATAAACGTGGGGGCGTATTCCTGACAACAAAACATATCAAAAGGTTCATATGAACATGGGTCTGCAAACCATTCGTTAGGGAGTTATGGAAGGAATTTCCTGCAGTGACCCCCTGATTATGTAATTCACTTCAAACTTGCATTTTTCCCACTTTTTTCATTACAGTTTGTCATGACATTTGTTTTGTTGTGTCTGATTCCCTTTTGTTCTGTTTTGTGTTATTCACAGTAACATTCACCACATCACAAGATGTATTCAGTGAGAGAAAGGACGGATATGCACTACAACTGAGGAAGCGTATCCAAAATGGATTTGATGAAATCCGTAACACTCCAGGACATTTGCACAGAGTACGGCAAGCATGGAACGCAGGCTCAAGACATGCATCGAAGCAGGAGGTCACTTTGAGCAATTTTTGTAAATATGTGTTGTTAAATGTATCACATGTAGGCCTACTATTACCAATAAACCCATAACTCCCTAACGAAGGATTTGCGGACCCATGTTCATATAAACTTTTTGTTATGGTTTGGTGTCAGAAATACGCCCCTACATTTATTGACACATATACTGGGTGTTCAGTTCAAAGTGTGTCATGGCTCGCTGTATGCCGTCATGTTGCTAGCCGATGAGCCTAGAGAATTCAATATTCCTACATTTCCGCAAAGGTGTATTACCTAGGAGGCAGAGAAGTTGCCTAGCAAGTACGGCGTTCATTCTGAAGAGTACGTACCGATGCGTACGATAACGCCGGTAGTGGCAGGAATGTGAACTGTTTGGAAATACGTACTGTCGGGATATGGGGAGAGGGTTAAGACGATTACTTACGTATTTGTTGACATTAACTTCGACGGTCAACATGGACACGGAGTATTTGATTTGTGTTGTGGAATGTTACTGTACGCAACCGATGATAACAAATACCCTGCGTACGACTTGCCGGCGCAAAACACAGTTCGAAAGAGGTTATGGTAGCACACAGACCGTACAGACCGCCATCTGTTGCTACGACGTTCAAGTTATACCGTACACGTTTTCAAGTTCAGATTGAAGAACGCCTTAAATAATAGCAACTTCTCTGACATATAAGCTGAAACTCGCTTCAAATCGGTGACCCAACAACAGTGACGTCATGACACACTTTGACATGAACACCCAGTATAGATACACCCTGCATAATGAAATCACCGAAAACTGCAAGAAAAAAAAAAGACATCTTTAAAGTGGGATTGAAAATTAACAGAGGAAACAAATGGAAACTATTCTCTCTGCTAAACTTCACGCAACAGTATTGAATAATAATAATTAATAATAATAATAATAAAAACATAATAATAATAATAGATTATTATATAATCTGTTATTATTACCGATATATAATCTGTTATTATTATTATTATTATTATTATTATTATTATCATCATCATAGCCAGGAAAGGTAAATATGCGGTAAAACTCCAATAAATAAACAACTGTAAAGGGAAATGAGATAATGAAGTTGGTTCATTTAAATATTTTACAAGGAAAGACTTATTCATGGATGATAGAATGAGTGTGATTTGAAAATAGGAAATTTCTTAAAATGAAGAAGAATAGTAAATAACACTTTCAATCCTCACAATCAGATACAAACTCATTCTAGAATAAAAGTATGTGGAATCACAGTGAGGTCTGAAATATCCTGTGGAAGTGAAGGTTGATGAATAAAAGCTTACATGGAAAAAAATAATAGACAAGTGGCTATAGACTGATTGGTGAACAAAAATGTTCAAATATACGAACATTAAATTACAAACAGAATTTATAAATATAGGACAGACTGACTTAAGCACACTAACAAGATTCAACCAAAGAGATCCAGGAAAGTACTGAGTACACCCCTATAGGAAGAAGAAATAATACGAATGTTATTAACAGAGCCCGGATATTTAGGCATTTATTTTGGTAAAAATAGACAGGCATATAGGCACTAAAATAGTAAAAATAGGCAGTGAAATAGGCATGTATTATTCATGGAAACAGACAAAAAATAGAAAACACTTAATAAACTATCCCATACGGTACTCACTTTCCTTGCTACATGTCACAACAAGATGCTTTTTCCAGTTGTCAACTGTCATATTGAGCCGCCTGTCAGAACGTTTTTCATGGTGGAAAAAGATCTTTCTATTTCCACTGAAGTGATTGGAGTAAACTTAAAACACCTTATTTCTGAAGGACTATCTCTACTTTCTTTCAGAGATCGGGAAAAACAGACTGTGTATTTGACTGTAATTATGTTTGTATTTGTTTGTTATTTTTAAAATATACACAAATTTAAAATTCGAAAAATTCAACACAATATAAAGAATTTCGAATCAGAACACTTTATTTGATAGAACAAACTCAAATCTCAGCCGAAAATACAACTGAGAGAGTATTTGAAAATGTAGGATTTCTTTACCTCCTGCATCAAGAAACACTTTCAATACTAACTCACAGCAATATATCAACACTTTTTCAATACTAACTCATAGCAATATATCAACACTTTTTCAATACCAACTCATAGCAATAATATTACCGGTTGTTCTGTATGGTTGTGAAACTTGGACTCTCACTTTGAGAGAGGAACAGAGATTAAGGGTGTTTGAGAATAAGGTTCTTAGGAAAATATTTGTGCTAAGAGGGATGAAGTTACAGGAGAATGGAGAAAGTTACACAACGCAGAGCTGCACGCATTGCATTCTTCATCTGACATAATTAGGAACATTAAATCCAGACGTTTCAGATGGGTAGGGTATGTAGCACGTATGGGCGAATCCAGAAATGCATATAGAGTGTTAGTTGGGAGGCCGGAGGGAAAAAGGCCTTTGGGGAGGCCGAGACGTATATGGGAGGATAATATTACAATGGATTTGAGGGAGGTGGGATATGATGGTACAGACTGGATTAATCTTGCTCAGGATAGGGACCAATGGCGGGCTTATGCGAAGGCGGCAATGAACCTACGGGTTCCTTAAAAGCCTGTAAGCAAGTAAGTAACTCATAGCAATAAAGTATCTTTTGTTACTACATATACATGAAGGTAAATGACCTACACTGTAATACCAGCTTCGAAAATGCATACATTTATTTCAAGTAAATTAACTTATTAATGCATTACATAGACTAAACCATTTCACGGCTACGTTTACCAATACAACATTTAATGGTCATAAAATAACTTAGCAAGGACAAATATTAATTAGAAAGATGTAAGAATTGGACGGAGTTACGCAATAATAGACCAACCTACAATTTGGAAAAATGAGATATTTGCACAAATCTGTTGATGATAGGCTAATTTAACTATGAAAAAATAAAAAATGCGATATCTGAATTTTGCTGCTATTTATAAGCAAAAATTCGTTCATTTATTTTGCTTTGAAATATTAATTCAACTGCTGATCTGTTATCAAAAATCGGTTAGCCTTTTTTGGCATTATTTGTGTTACTTTTGCAATAATATGAATGTTATAATACTTCTTGCATAAAATGTTTTATAAAAAAAAAAAACATTTATTTCAATGGTCAAATATCTCGAAACAGGTTTTTGGCGCTTGGTCTCTTGTACCGTAACTCCGTCCAATTTATACTAATCATAGTTCGGATGTTAGCAAGTAAATAATATTAGTATTAGGATAATTTGAAATGTACATTAGATACTACTTATCCTACGTCTTATTTGAATATATATAATTTAATAACAAGTGAAACATAATGGATAATTATTTAAATAAAGGGTATACCAAATAAAGGTACGCACGGCAAAATAGTATATTTAATTTATGTAAAAAAATGATCAAATTCCTACTTCAACACTCCACGAAATTTTCAGTACCGGTAAGACTAGTTTCATAAATTGTATATATAGTCAGTAAAGGAATCATATTACAAAAAATCTAAGCAGTGTCATAATCTTTTGTTTTACTTAAAAATTGTGTAAGATAATTTGAATCCACTACAATCAAAATCAGGATGTATTATTTTCTGGCATAATTACAGTTTAATCGTTTTGCAAAACTGTATGCTAAATGTCAACTGAACGCGCGAAAAACGTAGGTCTCGTAAAAAGAGTGTCATGACGTATTTTTACGCACTTCAGTGATTGTTCAAACACGCCTTTCACAACATTATAATGAAATATTACAGCCTATACATGCAAGGTAAAAAATAAACAAAAAAACCTGAAATGTCGAAACCGTATTAACACAACCTGCTGCAGCACTCACTTTTTTTTTGCTTTTCATATTTTACACAAAACAGTAATTAAATGCATTAAGATTAATATACCTTACTCTATGTACGAGTCACGTAATAAAGTGAAATTACGACATGATGTAATACAGTGCTCATACCTCTTTTTTAATAACACATCCATGTAGCTTAAAATCTGTTTACTTTCGCGAAATTATCATGATCTACTGCTGTGAAACTTCTATTTTACCTGAATTAAATACAGAAAGTCAGGAAATAAAATTACCCTGAGGCCAATATAAGTTGTGTTGTATGTTGTTATTGACGATAAGAATATAACATTTGAAAAGCAAAAGCTGTTTTCCAAGGCTAGATAGTAGAACTTGAGAGATAAGGTGGTCTTGACGTTCTATGATAGTGTGTACTTATTGCATTTATCAAAATAGATACAGTAATTTTTTTAATGCAAATTGACTTTTAAATTATGAGAGTTATGTTTTGCTCACGTTTGAGATGTAGCTCTAATAAACTGGAATTAAATTGGCTAAATTAAATCTCCAGACTATTGCCCACTCACATATATGTCTAATAAAAGAGAGGTATTCATGGATTAAATTAGATTTTTAATTTATTTAAAAATATTCATGTTGGAAATTGTATTAAGAAATATTTGCTACTTCATTTAGTGTTTTCTAGGAGTGGTAATATCTTATTCATCATATTGTCATACACATAACCAGACCTACACAGACCTTTATTTAACGAAGAAAACGAGTTACGTATATGCTACGAATTAAGACTGTGACAAAAGGTACAGAACATAGACTGAGTCATGTGATGACAAGATATGTGACAAATTTATCGTGACTTATAAATTATTAGGCCTATCCTTGGTTACTTCTGATATCTTACATTCTGAGTACTTCTTGGACATTGGCTTTGACAGACGTCATTAATTTTTATTGTACGTCACGAAAAGGCAAACTTTGGATTGTCTCTCGTGTAGAAATATCGTAGCATTTGGACATCATTCTGCTGTCTTTCACACGTATTCTGTGTTGTGCCTAGGTGCCTACGTAGGCCTATTACCGACTTTTAAACGGTAATTTACATTTCTTTTTCAGTGTGTGTTTTGTAATGTGTTCATAAGTAATGTTTATTGTACCTCTCTTCAATCTACAGTCTCTATGATAATTGATTAGATGACTAGATGACACCTTTAGTGTTCATGCCCAATAGCATTTTCCAGTCTCTTGCCATAATAGAGTAAGGGAGGGGATTGTCGGATAGGTCTGGTAATGTCGGATAATCTCGGATAACATATTTCTTTTCCATCGAATGGTGCAATCTGATGTGAAAATAATGCATTACGTTCTCTACAAGTAAACGAACATCTGCATGAATAGCCATTACTGTTGAGTGCTTCACTGTGTGTGAATAGCGTGTTTTCAACGTGACTGCAAAAAAAAAAAAAAAAAAAAAAAAAAAAAACTTTTTGAGGGTAAGTAATGTGATTTATTCGTTACAAGTTATTCTTATATTTACACAACATGGTATGCACTGTTTGATATACCATAGATAAGGCTTCTTAATTCTCTAATTGCAGAAATGCTATCGACAACATGTTTCATGCAGCTGGCTTGTTTTACTGTTTATGAAGAGTCTGCCAATGTCGGATACTAGCTGAGGGCAATGTCGGATACTAGCCGAGGGCAATGTAGGATAGTATCCGACATTAGCGGCTGTCCTTCAGTGCTGCTCGCTACATAAAAGCTGCCTTAAACCCATTTATATGTTTTCTATAACAAACCACTACATTTTTACTCACGGGTATTTTTAATTAATGTAAGTAATTAATTTTCTAATTAATCGAATATTATGAAGTAACGAATTGTTTCTTCTTATAATATTTTTAGATGCCTAAAGTAAAAGAAAAAAGAGATTCAGTCTAAAAAAATGGAAGTCTGAAGATATGGTAAATGCCATTGTCGCAGTACGGGAGAAAAGAATTGGGCTATCTTGCTGCTTCCAAAAGATTCAATGTACCTCGATCTACGTTATTTGATTATGTACGGTCCAATTCTGAGCCCACCAAAGCCGTTAAATCGAAACTTGGACGAAAACCAATGCTCCCAGCTTCACTTGAAGAGAAGCTAGTTGACTATGTGTTAATGATTGAGAGAAAATATTTTGGATGAACCAGAAATAATGTTAAAAGGCTTGCATATCAGTTGGCTAAACAGAACACTATTGTAATAGTTTCTGATATGCAATATATTATTTTAAATGCATTATCATACCTCTTACATAATAATGTCTAATGTATCCGACATTAGCTTTCCATTCTATCAGTGATGATATTATTTCTGTTTTGTCTTTGCAAGTTATACAGCAAATACATATTATGTAAATTACCTAATACTTATGTAAAATCTGCAGGAACCCCAAGAGGTTATTATAATACTGAGTAATTCCAGTTCTAACTTTTTTCAGTTACCTTTATTTTGAAACATCAAAATGGTATCCGTCAATACCCTCCCTTACTCTAATAACTAGAGCCCGGATGTTAGGCATAATGCCTTTTATAAACTGAGCGTATGTGTGAAATACCTATTAGAGATAAACACGTTTCCATACATTTGGGGACCATAGGCCCAATTTTTATTTTTACTTTTTGCCTATTTTAGCTCCCGTTGCCTATTTTAAGGTTAAATGGCTTTTTTTTAGCTTTTTTACTCGTTATTGTACATTTTCTACATTTTTAATACGTTTAAAATAAACCGCAGATAAATTATATTAAAAAAAAAACAAAGAAGAACGGTTGTACAAATTAAAAATATATATTCACCTCACACAAATATTTGCTGAGAATCTTATTCTCCAGCAATATATAAGTTTCCAATAAGTCGTAAACTTTTCTTACCTACCGATTCCATCTTTTATGTCGCTTAACAAAGATGTTTGAACAGTATAACTCTCAGTGCTCAGGTCACTTCGGAGTTTACCAGCGAAAGAAAGGGGATGTGGGAAGTATTAAAAGCAAGTCTCCAGGTCCCGTTACTGTTGTCCCTTGCACGCACAAGTCACACGAACTTTGAAGTCTCTTCATTCCTTCTGACACCCCTCTTTTTGAGACAATACACAGTCTGAATTTCATGTTGAGGATATACCGATAAGCTGTCACAATTTGACTGTAATTATGTTTGTATTTGCCGCCTTTGCTTATCTTACAATGTAAATGAATTAATTAGTCATATTTTTACATTAACGTTTTCGGTACGTAACATGTACCATCTTCAGATGTTTGTATGTGATTCTAATTGTAAACCAAGCCTGTGGGTGCATGTATTTGGACATAAATGGTCAATGGTTTTGCTGTACGATGTTGGTGAAGTGTTGTCATAATACACAAATGATCACCTTAATTCTTATATACTAATTGGTACCACACTCTATCAAACTTGAATTAAAATAAATAAATTAAAATGTCATTATTTAAAAACACTATATAAAGCACTGTTTAAAACATTTTTAAAAACTATTTGAAGCACTTAGTTTTTACATCACTATGTGAAGTATGTGGTCACTTATTGCGTGGAATTTGCTGGTTTGCAGTTAAATGAGGCAAAATTCCACGCAATAAGTGACCACATACTTCACATAGTGATGTAAAAACTAAGTGCTTCAAATAGTTTTTAAAAATGTTTTAAACAGTGCTTTATATAGTGTTTTTAAATAATGACATTTTAATTTATTTATTTTAATTCAAGTTTGATAGAGTGTGGTACAATTAGTATATAAGAATTAAGGTGATCATTTGTGTATTATGACAACACTTCACCAACATCGTACAGCAAAACCATTGACCATTTATGTCCAAATACATGCACCCACAGGCTTGGTTTACAATTAGAATCACATACAAACATCTGAAGATGGTACATGTTACGTACCGAAAACGTTAATGTAAAAATATGACTAATTAATTCATTTACATTGTAAGATAAGCAAAGGCGGCAAATACAAACATAATTACAGTCAAATTGTGACAGCTTATCGGTATATCCTCAACATGAAATTCAGACTGTGTATTGTCTCAAAAAGAGGGGTGTCAGAAGGAATGAAGAGACTTCAAAGTTCGTGTGACTTCAGTGCAAGGGACAACAGTAACGGGACCTGGAGACTTGCTTTAATACTCCCACATCCCCTTTCGCTGGTAAACCCGAAGTGACCTGAGCACTGAGAGTTATACTGTTCAAACATCTTTGTTAAGCGACATAAAAGATGGAATCGGTAGGTAAGAAAAAGTTTACGACTTATTGAAACTTTATATATTGCTGGAGAATAAGATTCTCAGCAAATATTTGTGTGAGGTGAATATATATTTTTAATTTGTACAACCGTTCTTCTTTTGTTTTTTTAATATAATTTATCTGCGGTTTATTTTAAACGTATTAAAATGTAGAAAATGTACAATAACGAGTAAAAAGCTAAAAAAGCCATTTAACCTTAAAATAGGCAACGGAGCTAAAATAGGCAAAAAGTAAAATAAAAATTGGGCCTATGGTCCCCAAATGTATGGAAACGTGTTTATCTCTAATAGGTATTTCACACATACGCTCAGTTTATAAAAGGCATTATGCCTAACATCCGGGCTCTAGTTATTAGAGTAAGGGGAGGGTATTGACGGATACCATTTTGATGTTTCAAAATAAAGGTAACTGAAAAAAGTTAGAACTGGAATTACTCAGTATTATAATAACTCTTGGGGTTCCTGCAGATTTTACATAAGTATTAGGTAATTTACATAATATGTATTTGCTGTATAACTTGCAAAGACAAAACAGAAATAATATCATCACTGATAGAATGGAAAGCTAATGTCGGATACATTAGACATTATTATGTAAGAGGTATGATAATGCATTTAAAATAATATATTGCATATCAGAAACTATTACAATAGTGTTCTGTTTAGCCAACTGATATGCAAGCCTTTTTAACATTATTTCTGGTTCATCCAAAATATTTTCTCTCAATCATTAACACATAGTCAACTAGCTTCTCTTCATGAAGCTGGGGAGCATTGGTTTTCGTCCAAGTTTCGATTTAACGGCTTTGTGGGCTCAGAATTTGACCGTACATAATCAAATAACGTAGATCGAGGTACATTGAATCTTTGGAAGCAGCAAGATAGCCCAATTCTTTTCTCCGTACTGCGACAATGGCATTTACCATATCTTCAGACTTCCATTTTTTAGACTGAATCTTCTTTTCTTTTACTTTAGGCATCTAAAATATTATAAGAAGAAACAATTCGTTACTTCATAATATTCGATTAATTAGAAAATTAATTACTTACATTAATTAAAAATACCCGTGAGTAAAATGTAGTGGTTTGTTATAGAAAACATATAAATGGGTTTAAGGCAGCTTTTATGTAGCGAGCAGCACTGAAGGACAGCCGCTAATGTCGGATACTATCCTACATTGCCCTCGGCTAGTATCCGACATTGCCTCAGCTAGTATCCGACATTGGCAGACTCTTCATAAACAGTAAAACAAGCCAGCTGCATGAAACATGTTGTCGATAGCATTTCTGCAATTAGAGAATTAAGAAGCCTTATCTATGGTATATCAAACAGTGCATACCATGTTGTGTAAATATAAGAATAACTTGTAACGAATAAATCACATTACTTACCCTCAAAAGTTTTTTTTTGCAGTCACGTTGAAAACACGCTATTCACACACAGTGAAGCACTCAACAGTAATGGCTATTCATGCAGATGTTCGTTTACTTTGTAGAGAACGTAATGCATTATTTTCACATCAGATTGCACCATTCGATGGAAAAGAAATATGTTATCCGAGATTATCCGACATTACCAGACCTATCCGACAATCCCTCCCTCCTACTCTATTATGGCAAGAGACTGGAAAATGCTATTGGGCATGAACACTAAAGGTGTCATCTAGTCATCTAATCAATTATCATAGAGACTGTAGATTGAAGAGAGGTACAATAAACATTACTTATGAACACATTACAAAACACACTGAAAAAGAAATGTAAATTACCGTTTAAAAGTCGGTAATAGGCCTACGTAGGCACCTAGGCACAACACAGAATACGTGTGAAAGACAGCAGAATGATGTCCAAATGCTACGATATTTCTACACGAGAGACAATCCAAAGTTTGCCTTTTCGTGACGTACAATAAAAATTAATGACGTCTGTCAAAGCCAATGTCCAAGAAGTACTCAGAATGTAAGATATCAGAAGTAACCAAGGATAGGCCTAATAATTTATAAGTCACGATAAATTTGTCACATATCTTGTCATCACATGACTCAGTCTATGTTCTGTACCTTTTGTCACAGTCTTAATTCGTAGCATATACGTAACTCGTTTCTTCGTTAAATAAAGGTCTGTGTAGGTCTGGTTATGTGTATGACAATATGATGAATAAGATATTACCACTCCTAGAAAACACTAAATGAAGTAGCAAATATTTCTTAATACAATTTCCAACATGAATATTTTTAAATAAATTAAAAATCTAATTTAATCCATGAATACCTCTCTTTTATTAGACATATATGTGAGTGGGCAATAGTCTGGAGATTTAATTTAGCCAATTTAATTCCAGTTTATTAGAGCTACATCTCAAACGTGAGCAAAACATAACTCTCATAATTTAAAAGTCAATTTGCATTAAAAAAATTACTGTATCTATTTTGATAAATGCAATAAGTACACACTATCATAGAACGTCAAGACCACCTTATCTCTCAAGTTCTACTATCTAGCCTTGGAAAACAGCTTTTGCTTTTCAAATGTTATATTCTTATCGTCAATAACAACATACAACACAACTTATATTGGCCTCAGGGTAATTTTATTTCCTGACTTTCTGTATTTAATTCAGGTAAAATAGAAGTTTCACAGCAGTAGATCATGATAATTTCGCGAAAGTAAACAGATTTTAAGCTACATGGATGTGTTATTAAAAAAGAGGTAATTTTATTTTTAAAATATACACAAATTTAAAATTCGAAAAATTCAACACAATATAAAGAATTTCGAATCAGAACACTTTATTTGATAGAACAAACTCAAATCTCAGCCGAAAATACAACTGAGAGAGTATTTGAAAATGTAGGATTTCTTTACCTCCTGCATCAAGAAACACTTTCAATACTAACTCACAGCAATATATCAACACTTTTTCAATACTAACTCATAGCAATATATCAACACTTTTTCAATACCAACTCATAGCAATAATATTACCGGTTGTTCTGTATGGTTGTGAAACTTGGACTCTCACTTTGAGAGAGGAACAGAGATTAAGGGTGTTTGAGAATAAGATTCTTAGGAAAATATTTGTGCTAAGAGGAATTAAGTTACAGGAGAATGGAGAAAGTTACACAACGCAGAGCTGCACGCATTGCATTCTTCATCTGACATAATTAGGAACATTAAATCCAGACGTTTCAGATGGGTAGGGTATGTAGCACGTATGGGCGAATCCAGAAATGCATATAGAGTGTTAGTTGGGAGGCCGGAGGGAAAAAGGCCTTTGGGGAGGCCGAGACGTATATGGGAGGATAATATTACAATGGATTTGAGGGAGGTGGGATATGATGGTACAGACTGGATTAATCTTGCTCAGGATAGGGACCAATGGCGGGCTTATGTGAGGCGGCAATGAACCTGCGGGTTCCTTAAAAGCCTGTAAGCAAGTAAGTAACTCATAGCAATAAAGTATCTTTTGTTACTACATATACATGAAGGTAAATGACCTACACTGTAATACCAGCTTCGAAAATGCATACATTTATTTCAAGTAAATTAACTTATTAATGCATTACATAGACTAAACCATTTCACGGCTACGTTTACCAATACAACATTTAATGGTCATAAAATAACTTAGCAAGGACAAATATTAATTAGAAAGATGTAAGAATTGGACGGAGTTACGCAATAATAGACCAACCTACAATTTGGAAAAATGAGATATTTGCACAAATCTGTTGATGATAGGCTAATTTAACTATGAAAAAATAAAAAATGCGATATCTGAATTTTGCTGCTATTTATAAGCAAAAATTCGTTCATTTATTTTGCTTTGAAATATTAATTCAACTGCTGATCTGTTATCAAAAATCGGTTAGCCTTTTTTTTGGCATTATTTGTGTTACTTTTGCAATAATATGAATGTTATAATACTTCTTGCATAAAATGTTTTATAAAAAAAAAAAAACATTTATTTCAATGGTCAAATATCTCGAAACAGGTTTTGGCGCTTGGTCTCTTGTAGCGTAACTCCGTCCAATTTATACTAATCATAGTTCGGATGTTAGCAAGTAAAAATAATATTAGTATTAGGATAATTTGAAATGTACATTAGATACTACTTATCCTACGTCTTATTTGAATATATATATAATTTAATAACAAGTGAAACATAATGGATAATTATTTAAATAAAGGGTATACCAAATAAAGGTACGCACGGCAAAATAGTATATTTAATTTATGTAAAAAAATGATCAAATTCCTACTTCAACACTCCACGAAATTTTCCAGTACCGGTAAGACTTGTTTCATAAATTGTATATATAGTCAATAAAGGAACCATATTACAAAAAATCTAAGCAGTGTCATAATCTTTTGTTTTACTTAAAAATTGTGTAAGATAATTTGAATCAACTACAATCAAAATCAGGATGTATTATTTTCTGGCATAATTACAGTTTAATCGTTTTGCAAAACTGTATGCTAAATGTCAACTGAACGCGCGAAAAACGTAGGTCTCGTAAAAAAGAGTGTCATGACGTATTTTTACGCACTTCAGTGATTGTTCAAACACGCCTTTCACAACATTATAATGAAATATTACAGCCTATACATGCAAGGTAAAAAATAAACAAAAAAACCTGAAATGTCGAAACCGTATTAACACAACCTGCTGCAGCACTCACTTTTTTTTTGCTTTTCATATTTTACACAAAACAGTAATTAAATGCATTAAGATTAATATACCTTACTCTATGTACGAGTCACGTAATAAAGTGAAATTACGACATGATGTAATACAGTGCTCATTAAAAAGTGAAATAATTTCAAAACCACACACGAAACACTATTAAAAAAAAACAATTACCTGAGATCTGAATCTAGAATAGTAGCAACAGGTTCTTCTTGAGACACTGTTAGTTCGATTTGTTGCTGATTTTGCTGCTGTTGCTGCTGTATGATTACAGTAGACATGTTGCTTGCCCGCTGGCTGACTCAGCTCTGCTGTTACAATGAACCTGCATCGAGACTATACTCGCCGCTACTACCTCAAACCACAGAATAACTATCATGTGATCAGTACCAACACATGGCAGTGGCCTACTTTCATATTACTTGTCATGAATTCCTACGCCACAAAACTAGTTTTCAGCGCTCCTGTCACTTGCATATTAGGTAATATTCGTATTAAAAATTAAATCAGGGAAACATCCAAGATGTCTAAAAGGTCAAGAATACTTAAGAACAGTGACCTTCGTGAGTACATATTACTAGAGACACCTGTAGTTTTCGCAAGCCACGGATTCGCGAAATACGGGTTTTCAGCTGATAAAAGTGCTTATAAATGTTATTATTCAAGCCCTTCCAAGTCAAAATAACTAAATTAAAGATTTTATTAATTTGTCCTACAGAATAACATCTGTAATATTGACAATCAATTTTTCTCCTGAAATATTAATTGTCAATATTACAGACGTTATTCTGTAGGACAAATTAATAAAATCTTTAATATCCTCATAGTTAGCAGTGCATATTTTTGTGCAGATTACTGTGCACTTAACTGCGGAATCCCGGCCAAATAAGTCACTCAGCTGAGTGCGCCCCTTGTATAATGGCAGTTGACTTGGATATAAAAACGTCAACATATATGCCTAACTTGGAGTCAGGCCACAAAAGGAAACATTGTAGGAGGAGAGTTCGGTCCGGTGCTGTGGATTAAATTCGGCGTAGCTCAGTGGTCAGAGCGCTTGTTGCGTAGAATCAAGGATCCGGGTTCGATCCCCGGCGCCGGGGCGAATTTTTCTCCTGAAATATTAAAATATCTAAAGTCTGAACTCACAAAATAACGCGAAATTCTTAGTTTAGCACAAATTTACTCGAAATTAGTGATTTTCAAGAGATTTGATTTTTTAAAAGAAATTTTACTATAAAGCGCCCCAAAAATGCATGTGACCTGGAATGATGTGACTTACGTGATTTATTTCTGAACATTTAAATTTGTTTTAATTAGGTAGTGGAATATTCTTAAAAATGTAAGTGATTAAAGTATAATCTGTTGTACACTACAATGATACTTACGTACACATTTTTGAATTTATATTCACGCCCTATTTCAACACAGAATTTTTAATCTAATATTCAAAACCATATTTCGAATGACTTTATTTTTAAATATAAAGAATAAATAGTCTAAATGTTTTGTGGTACATATTACTTCATATTATTTACAAACAGAATGGGAGACTGTTCTACAAATTTCTCTACACAACAGAAATGCCGACAGAAAACAGTAGATTAAATATTGCTGAACTGTTCAAAAACCTTAAGATTTCCTTTATAATGCAGACCTCTAATCTTTGTAGGTCCTATACAGTAATGTATTTTGCATGACAAGAATAAAAAAGTTATATATATTTTTTTTTTAATTATGAAATAACACCGAATTTATGTAGGATCTATACAGGATGAATTACGAGGATTTACCGTCCATTACGGAGCTTATTTCCAAAGACATTCTGAGCAAAAAAATCATATAAACATTTGTCCTAATCTGAATACTTTCAAAGTTACATTAATTTGAAGTTGTTAGTAAAATACCTTTTTTCTTTAATTGGCTAATGTTATGAAGCTAAAAATGTGTTGTTAATTGTTTTGCACAGATTTTATTGTTCAATTTTTAACCAAAAATGACGTCATTCTTACGCACTTATCACAAAAATTGTTACAAATCACACGACTTTAGGAACTTGATTCTTTACAGTTTAATTATACGTCCTAATGTACAATCTTAAAGAATTTACAAGAGTGACGTGATTTGTAACAATTGTTGTGATAAGTGCGTAAGAAAATATAATTTTGTAGCTAAAAATCTAAAAAATTCTGTACGGAGCAACTAGGGAATTCATAACACTAGCTTCAGAATACTGGCTAATTAAAGAAATGATACTCCTGAATAGTTCATTCTTTATCTGTAACATTCTTTTGCCCTTAAAACAAGAATAATGGTATTTTACAAACAACTTCAAATTAATGTAATTCTGAAAATATTAAGATTAGGACAAATGTTTATATGGCATTTTTTGCTCAGAATGTCTTCGGGAATAAGCTCCGTAAGGGACGGTAAATCCTCGAGAATCACCCTGTATAGTAATGCCGTAAAATAGGATCTCTACGTATTACGTAACATAAATATGAACATTATTAATAATGGAACTATTTAATTTTCATTTCGTTAGACTTGCTCTCAGTATTAATATTCTATACATTTCTTTTCCTTCTTTAAATTTTACCGTTTCCTTCTACACAACACAGCATTTCGATAAATTTAACACCCTGAAGTCCTCAGCTGTGACTCAGCCGTGTGCCTTTCTAACCAAAAATATGGTAACCTGTATTCCATGTTCAGAGGAAAGTGGAAAATTATCCTTCTTCTACATCCACAACGATTGGGGCGGTCTGGTAGCTCAGTAGGTAGAGTAAATAGCTACAGACTGAAAAGGTATCCAGTTCAATTCCATGTAGTGGCGGAATTTTTTCTCGACGAAATTTTCAGAACGATCCGTGTCTGTGCAGCCTCCTGTCAAATTGAATATCGATTTTTTTCCAGAGGTAAAAGGGGGTCGGACCGTGATGTCGATCATACCATTTCATTCTAGTGCTGCTACCATGAAAGATGGAACTCTATCTTCATGCTCTTATCTTTCCTTCGTTTCTTATAGCGAATGTGTACGTCCCTTGTCCCATATTCGTTCTGGATCGTCCTAAAACGGTGATCATGAACCAAACAGACGTAGCCAAGGAAAGAAATACGTAGTTAATACAATTATTCTAATAAAATAAATAAAACAAAGAAATAATAATAATAATAATAATAATAATAATAATAATAATAATAATAATAATATCACTTCAAATATTTCATACACGAAACAAAGTGCATATTTCCATAAAATTCTTAGAATACGTTAGCCTATAGTAAATGCGCATGTGTGGCACAGGCCTATGGAAAAAATATGAGCATGGATTAGGCATAACTTTAACTATTTTTATATTTAAAAAAATAAAACTAAATAAATTTCGTTATAAGTTTAAGTAACGCATGTATTGACAATATATCTACGAGTATAAAGTCTCGGGTAGAGTAAAATAAAGTGACCATATTTTTCTTGGAGGTTTCGTGGACAGGAATTCTAAAATCGGTTATAGGAATATAAATTAGTTAATGTAAAAATGTCAAATACATAGTGTTCATATGCAATATATAATATATATATATATATGTATATATACCTACCATATAGCAACAGTAACAAATATAAATGACATTCGGGAGGAAACGCAGAATAAATATGGGAAGGAAATGTCTGTTATTATTCGGTTGAAAATCTTTTGTCACCCAGTTTGCTCTCAAAAAACCTGAAAGTTAGAATTGATAAAACAGTTATATTACCGGTTGTTCTGTATGGTTGTGAAACTTGGACTCTCACTTTGAGAGAGGAACAGAGGCTAAGGTTGTTCGAGAATAAGGTGCTTTGAAAAATATTTCGGGCTAAGAGAAATGAAGTTACAGGAGAATGGACAAAGTTACACAACGTAGAACCACAGTCTAGTATATACAGTCACGAAGCTCAATACGTAGCAAATATGCATCCATAGATAGTTGCTAACCACTATAGTCCCGTCGCTCTAATTTCCGGCAGCCAATCACGTTGCCGGTCGGCTACATTTAAACGTGTGCGTCTTGTGATTCGCTGATGCATTTCCTAAGGCTCGATAAATACTTAATATAATCGCCCGCCATTTTGGCTCTTTCGTTGGTTCGCAGAAAGCACACGAGGACGTTATTTGCCGCTCAATTATTTGTTCAATTACAGTGCGTTTGATTTATTATCATAGGAGCTACGACATGATCATGTTTAACGTTGCGGCAAATAGATCCCTCGTCTGGTAGCTCGGCAACGAAAGAACAAAAATGGCGAACGATACTACCTACCTAGACTTTATAGAACCTTCACTTCCTAAGACGTAAGCAAAGAGGAGGAGTCACGCCGGGAATAACAGCGTCGCGACTATAGGATCGCTAATATCGCCTCATTACAAGCAATTGAAATAGTACCGGCACAGTCTATTGTTTCTAGCAACCTCACAACTCAAGCTTCGTGACTGTATATACTAGACTGTGGTAGAACTGCACGCATTGCATTCTTCACCTGACATAATTAGGAATATTAAATTCAGACGTTTGAGATGGGCAGGGCATGTAGCACGTATAGCTGAATCCAGAAATTCATATAAAATGTTAGTTGGGAGGCCGGAGGGAAAATGATCTTTGGGGAAGCCGAGACGTAGATGGGAGGATAATATTAAAAAGGATTTGAGGGAGGTGGGATAAAATTGTAGAAAGGATTAACCTTGCTCAGGATAGAGATCGATGGCGCGCTTATGTGAGGGCGGAAATAAATCTCCGGGTTCCTTAAAAGTCATTTGTAATGAAAAATCACACACACAAGCATACTCACAAAACAGGAGGCCTTCTCATTTACTATAAACACTGCATCTAAACAAAACACAATTACTGTAACAATGTGGCCTTGACTGTCGAGTTGCGATTGGTATTGCATGGCATTTATTTGATGGAAGTATCGTCTTCAGTATTCCAGGATTTGATGCAAGTTATTCACTAAATGCTGTACTCGAGGAGTCAATATTTGTTTTCACTGCTAACAGGCCTTGTATTGGTTCCACATTAAATCGATACTTCTCTTCAAACCATAAGTAATTTATGCCGGCAAAAAACTCCTTCAATTGATGCAATGCTGCCAGATAGCGCAATAAAAATTCAACAGTCATGCGACACATTATTTTCTTTCAAATACACGCAAGCTTCAGACTATTTCTTACATTTAGAAGAAGCATAACTAGCAGTAGCAGTAGCAGTAGCAGTAGTAGTAGTAGTAGTAGTAGTAGTAGTAGTAGTAATAATAATAATAATAATAATAATAATTTATTGCAAGGACAAAATATATATTGTTTTTATATATAAAAATCAGTCTAGCACTCTCAGAAAGAGTGCATGCTCGTGCTCAGGGGGCATTCCACAACATTTTAAAATAAGTATTTTAATAATTAATGGAATAAAAAGTAAAAACAGAAAAAGAAAAACACAGATATTACAATAAGTGAAACTTTATATTTTCTCCTAAACAATAATTTTTATTTTTTTTTTAAATAAGGAGCATCAGCAAATTGAATGTTTGGCAATTTAGGTGTTATCTTGTTATAGAACCTTGGACCGAAGTTGCTACTGTGATCATACAAGCTACAGTTTGGTACATTTAGGTTCTGAGAAGCATATGTTATCCGATCTTTTAGTTTTATATTTATGTGAATACAAATTAAATACATTTCGGTTTTGATGTAAGTAATTCCTGAAATTTTGGACCCAAAATATTGAATTATAAATTTAATGGATATTAAATACAGATTTAAGAAACAAATCAGATTATTTAATTGTTTAACAGTTAAAAATTGATACTCTAATATTTTGCACTTTTGTACTAAATAATCCGCAAAAGTACAGCTGTATTATTTTACCATTTAAACCCGGACTCAATGAAACTCTTACTTTTGTGATATATTTTATATAGCCTTGTCTGAACTCCAGAACACGATAGACTTTGGCTGCAACTAAGACTTTCGTCCACACCTTAAATAAATAAATCATAAAATCTAATAAAAAAACCAATAAGACATTGTTATAAATCCCGGTGGGGCTTTAAATTCAGAATACAATAATGAACCATTCATTTTTTTTCCGACAAATAACCCTCAACCCAATACGAGCAAAAAAATGCCTTGGGTAACTTTCGGTGCTGGACCCCGGACTCATTTCACCGGCGTTATCACCTTCATATCATTCATACGCTAAATAACCCAGATGTTGATACAGCGTCGTAAAATACCCCCCCCCAAAAACTAAGACTTTCGTGTTTCGAATCCTGCCTAGGAAGGAAACTTTTTTTTGTTCCTTATTCAAATTTATTCCCAATACTTTTCGGGGCAAGTTACCTGGTTGAGGTTTTTTCAGGGGTTTTCCCTCACCCAATATGAGCAAATGCTGGGTAACTTTCGGTGCTGAACCCCGGACTCATTATCACCTTCATCTCATTCAGACGTTAAATAACCTGAGATGTTGATACAGAGTCGTAAAATAACCTAATTAAATAAAAAATAGATGGAGTGAGGTGGCGCGGTGAGTTTTGTTTACCTGTGCGTCAGTGTACGTCCGGTTCGTGATCAGAGGTACAGTATTCTTCCGTCTCTTCCTACGAAACGAACTCAGGCCATCACAGTGCATTTTCAATTCATAGTGAACAGTTTTTTTCGAACTAGTTGCAAGTACGTACTACATGGTTGTTCACTGTAACGCTAACGACTTCAATGTCGCCGAGGGACATAAAAACTTGTGAGGTAGGTATCCTACTTCATTTTCCACCATTACTAGATTTATTTTATTTTAGTAGGTTATTTTACGACGCTTTATCAACATCTTAGATTATTTAGCATCTGATGAAGGTGATAATGCCGGTGAAATGAGTCCGGGGTCCAGCACCGATAGTTACCCAGCATTTGCTCGTAATGGGTTGAGGGAAAACTCCGGAGAAACCTCAACCAGGTAACTTGCTCCAACCGGGAATCGAATCCGGGCCACCTGGTTTCGCGGCCAGACGCTCTAACCGTTACTCCACAGGTGTGGACCTATCACTAGATTGTACTATTAATAGTAGAATATAACGAAGTATATTTACGTCGTTGTTTACATTCACAGTATGTCTATCTACTATGTTCAAGGAACTCTATAGTCAAGTTGTGCGTACATTGGTTATTAAATTATTCCGGATCCTAAGTCTAATAATGAAAAACATCAAGCAGCTAAGAGCTTACACAACGCAAGCCACGGGTGCAGCTTCAGTGCTGTCAAAGGTCCCTATTGTCTACAACGTATGAAAAAAGAAAACTGTTCAGTGCCCCTTTAAGGTAGGGTTATTTATGCGAAAAGAATATAATATTCGGGATTATGGCATGGCGAGGGGGCTAATTAGAGCGAGTTTCGTAAATCAAGATTCTGTATACACGACTTAGAAACAAGGTTTTATACATTTCTAACATTATAAATTTGTAATAGATTGTGACTTGAAATTTTCGATTATACTTCTGTCTTACATGATTATGTCATAGGTTTTTGAGAGCCGTGGTTTGTTTCCGTTTCCAAGGCAATCTTCAATTGCTTATAATCAGCGGTAATGAATGTCAAAACAACGGATGCCACTCCACAGAAAATTGAGGAAGCGAAGGCAGCGGAATCTTCAGTAACAAATAAAATTGTCATGTTGGGGCAGGTAATGTTTTGGACTTTATCTATTATTAAAATAGCAAGTAAGCTTGGAATATAGGTACCAAAGCCTGTATTCCAAGCTTAAAACTATGCTGAAAAAGGAAAAAATCTACATAATCATGGCACGCATTCCATGAAGAGTCCATTTGAGGCGTTCAGAAGTCAACATGATTAACTCCTTTTCCAAAGATTTTGAGATATTCAAGGTTAAAGTTAAATGCACACAATTGATTCTGGTTGTAGTCAAGAAGAATATTGCATTCTGTGGGCTTTTTACTGAACTATGGAGTTAATCACATTCACCACTGAAAATATGGTCAATTTAATACATTGCCAACTTAGAAACTCTGAAATAACCAAAAGTGGAGTTAATCATGTTGACTTCTGAACGCCTCATTTATACAAGATTTTGATCGTCATAAGCCATAACCTTTATACACTATCTACCAAAAAGTAATTGGGCACTGTTTTTGCCCCTTTACAACCACGAGGTGGTAGGAAGCACTTAATAAGCAACGGTGAGTCCTTTAAATGTCCCAAATGTCAATGTCATTTAAGAGTTCTGCTACGAATATCTACCGAACTGCGCTCAGAGAGGCTGAATTGGCGTTACGCGGGAACCACTTTAGACCCGTATTTCAAGCGTTATGCGCCAGCTTGTATAATCTCGTAAGCAACGCTCAAAACGCTATCATTTCGCAACTTCTTGCATAAATAGCTATTTCAACATAAGGGGAGGGTATGGTGAGATATGTAAATTCTAAACTAATAATCTTAAAGCCTTGGTTTTTTGTACACTTATTACTCACGTGTGTTGTAATAAGCAGTATTAATTTCAGATTGATATCTCTTCAGGTTTTCCCCTAACAACATTCTAAATATTATTTTTGTTTTTTTGTTTTTGGTTCGGGTACAAAATATATTAAACAGGTTTAAAATTTAACATTCTTTGTTAATTTTTTTACACCAGGGTCCAGATACTGTCTGGAACCAATCTTGCTATTTTCTTGCCTGAATCTTTAATAGTTTGTAGTTTAAATCTTTTCTTTTAAAAGCGAAGTGTTCATTGTAAAAAAAAATAGTAGGCTATTTACACAGTTAATTTTTTTCTCACATGTTTGAAGCCATACCAACATTAAAATAGCAAGTTATGTGACATACATATTAGATAAGTTCCACAAAAAAAATCAGCTTTCTAGCTACATTTTTGTGGAAGTTGATACATTTTGGAGATGACAAGGAGTAAGAAAAATGAAAAGTCGAGAAACGGGCGGTTAATTTTTACTTACAGTTTTGCTGGAAACAGAAACCCTGATTACTTCTGGTATATTAGAAATGGTCATCCTTGTATGTTACTCCTTCCCTTTGCCTTGTAGCATTTACACTACTGTCACAACAATTACTATACACTAAAAACATTATTTTAGCAGTGGTCTCTATAACCTAACGCACACACCTAATCTAATGAAACTATTATAATTTATACATTAAAATCAACGAACTAATAGAAAAATAAAAAACCTAAGTACTATAAAATAATTAATAAAAGATACCCTACCTAGTTTTATATTATATATAAAACACTGTAAACGCACTGAGACTACAATTTTATTATACAATTTTCAGAAACGTGATCAACAATTGAACACAAAACAACCGCACGTGTTTACTGCATTGATTAGAAAAATATTTCCTGACTTCTATTTGTTGTGTTTTCTTAGTAGACTAGTAATTTCAGCTTAACCTCTCTGGCTCAGTAAGACCAGGAATTGAAAATTGTAAAAAAAAATCCTACATCTAAAGAGCAAAGGAACGTAATAAAAAGTACGAGGGCGTGTAGTGCAGCAATTTAAAAGGCAAGCTGAACGCAGCATTTAAAAAATGGCGACGAAAACAGAACATAGAGGAGCTGTACGGCCATGAAAATTCGTGGATTGATGAACGAAGCCATGCACATTATTATAAAGAAAATTATGTAAAAATTGTGTATTTTGACCAAAATGATAATTTTTTCACCTTACTCTTCCCATAAATTAGTATTAGTATTCAAGTTAGATATGTTAAAATAATTATAAGCAATTCACGACCTTTATTAAGTCTATATACTTCACGGCAGTGTATTATATTGTAAATAGTGGAAATACTACTCCAGTTAAAATTAGTATTAGTATTAATAATTGTAAGTAATTGATAAACTCTATTCAGTCAGCTGACTTTACATCCTTGTAAATATTGAAAATAGTCATAGCACTACTATTGTTACAAATAGTTTAATATTAGTTTTTGTTTTAAGTTCAGAGAGAATGTAAAAACAGTGTAGCAACAAATGTGTGTAGTATTGCATTACTGCAATGGAGCATACTGAATAAAAAGGGGACACATTTTTAGAAAAAAAAAAACTTGCATTAAATATTTTAACTTCACTGAGTACATACTGAAATAATCAACGATAAAACGTCAGGTTTATTCTATGTATATTAAACCTCTATGAGAAGAATAAAGATGTCATTAAATTACGCATTCTTTCTCATCACCCAGTATATCAGGTACTATACATGGGTCGTTCGAAAATTGGTGGCCAAGAGAAAAAGTTTAAGAACAGAATTAATAAATTTTTTGCTTACTCAGCTTCTACTCAATTGATGAATTGATTATGCTTGTAAACTGAATTAATCTGCTTACTATATATTGTATATTTTGTATAACTTTTGACTTTTTCCACATCTAAAAGCTACAATGCTGGAATACTATAAATTAAATAAGCACCTCTACATCTCTATGTTCCAATAACTGTCCATACTGTTTCTCATCCAGAAACATGAAGGTTAATGCATTAAGTTTCACACTGTGACGTAACGAAAAAGTCAATATGGATGTGGCGAACATCTGCCCTATACTCTTACTAGAAAAGCATGTGGTGAATACATGTTATATACTGTTGTTCATACCTAACACTGTATTTCTAAATTATAGTGATTAAGACATGTCGGAGATGACCTTTTCCGCATCTATTGTCCATCTAACAACCGATCTCAGTTTGTCCACAATTTTTGTTGGGTATTTCTCTGAGACTACCATTTGTACTACTACTTTATGTATGTCAGACTCAAGGTTTTGGGTTTAGATGCTAGCTATTGGTAACGGGCGATCCATGTGTCTGGCTACTTATAGATAAATGAAAGGGGTGAGAGATGAGGGAAGGGGTTGGCGAGACAGTGTATGGACGTCTGCATAGAAAGTACAGTAATTATACAAACATAATGGCGCACTGCTATAGACGCCAGAAATGTAAAGTCATATTCAAATTCAATATAAAATAAATATGAATAGTGGGGAAAAATACAACATATTTTATATAAAAATAGTAGCGAACCAAATAAAGCGGCCTGTTTGATTAATAATTTGCAGAACGTGCCAGTAATATACTGGGTAGCGGAGATAAAAGTAGCCCGCCTCCCGTTTGAATACGAATGCGATATTTTGACTGCTTGAAATTCCATTACCGTATTCTATCTTATCATAACGAAATAAATAAACAGCTTTAACAATGGACAATTTATTCAATAACCGATTGTTGGCATTCTTCCTGTCAGCATTTCATCAGTCATCAGTCGAATTACACGTGTCTGTTCACATCCTCCAAAATGACTTATTATACTTAGTGGCTAATGCTTCAGTTTTTTTTTTGCTCCGTGTTTTTAATGTTTATCTTAAGAGCTGAAAGAGTTGATGAATAGAGTTGTGTTGAAAAATTGCAATTAATTGCTTCTTATTTAAGATAGATTGAATAATCAATACTTTTTTAATGCAACCCAAATATTATATTTAACTACTATCCTATGATGCTCATTCTACTCGATACGAGAAAGAGTCGAAATTGTGCAAGAGTATGTGAGAACAGTTTGATTAAGGAAAACCGCGAAATTTTCAGGGCTAAGTTCCGGATAAAGACAAACGGCAAAGACAGCAATACGGGGTTTGGTTAAATAGTGGCGCTACAGGATCTGGGCAAAATACGAAAAGAGAAAGAGTTCCTTCAATTCGCAGACCAGAAGTTATTGAGGGCATCTGCCGAAGGATTAATACTATTCAAAGTCCAAAGAGGTCTACATGTAAATTGGCGCAACAGACACATGTAAGTAGAAGCACTGCGCTTCTGTATTTACAGTACGATTATTTATTCCTGACAGTCGCCGACAATGTGCGCCTGGGT
The DNA here is from genome assembly GCA_025594305.2 of Periplaneta americana. Taxonomy (NCBI): domain Eukaryota; kingdom Metazoa; phylum Arthropoda; class Insecta; order Blattodea; family Blattidae; genus Periplaneta; species Periplaneta americana. Next base: position 49,206,057 of record JAJSOF020000021.1, on the reverse strand, counting down.
CAGGCGAGTCCAGCAAGTTACGCCAAGGGGTGTTCAGGTTAGTCAGTCGCTTGCTTTCAGAGCAATCGGATGTCACGCATGCGGTAGAGCGGTGTGTTTTCAGTACAGTTAAGCTGTACTGCATTTCTTTACTGACGGCTCGCTCTTATCTCTACTCCGGAACTCTCCCTAATACTCTTATTATATCCCCTCTTTCGCGTCGCTCAGCTGTCAGGACTAAATAATCGGTCTGTACTCTATACGTATACGGGCTACTTTTATCTGCACCATTCTGTATTTGCATATCCCAGACTCTTGGGTTGCCAGAAAGGTTTTGTCAAAATTATGGAAATTCCCTATTTTTAACAAAATTTCGGGAAACCGGTATTTTAGATATTTGTCTTCTCGTTTCAGGCAATCTAGGGACCACGTGAAGCAATCCACTGCATTTATTTTCGTTTCTTCTTTTCCACTTTCTTCCTGACTCTGTGTTTTTTTCTCTCTTCTGTCCAAATGTTTTTGTCTTCCTTTCATTCAACTGGAAACCTTTAAAACTTTGTATTAACCGCCTAAACCTATTTCTTCTGTTATCCCCATCTCATTTATGACTTTGCTTATCCCTTGGAGTCATTGGTTACCGCTCTTACTCTCGTAAGCTCCGGAACAATTTTTCCCTTGCAATTATTCAAGTTTACTTCACAGGGAGCTATATTTGAAAGCTAGATTTGCATAATATATACGTTACTATAGGTACGTTAACAGAAAACCAAAATTAAAGTCATACAGAGTTTATGTGCACTTAAAGTTTGGTTTCTGGCGTCTTGTCAGCACACTTGAGGTGTGTGGATATAAGAGAAAAATTGAGCCGGTGTGGAGTGTAGTTCCTGGGTAGCTCATTCGGTAGAGCGTTGATGCACTAAGACAAAGGTCCCGGGATCGATACCCGGCTTCGGAATAATTTATTTTTCCCTTGAAATTATTCACGTCTGCTTCACAGGGAGCCAGATTTCCACTGCGACTTGTTTTGTCCACCACGAATTTCATCACGACATAACCGGGAATCGAACCTGGACCACTTGGATGGAAGATTAGAGCGTAAGAGCTTGAACCACAGACTGATGTGGTCCACGATAACGGTTTACATGTCGCGTAGTTCGCGATAGTCCCTCTTCATATCACGGCAAACTATGCGGTTGACGTAAATGACTGAAATCATAGGCCTATTAAAGAAACATTTTTCCAACTTCTATTATGATGTTTTAAGTACTCTTGAATGCTGAGTAAGCGAAATGACGGTATTATCTGTCAAATGAAACAATATTATCGATCACAGGTAAGAGATTAGGAAGAACACAGCAATGATTACCCCATTACCTTTCGCAATACAGGAAGATGTATGAATGACTGAAAAGTAGTATTTTTTCAAGAACTGTTGCACTGTCTAGAATGCCAGGGATTCCGACTAAGAGTCTAGGGAATCCCTGTTCGATTTCCGACACAGAATGTACCGGTACTTATCTTCCTTCCGTAGGAAATGAGCGTATATCCTTGTCTTGTGTTTTTTTACTTTATTTATCGATGCTGTATCATTAAATAGGTTATTTAGCGCCAACGGAATTGGTGACAGCAAGATAAGGCCGAGCATTTGCCATAGATTTCCTGACATTCGCCTTATGGTTGGAAAAAAAAAACAATTTGAAAAACTCAACCAGGTAATTAGCCCAAGCAGGAATCGAACCCACGTCACTTCTGTTTTAAGCAGGGGTCTTACGACATGCGGGTCACATGCTGTGATTGACTAATGCAGCATGGGCGCTAATAACTCAATTGAGTCACTTCAGATCACACCTTAACTCCCCACCCCACTTTTCCCGGCGTTTGGTACGGTACGAACAGACAGGAAGGTCACTGACGGATTGTATCAGGCGAACATCATAGCTTTCACGAACTTTGGACTCTCGCTGGTCGCCAAAAATTAACCGCTGATGTACAGAACCTTACTTTGCGTTTGTTTATAAGGCGACGTAAGCGAAAAGGACATGTGCGGGGGTTTATTCATCCCTTTCACTTCCCCTCTTATGCCCAGGACTGGACTAATGGCTCAAAATATTTGCACAAATGAGTAACGAAACGTCAAATGTCCCAATTCTTTAAGAAAGTACAGATATGCCGTACACTGCATATGTTTTATCTTTCCACGCTCGCGGAAGTAGATAGGAAGCGGCAGTGCACAGCGCAGCTGCCCACACGTGGTGCGTACTCATCGCTGTTATGATTTGTGCCACAGTCTACTATATACAGTCACGAAGCTTGAGTTTTGAGGGTGCTAGAAACAATAGACTGTGACGGTTCTATTTTGCATTGCCTGTAATGAGGCGATATTAGCGATCTTAGTGGTGAGCAACTATCTAATGTTTGCATATTTACTACGTATTGAGCTTCGCGACTGTATATACTAGACTGTGATTTATGCTCTCATAAGTCAAGAACAAGCGACATCAAGGGGAAGGATCTACAGGAATGACCAAATGTGTGTCAAAATTAACATTTTTTTAGCTTAAAAATACTTCATAGTATTGACTTCATTTCAGCGAAATTTCAAAGTCGTTAGGAAGAAAATAATTGCTTTTACGCCATTTTTACATAGCCGCTGCGCACGAGTCCCCTTGAATATCCGGAGTTTATTTATTTTACATTTTTCAACATTTAATATGTAATATCTCAGGCAATAATAGAGATAATTGAATAACATTTTCAGGGCATATTCTCATATTCATTTCATTCATAGTGTTCTGCTCAAGGGTAGGTCCTTCACTGCAAAACCCGCATTCTCCAGTCTTTCCTATTTTCTGCCTTCCTCTTTGCCTCCGCATATGATCCATATATCTTAATATCGTCTATCATCTGATACCTTCTTCTGCCTCCAACTCTTCTCCCGTTCACCATTCCTTCCAGTGCATCCTTCAGTAGATAGTTTCTTCTCGGACAGTGACCCAACCAATTCCTTTTCCTCTTCCTGATCAGTTTCAGCATCATTCTTTCTTCATCCACTCTTTCCAGCACAGCTTCGTTTCTTATTCTGTCTGTCCACTTCACACGTTCCATTCTTCTCCAAATCCACATTTCAAATGCTTCTATTCGCTTCTCTTCATTTCGTCGTAATGTCCACGTTTCTGTCCCATACAATGCTATACTCCATACAAAGCAATTCACTAGTCTCTTCCTTAGTTCTTTTTCCAAAGGCCCGCAGAATATGCTCCTTTTCCTATTAAAAGCTTCCTTTGCCATTGCTATTCTCCTTTTGACTTCTTAACAGCAGCTCATGTTACTGCTTATAGTACACCCTAAGTATTTTAAGCTGTCCACTTGCTCTACTGCCTCATTTAGAAATCGCAAGTGTACCTTCTTTACCTTTCTTTCTATGACCATTGTCTTCGTCTTGTTGGCATTTATCTTCATTCCACACTGCTCACACCTGCCATTTAGCTCCAGTAGTATAATCCCTTAGTATCGTCTTCTCTTTCTGCTAACAATGGCATATCATCAGCAAATCTTATGTACTTTATTCTTCTTCCTTCAACTGTCACCCATCTATGTTCTCAAAATAGTACTTCACTAAATCCTCCAAGTAGATGTTGAACGAGGTAGGTGATAAAGGGCATCCTTGTCGTACTCCTCTCCCTATTTCACTTCCTTCTGACATTTCTTCTCCTATCCTGACTTTGACTCGTTTCATAAAAAGGTTACTGAACAGTTTCCAATTCATGCCAATTTTCTTTAGAATCTCCATCAGTTTATTCCAATCCACTCTGCCAAACGCCTTTTCTAAGTCCACAAATACCATATACATTTCTTTATTCTTCTCTGATATCTTTCGCCGATTGTTCGTAGCACTCCAATTGCATCTCTCGTACCTTTTCCCTTCCTGAAGCCAAACTGCTCTTCTTCTAACTGTTCTTCCACCTTAGAATATAAACGTCGATTCGGTATTCGCAGAAGAATCTTCGCCGAGTGTGATATCAGCCTAATAGTCCTGAACTCGTTACACTTCTTGGCATTATTTTTCTTTGGTATTGAAATCTTCAGGCCAGTCGCCTTGCTCATATATTTCGTTGCATAATGATAGAATTTATACCTGAATAATTCTGTAATAGGAAACTGTCAAATTGAAAATTAAAGAATAGGGGAGAGTCGGGTAGTATCGGACAGTGCGTTTCTTTCATCTACCAACATATGGTAGTACCTGAATGACATGGTTACGTTTCTCTATGCGACATCATAGAAACGTAACCATGTCAATTAGGTACTATCATCGTGTGGTATATGAAAGAAACTCACTGTCCGATATTACCCGATGTCCGATACTACCCGACTCTCCCCTAAGTTTAAAAAATAGAGTGCAATTTTCTTTATGTTCATAAAAATGCAAAATATAAATAAAAATACAAAAATTAAAATTAAAAATAAAATAATATTCATTTAAGACAAGATTTGTGATTCTGTGATACTCTTGAGAGCAGATATATAATTTTCTTTATAATGGTGTATTTTTGTATTTTTTATGTCTGTGACTGTACCATAATGGACAAAAGTAAAAAAGTTGTATTTAAAAGTCTTCATACATTGATATGAAACTATGTGAGCACTTGCTCATTCCGGGTAACTATTCATACCATTCAAATGTAAATTATGAATAAAGTTGAATTTGAATTATGAATAACTATTCATACCAACTATTCACACCATGTCAGGGAAATAGAGGCTCTACTTAAAATAATTTCTCTTTCTCTCTTTTCTCATATTATAATATGAGAAAAGAGATTTCCTGTAGGTCCTTCCCTTTAACAATAGAACGGACCAGTCTTTTACCATTTGAAATTGTGGAAATGCTAAAAAAATGCTCACCTTTTCAAAGACGATATTAAAACTGTGGAAATATAATATATATGCACTGTATTTAAAATTGAAAACCTGAGAGAATATCAAATGTCTAGAATAGCTTGTGACCGACTACCTCTCGGCTTTGACATGATCTCGATGCCGGAAATGGTAAGTGGTACTGTGGAATTTAAATATTTTCATTGGTAGCCTATTATCACAAAGGGTTAGTCTTCTATAGTCGCACTTTATCTGTACTCGTTTATGGAACACAAACCTGGCCCCTTATGGAAAAACATGTCTAAACTAGATACTGTACATGATTAAAGATGGGTGGAGCGGAGAAAAATTCTCTCCAGCACCAGAACTCGAACCGGGTTTTCAGCTATACGTGCTGACGCTTTATCCACTAAGCCACACCGGATTTCAGTTCCGATGTCGGATTGAATCCTCTCATTTACGTTCACCTCTTAGTTTCCCTTTAGTGGCCAACCTCATGCACCGTGTCACAGATGTGTGACAGTTGCACAATGTCCAACACACTACGTGCAGAGCTGCACTCATTATGAGTGACTAAGTGGCGGGATCAGACGGAATAAGCGCCGTCTTAAATCACTAAATGATTATATACGCATATCATATTATTGTGATGTACCGAAGTACATATGATATATCCGTGCAGGAATTCTGCACGTAAAATGGAAAGAAAAAACTATTACACACAAAAATAAAAAACAGGATGAAAATCGAAGAAATAAGATGTGGCTTACTAGATGTAGCAAAAAGAACTCAAAGAATCAAATGGTATTGGTGAGAACACGTGTCAAAAATGGACCCATCTAGATGGATGTGTAAGTCAATATGGTGGGACACAAGAATAGAATGCAGTGGGAGCCCAAAACCAGATGGGCTGACGAATTTAAGATATAACTAGGTGGCCAATGGGGTAGAGTATTTTTTCTGGAACGTACATAGATCCGTGACCCATTTCGTTTGGGGTTTATCCCGATATTTATCTTAACGCCTTAGAAAACAATGGAAAAACCAAAGCTTAAAGAGTACAATATAAATCGCGCTCTGCGTACGTCAGTGGACATCCAGCCAATGAGAGGCGGACATATTACCAATTGTCTAATGGCACGTTATTTTACTCCGTACTCTTCGTGAATAATCTAAAAGTGGCTGACTTTTCACAACTGATTTCGTTTAATTTCAACTTCTACACCTCGTACTATCACATCGGTCGGCGGGATCGTTACACGGATGTTTCTGTGATCTGTGAGGTTATAAGTCGATGTATTCCTACTCTCTTCCATTCAAAACCTCTCCAATAAAATTGCAATCAGGGTGACGTATGTTACTACGAATTGTGGACGGAGTAATTTTGCTTAATCCGCCTTCCTTCATTACGCGGGACCAATGACTTTCCTCGTACTTTCTTATCCGATGGAAACCACACTCCGGAGTTGTTCTTGCTTCCTCATCCGATAGAAAACACACAGGGCCTTTTCATACTCAGAAATTCATCACCTTCGACCAGGGCTCTGGTTCCAGAGGCAAGCATGGTAACTTCTATACCAGGGATTTGTAACCTTTTCTTCGGATCGTGACATAGGCCTACCTGACAAGAGTGTCGCCAATTTCATGACACTGCATTAGGTCGAACTGCATTTAAACACAGACAGCTACTATTACAGGGTTTCTATTGTATTTTGAGTACCTATATTCTTTACTCTAAAACCAGTCCTTTAATTTATAAACTGTGCAACGGGAAAATTATTACACAAGCAATTAAAGGGCAGGGCATAGTTGCGCCACAAGGTCAGATAAAATGCAGCATATAAAAAAGGGTCCCTGTTTTGTGGGCATAGTTGAGCCCCGTTACCATCAGGTAGAGAAAAAGGCATGGCATAGTTGCGCCCCGTTCCCTTTAGGTAGAGAAAAGGTCATGGCATAGTTGCGCCCCGATGAAATAGGTAGAGAAAAAGACACTATGGAAACTCGAGCCTCGTAATCAACCAACCTTATTGATTTCTTATTCGATTTATATTCATTATCGATACCGTTAAAATGAACACCATGAATTTGGCAGTATTTTATTAACTGTTTTTCTACTGTTTATGCAGTGATTATCGATAGCCGTTAAAATGAACACCATGAAGTTGGCAGTACTTTATTAACTGTTTTTCTACTGTTTATGTAGTGATTATCAATAGCCTACCGTTAAAATGAACACCATGAAGTTGGCAGTACTTTATTAACTGACATATTCAAATGAGTGAGCCGTTGGAATATGGGGCCTTAGCAGCCTTGGCATTTTATTAGTGATTTTCACACCGTCTGTGGCGTATAGTGAGGTTAATTTAAAATGAATGTTAAGTTTAGTGAAAAAGGTGAAGAGTTAATAATTGATAATGGTTCTAAGTTTCAATTTTCGAAATCCTGTACCGTAGGGTTAAGATATCGATGTAGAAACAAAAATGCAGTTCATTTATTGTGTGTGATCAATAAAAAAGTGTTATTTTCAATAGCAAAATTGATCATACGCTAGGCCTACCTGATTTCAATGCAGCTATCACTGTAATATTTTCAGTAATTTATTTATATTATGACAATCACTTTCGTGTGTACTATGCCCATCGAGGCGCAACTATGCCATGTCCATCCTGCTACCTGATTTCTTCGGGGCGCAACTATGCCATGTCCCATCTGCTACCTGATTTCTTCGGGGCGCAATTATGCCATACCTAGGCCTCCCAATTGACCGCGGGGCGCAACTATGCCATACCGCAATCAAATGCATTTAAGTGGAAGGACTGGTTATGAGCATGATATTACTGTGCACGCAACAAATTGCACGTAAAAATATTTTCATACACAATCGTAAATCACGTATTAGACAAGAAATATCAATCTTCAACGACAGCCATTTATCACGAAAGTGCCCTTAAATGTAAAGGCATAATATGTTACTGTTATACATCATATTTCCTTGGACTCTGTACAAGAGCTGGAGACGTGTTCTTGGTTAAGAAAATCGGCAACACGTAACTTTAAATGACAAATAACAAAAGAAGGCCAAGGATAATGTAGACATAGCACCTTTATATGGGGTTGACCTTAGTGATGGGTAAATTCCTGGGAACTATACCATCGAGAATATTCCCCGAAAAATTTTCAGTTACCAAAATAGAAAATATTGTTGAAATTAAGTGGTATTATTGAAATCACACTGAAAACAATGTTAACTATAGATTTTTTCATATGTAAAACACAGGAAACCATTAAATATGGACACAGAGCTCTTATATTTCTTTAATTTATTCTTAATTGTTTAACAACTTTACAAAAATGTCCTTCAATTGGTCGAAAATTTCATTGCTATTTTAGATTTGAGTTAAAATACACAGAGTTATTCATAAAGAAATGTGGGGTCTAGAGCAAAAGGGATATAAGTGACAAACCTAATGTTGAGGTAAATGAATTTAAAGTTAATTAACAATGGGAAATTGTACGTAAACTCTGCGATGTCTATTTTGCGCTTACATATTGAGTCTTATTCTTATGAAATAGTGTACTGAAGATTATGAAGAAAATTTAAAATTAAGTTATTAAAAATAATCATTTTATAATAAGACCACAGTCTATTATATACAGTCATGAAGCTCAATACGTAATAAATATGCATCCATAGATAGTTGCTAACCACTAGGATCGCTAATATCGCCTCATTACAGGCAATGCGAAATAGTATCGGCACAGTCTATTGTTCCTAGCACCCTCACAACTCAAGCTTCGTGACTGTATATACTAGACAGTGATAAGACGTTGCACTGTACTAAAGATAAACAACGATCGAGAAAGCAAGACTAACAGCGATCGCAAAGCCGAAAACCAGCACGACAGTGTTGTGTTACGTCGCGTCGCTGACGTAAAGATTAATTGCGAGTGTTTCGAGACTCCAGACTGATAAGTCCCGAAGTCAAGCAGCCTTGAATAGTCACAGTTGTTTATACCTGACTGTTTTATCTATTTTGGCAACTGTTATAATGTATAAATAATCAAGTAGCCTATTTGAAACATCATCTCTACCTTTCAGTGGATAATAATCCGTTCCCCAGTCTTTATTTAATTACTAGGCCCTTATTAAAAAGCTAGGAATTTTCTTTTCATATGTTTGAGATCAAGTGTGCAATCTCAAGTAAAAATATATTAATGTTATGTTTTATGTTTCTTAGAAATGCAAATTTATTTGAGAATTTTTTTTCTATTTATATAACCATAGGCAATAGCATATATTAATAGAACCAGAACATTTTGATAACTAAGATACTGTTCTGTTTTGTCTTTTTGTCTCATTTAAACATTTATAATGTTATTTATTTCAATGATGTATGTTATTCAAAGTTACGAAATCTTTCCACGCCGACCAAATGCTATTTCGAGAATGACGAGCGAGACTCGAAGCGCACGAGAATGACGAGACGAGACTCGAAAGACAAATGCAACGTGCAAAGCGAGCGAGAGTGGCAGTTAGTTTTGTTCATCTATACACAGTACCTCTTGCATTTCAAACTATTTTGCAGATTACACAAGGGTTCAGACTAAATGTATAAAATGTAATGTGTAAATTGCAAAATACAATCTAAATTCAAACAATCTTACGAATATGGAAAAAGTTGAAATCTTTGAAACATACAGAATGTCTCATTTATTTTGCTCACCGAAAATAATTGTTCTTCTCAGGCGCCAAATAAAAAAACTGTCAAACAAAAGTTGTTTAAGTACAATGGGGAATTAATAGAATAGGTATATTCTTTTCGTAATCTTGTTCATTAACGTATTGAAAGTAATGCTTTCTTTTTTCAAAGGCACCAATGATTTTTTATTCGATGAATCATTTAACCTCTTCAAGGCCTGTTCAAAATGTATCACAAATGTACCAATCTAATGAACAAAACATTAAGGGGTGCAAAAAATACGAAACTCATAGGGTGTACGTACTTACTGAAAATCCTAAATACTGTAAAACCACACGTTGTATCACTGTAATACCATTATTGGGTCTTGTTTCATAAATGGTACCCTAAATGGCAGATGATATGCCAAATTCTTAAGAACCATTTTTCCCGACCTTTTGAAGGCCATGCCGATACCCTTGAGGAACAGAATGGTTATGTAATACAAGCATAACGGATGATCACACATAACAAGAACCCGTCGTGATCAGGAACGAAAATAACGCAGTAAACGGATTGGACGCGATAAATCAGTTAGTTGGCCTGCTCGTTCTCCTGACATTACGCCATTAGATTCTTTTTCTTTGGGAAGCGGTCAAGGATGCTGTCAATCGAAATGTTCCAATAACACCAGAGTACAGGGACATCATTTTATTTTTACTAACATTTTTAATATTAACCTGGCTATACCTTTAGACAACCGGAAACACCGTTTGCTACCCCCTTCCAGTTCGACGATACTGGCGTAAAACACAAACAAATCACTTTACTAGGTATAGGAGGGAAGAAAAGTACTTCATCCATTTACGTAAACTAGGAAATATTGCGATTTTGAGTTCGATAATTTTCAGTAGGTTTTTGTTTAATCAAAATGCAGTACTGTATTAACAATAAGTGTTTTTACTCACGAACTGAGTTATCCATGCGAACGTATTCATTATGCATTGTATATTATACTGTCTGCAGCACATTAGCGTACAATTTTGAGAATGAATTTAAATTGAAAAATAATCATAATATGGATATTTAAACACATATTTGAAAATGGTGGCCGTTCATTTCGATACAGACTTCAGTTCTTTTGTGCATATTATTGCACTATAGACTATTGCATCTAATTCCAATTGCCAGTTTCGTCTTTCGTACTAGTAACTCATATTGAAATAATTCTGTACCTACTCTATTAAAGAGTACCTTATGTACTGTAAATTCAATCTTCACTAGTGCCCGACCCGCACAGATAAAATTACTCAGACATGCTATCTACTGTCCGTCCAAGTGGTTATGTCGCAGGATCGTAGAAAGGGGGGAAATCACGTGACAGTTAATTACTTAACGAGGCTCTTTTATTTAGTTATTTTAAACAGTTGTATAATATTACGTAAACGTCAAATTCCTTACAGAAATTAATGTTTTCAGAGAAGAGCTAAGACAGCCCAGCTTTTACAGAGGGGCGTGCAAAAGCAGGAGGGGGAAATCGGGATGCGACGTAGGCAAACGGACAGTACCTGTGCGAAAATATGATTCAATATTGAAAGCTCTTTCGTCACTGGAAAACATGAAAATATTTCTGGAACGTACTATACTCACTAACTCCGTGCTGTTTACTATATGCGGCCTTGATTCTGTCTGGAGGACAATTGGAAGTTCATTAGTAGAAGGGGTGGGAGTGAAGTACATTCAAAAACTCAGGTACAATAAAAATTGAAGTAAAAATAAAATGATGTCCCTGTACATGCAGCAACGTATTACTGATGCCTGTACAGCCGTATTACGACGATCTAGGCCTACATCATTCATCCAAAGATCGGAAACAGACTGCAATCGTGTAACATCCTAATGGAAAGAATGTAGCACAATGAACATAACTACAACATATCCCTTGTGCTTCAGACCAAAGAGCTGATTGGTGAAATAGTTTTTCTTTACACTTCTATAATTCAGCACCTATTTGAGTAACACACATAGCCTTTGTGCACTGAATGAAGAGTAATAATTTTAGCTTCACTTTCCTATGTTTAACTGAAATATTTTGAAAAGTGCACTTACATCCCTTGTGCTATAGACCCCTCATATAGTCGTCAGTCTAAAAGACTCAATAACAAAAATTGACAAAATTATTATGTTGATAAGAGTTGTAAAGTCATTGAATGCAACTCTCTAAACGCAAGGAGCATCAGAGAGAAAGAAGGTACAAATAACACCGATTCATTCATTGCTTAACAAACCAAGAGGATCAACATTTCAACAATATCCTGGTGGAATGTGAGAATAATCGAAAAGTTATTGTCAACACTCGCTACATTCTATGTTTCCCTTGGGTTGTAACTTTTAACATTTGCCAAAATAAGAAAATTAAGAATAGAAAAAAATTCCAGTTTGAGAATATTCCCAAAAATCATCCGGAAGTATTCTCAGATACCGGTATATTTATTTCTACGGGAATATTTCCATGTCTTAAGACTAGTTGGTCTAATACGTCCTCAGAATACCCAAGATATTGAGCTATGCAAGATCTTTCCTCCGATGACGTAACAATAAGGAGAGTCCGTGTGTGGTGTAACCACATCCTGCAAGAGGTGATGCTGATTCAAAGTAGAATACGCAGCAGATCTAGACTTATCAGTTGATAAACAGCTCGAACAGAGTGAGCTCATAGAAAATCACTCTAGGGATAGGCAAACCCCGCAGACTCTTCAGTCATAGTGAAGACGACTCATATACGCGAAGGAAAACTGATATAAAACTCTGGTCCTCAAAGCATAGGGGTTGTGCGGCAGGTTGGTAATCTGTCGAAATAAAAAATTCTAAATTGATAAGCTTCAAAGTATTAGTCGGATATGGTATGAACATAGCCTATTATGTAGAATGACGACAGAATACCCACCAACGACGACTTGCTAGAACATGGATCCGACAACCACAATTTGGAACGTATCAGCTCATCTATTGATCTAAACCCTGACAGATGATGATAAAAGCAATCTATGCTAAGCAAATATTTGTTAAATTGCCGTGATTAGGGGGACGGATTCATATGTACTAAAAACATGAACGTACGTATGCACTTAAAAACCAAGATATAGGCCTATGCATTAAAATAACAAAGTATGCACTACTAAAACTGAAAAAAAAATATATATATATATATATATATATATATATATATATATATATATATGTGTGTGTGTGTGTGTGTGTGTGTGTGTATGTATTTAATGCTCAACCAGATAGATTCAACATAATTTGAATTGCACTTTTTAGAAAGGAACTAATTCAAAATTTGTCATTTTTATTTCTTCTGATGAAATGATTAATACTTCCAAGACGCAAAGTTAAACAAAGGAAGGAACTTAAAATAACCTTTCCCTGTATCTCTAACATCGAGTTGATGTTTATATTACGGCACTGGTACACTGGTATATATTCATGAAAGTAAGTTCCTTTGCTCTCCTGAAAAATAGAACATTTTGACTTAGTTCTTTTCTAAAAAGTGCAATTCATTTGTTTTCTGACAGACCAGTACAAAGTCTCCATAGAGGATTAAAAATTTACAAGTTTTTTTACAAACATTTAAATGTTCCCAATTCATAATATAAAATATACTGAAAAATAAAAAAATAAAAATTTATTAGGCTTATATTTTAAGTATTTTAAAATTTTTTATGGTTTTTCTATTATAAAAAATATTGAGACACCATCACTGTTAAAATTGCGTGTCCTTCAATCCAGTGCTTAAGCAGTAGGTACATTTCTGGCACATTTTTCGTTAGGCATTGTTAAAAACTAATTTAAAATTAATTTTTGCGGCTAAGTTGTTCTAAAATTCAATGCACTCTATAGTCTACTCAATGTCGAAGTTTCTCTGACTTGTCACCACAATAAACACTGAAATATTCTGATTTGTCACGTCGGAAAGCAGAAAACTGAAAATTGCTAATGTTCGTACCTATAGGAGGCGAAATTCGAGTTTAGCGAACACAAAGAAGTCTATTGCAGCGATCTCATGACAATTGTCAAAATGTTATGCACGTGCGAAGTAGACGATAAGGCGGCTTCTTGTTTTGTTACCTGTTCTTTTAATCTCAACTTTTATCCATCATAACACCCCAATATTACACATTACAGAGTGAGCCTGCATTTATGAAATGCTTTGTTGATTGCCGCCACTGTCCACAAATATTCGCCAACAGCGCACTGTCTGAACGTTGTCAGACTGCAATAGGGTAAGTGAAGGTTTCAACGCCATGCAGGTTATAAAGTCATTTAATATTTTATAATTAGTTACGTGAAAATCTGTGTTGGCAGCCCTAGTCATAGAAGTGTTGTGTTTAGAGCAGGCATGTCAATTGATGCCCACAGGAGCAAGCGCGCGCTTTAGAGCCCAGGAGAGCCCCAGCGCTTTACAGCGGAAAGGAAAGAGACAGACGAAAGAGGTGGTATATGCCGCTTAGTCGAGCTACATTCAGGGATGGCCAGCACTGATTCAATGGATAAAGGGAAGAGAACTTATTAAAACTGTATCCATGTTAATTTTTAGATTTGCCTGAAAAGTATAAGTGCATTATAAGAATGTAAGTTTTAATTTTAATGATCATTTTCCACAAGTTTGCTTTTTTTTTATTCAAAAGAAATATTTTCTCAACTTTTCGTATAGAAAAGTGAAATTTTCAGGTATAGACCTATTTATTTAGTAGCCTTACAGAATGTTTTCGTAAATCTAATATACCGTAGGCTGTATACGTATTACTGAAGATAGTGTATTGAAAATTTTGAAAATATTCGCATGGAAATTGTTTGTAAGGAAATGAATTAACAAAGCAACCACAGTTACATCATAAGGAAAAGATACGTGCCCATGTGTTGTAAAAATGTTCAGCTCTATAGCTTCAGCAGATTTCGAGAAAATAATTTAATATTCTGATGATAGGAAGTTGCTCACAAATATCAGCTTAAAAGCATAATGCAATAAGAGTTTTGTTATGTAATATTAGTTACACTTAAAACAGATATAGTACCTAGGTAACTTTGCTTTGTACTGTAATATTGTTTTGATTAGTTTATTGATCACTTTTGTAAGGCTAAAGATACCATCAATATAAATTCCAACTTATCATGTCATACTCAATCCCTTTCTTTGGAATATCACTTTCTTTATGAATGATGTGTTTCATCCACTTAATACAGTATAATATTATACTACTATGGAATTTAAGTGAATATTCCTTCTTAACTCTCTATTATGTTATTAAGATTTAAAACATAAGTGCAATATTAAGAAATCAGTGTTAGTACTTTTGTTTTACAGACAATATAGATAATACTAAACAGAAAGAAGCCATATAAAAATAACGACATACAATTTCACGTTCCGTTTGAAGTTTGTGCACCACTGTTTTCTTAATCCAACAGGTTGCTTATTCATATACACAACCTTTCCTCTTTCCATACTTAGCGCTTGCTGCCCGCGCACGACGTCAAGGTAAAAAAAAAATGCGCTTACTTTGACATCACTGGTTTAGAGGAACCTTCCTTAAAATCTGGAACGAACAATGAATCGGATTTCTGTCTTTAGAGTGAGTTTAACAACCTTGCTTGAGCTGATTGTCGAGTGACGTGAATATTGTATTCTGCAAAAAGTAAATACAGACAATTTAATTTGAAATATAGAAAATGACGAAAAGTTATGAGAAATTCGTTTATTATATATTTTTAAGTTTAATGTAGTGGTGATGGTGTTTCAAAATTTATAATATTACATTATGGTAATTATTAATTTAAAATAGAATTTTCGACTGCAGGTAATAACACCATCTCGCTGCGAGAATAAACTTTGACTTAATATGTAGTAATAACAGTTAGTTTAATCGTCTCTAACTTAAGGATAATCGATCGGACATGGGTACCATGAAACCTGCGATATGAGTAGCACAAAGAAAACTGAACTCTGTTCATTATTTATGAAGACGGTTATGCACTACTCATGACAGTGACCTTGATTGAATTTTTAAAATTCTGTAGTAATGAGTATTGAGACTTTTTTTGTTGTCCCCTATTCATTTATAGTTGTTTAATTATATAACATAATCTTACCTTTGTCACTTTTGCTTATAAACATGTTCCTTTGTTCTAAAAAAATAAGTCTCGTTATTATCGTGCTGTGCTGATCATACTAATTGTACTATTCCTTTAGTTGGGAGATTATATTCATATGTATTAATTCTCTTTTTTTTTCTTTTAACTTATACTTGTATACTAAAATGTATTTTTCTGTTTGTGATTATGTACTCAGTCTCTTTTTTTTTATTACATATATATTTTTTATTATTGTTATTTCAAAGTTAATACTGATTGTGTATATGTATTCAATCTCTCTTTTCTACTTAATTATGTTCATTATTATTTTTAAGTTCGTATTTGTATACCGGTATGTATTTTTTCTGTATGTGATTTGAGCCTGGTTAAGTGGAAGAAAAGACCCGATGGCCTTAACTCTGCCAGGGAAAATAAAACTATTATTATTATTATTATTATTATTATTATTATTATTATTATTATTATTATTATTATTATCTTTACTGCAGGTAATAGCGCCAGCATGCGTTATACTTTTATTTACTTGTATTGTTGTAAAACCTCGCCACAATAATAATTATAACTCTTGATATGTATATTCCATAGGAAAGACTACAAATGATCAATATCTATACAGTCCCGTCGCTCTTATTTCCAGCAGCCAATCACGTTGCAGGTCGGCTACATTTAAACGTGTGCGTCTTGTGATTCGCTTATGAAGATGTTATTCATTTCTTAAGGCTCGATAAATACTTAATATAATCACCCGCCATTTTGGCTCTTTCGTTTGCGTTCGCAGAAAGTACACGAGGACGTTATTTGCCGCTCAATTATTTGCTCAATTACAGTGCGTTTGATTTAATATCATAGGAGCTACGACATGATAATGTTTAACGGTGTGGCAAATAGATTCCTCGTCTGGTAGCTCGGCAACGAAAGAACAAAAATGGCGAACGATACTACCTACCTAGACTTTATAGAGCCTTCACTTCCTAAGACGTAAGAAAAGAGGAGGAGTCACGCCGGGAATAACAGCGTCCCGACTAATATAGGTCTATTATTGTCCGTATTTATGGTCACTTGTAATCTATTTTTTTAATTGATGCCGTTAATACCTTCACTTACCCTAAATAAAATACTACTGCAGCACAAGATTACTATAAATAATAATAATAATAATAATAATAATAATAATAATAATAATAATAAAAGATTTTATATGCGCTAAAAGCTCAAATATGCATTAACTCCTTAAATATGCATCTTGACCTTCGGTTACAAATAACTTGTAATTAATTTATACAATGGAAGCATATGATTTGCAACTAAGGAATAAAACATGCAAATATGCTAAAATCCGCCCCCCTTATGATCATATTTTTACAGCTTCCTTCCTTTCCTGAAGTCTAAAAAATCCATTGCCGGAATTTTATATTTCTTAGAACAGAAATCTACAATACGCAATAACTTTCGTTCCAAATGAAAGACTATAAGCTTATCTCAAACATAAGCCACAAGCCTGCGGATACGGTTAGCAAAAAAAGAGATTTCAAAAACTTATCTACCAACAAAAAGAAATTCCCTTGGTGTACATACTGTAGTAGAGCATAGAAGGTTATGCAATACATCGTACATGTGACTCCCTGCTCTATATCCGCGAACGATTGGGTTAGGGGTTTTTTTTTTTCTTTTCAAAGTTATGTAATCCCTTCCAGGTATGTCGGCCGGGTAGTTCAGTTGTTTTGTAGATAGAGCAACTGACTTAACGACTGGACCCTCTTGGACTCAATCACGGGTGATAATGGGATTTTTTTCACTGCCAGAGATTTTTTTCATTGCCAAACTTCCAGAACGGCCCAGAGATTCACTCAGCCTCTTATCAAACTGAGGGGTGAAGGACGCTAGGAACGCGGTGCCGATAACACCACCACATTCTAGAGCCGAGGTCAAGAAAGTATGGAGCTACCCTCAAGCGTCTTCATAGCGTAAACAGGTGATACGTTTACGTAGTTTTTTCAGCTATAAAATGTAAGCATATTCGAAAACTATTACAACAATGATAATAATATGAGTACGGTACATAAGATATGTAACATAAAATTCGTCGAATATATAGACGGCGTGCCCAAAACCACTTTTTCTATATAAAAAATCGGGATGTGGCTGTGTCGTGAATTTTACGTGAATACGTCTGGCTTAAATCGACAGATCTAGACGAGATCTTTCGTTTGAGACTAAAATCGGCGTGTTAGCACATCGAAGTTCGCGACATTTTCGCCTATGACGAAAATGGCCGCCATTTGCCGTTGACCCCCACCCGCGCCTCGCGCATGCGCGGCGCCAACTCGAGGTCATGCTCGCATCGTGGTCGTATACCGATCGAACGAGACCACATGTATTTCAATCGCGTTATTAGTCACGAAGTTATAGAGTCGGAATGGATCACCCTGCAAACGTTTCCATCCTGATTTTAAAGATGTATTCACGTCCAAACGTTAAAAACATAATATCTTCTTCTGACTTTCCGGTCTAGACAATTTTGTCTGTTTCCGTTCATTGTTCTCACTGTTCTAACCATCTTGTTTGCGGTCTTCCCTGATATCTTCGTCCTATTGGTCTGTACGGTAGAGTTGTCTTTGAATAACGGAAATTTTTCATTCTTTTAACATGTTGTTTCCATATCTCTCTGCATTATACTATTCCTGTATAATATAATATTATGTATATGTGTGTACGTATAATGTAATATAACAATATATTTTCGTAAAAATCTCCAAAATCAATTTTTACAGCATCACAAGTAAAAATGGTAAACAGATATGCGCAGTAATAAATGTATATTTAACAGACTATGCTATAGTCATCTGTTTTTTTAGTTGGTTATTTAACGACGCTGTATCAACTACTAGGTTATCGACGAGATTGGTGATAGCGAAATGGTATTTGACGAGATGAGGCCGAAGATTCGCCACAGATTACCTGGCATTCACCTTACGGTTGGGGAAAACCTCGAGAAAAAACCCCAACCAGGTAATCAGTCCAAACGTGGATCGAACCCGGGCCCGAGCGCAACTTCAGACCGGCAGACAAGCGCCTTAACCGACTGAGCCATACTGGTGACTTATAGTCATTTGTTAGTACCACCTCTTGTGTTCATCCGAAGACGAAAGTAGGTATGATCTTCGCAACAATGGTGTGATTTATTTACTTCACTACCTATGAAAGAAGTTCAGAAGATCACGCTTCAGTTCTTCGAAACAATTTACAATTTCTCTCTCTCGCTGGGGACGATTTAACCACTAGGAAGAAATATTTTGCAAACAGTGTGTGCCGTATTCATAGACATTTTTAGCGCGGGTTTCCGGTGGATGATCAGCGTTTTTCGTATTCTTAAACCAGTGTTAGCGATAGGATATGATTTGAATTCTGTACAAGTAACCGGTGGATAGCCGGGGCTAGCTTAGTACGCTCGTAGCGCGTGCTGCGAAAAGTCTATGAATAGCACCCTAAGTGTAAGCAGCAACAGTGGTTCATTAGGATGCCAGACATCACTTAAAGTAACATATAGTAGGAGTAGGATATCGCATAAACAGTGGACAATCGCCCATGCCTTAAAAGTACTTGGAACCTATCAATGTGACTTCCAGGTGGCGTTAAAGCCTTGCCTTATCGTTGCGAAAGCTACAGTCGCCTTAAAATAAATTGAGCATCATATTATCGTAAACGTGACTTCTAAGTGAATTTCGTATTCTGAGATGAGAAGAGCATTGTGTGGCACACTCGCACAGTCCAACTTACGGTTCATGGCCATGCATTGGTTGCTGCTTTCTTCTTGGAAAGTGAATGTTATCACGCGCTAGGTCTCACTAGGTAAATGGCAGTGCTAACCTTTGTCCCTTGTTAGGTACAACACTGTATTGCATGCGTCTCTTGAATTCTTAGAGGACTAGGAAGCAACATGATTACAAGTGAATCCAGGTGTGATTATCAACAGTAATCTCACTAGACGTTTTGATTTATCTAGAGAACATCAAAACTCGAGTGGGATTTAATTGACTATTACACGATTAGAAGAAAGTATATAAAGATTAGAAGTAACGAAGTACTCCATACGATAAAATATTAATTGACTTACGAAAATACAACTGCCTTCAAATGTATTATTGTACCATCTCAACATTACAAATATTACGCTAGATGCATGCTAGATGGCGGTAGTGAGCAATGCCTTCTCGTCCTACACGTATACACGATGGCAATGTTACTAGTCAAGAAGGCTTTGTTGATTCAGTTTCATTTTTTATTATTAAAACAGTTGCATTCCACTTCAATTATCCGAATCCCAGTAATCAACGTCACTTTACAGATGATTTTCAATAAATCATAATACTAAACAATCTCTGATACGTGACTATCCATAATATCATATAGCAGAAGCTATAACATAACCTAACTAATATACTGTACACAGGTGTTAGAAAAGTTTTAATTAACGACGATGACATAAAAAATAAACATGAATAATTTTAAAAGGAATAATTATTGAATGTACAATTTTCAAATTTGAATGTGGTTGGTGGTTCAATTGATGTTATATTGGACGTGTGCGTAATAGAAGTGGAATTCGTTGATTTAGGCCTACATGGTGTATTCAACTTATTCAGGATTTCCGAATGAATAATTTTAAAAGGAATAATTATTGAATGTACAATTTTCAAATTTGAATGTGGTTGGTGGTTCAATTGATGTTATATTGGACGTGTGCGTAATAGAAGTGGAACTCGTTGATTTAGGCCTACATGGTGTATTCAACTTATTCAGGATTTCCGAATGGTGCTCTTCATTTATTTGTAAATCGGATTTCAGAAGATGCATAGGTATGATCAGTGATTTTTATTAATTCTTGTTCTTGAATGCCAATACGAGTCATATTTGTAACTGCTGTGCATCGACTGGAGTGGTTTGTAATTTTATATATATATATTTTTTTGACGTCCAGACCAGCGCAGTTTCAAATGTTGGCAAACAAAGAAACAAATGCTAGGGACGCGATAAAATTAAACAAATGCTAGGGACGCGATAAAATTGTGCGATAAGCAGCCATGATTGGTTGAAATACGTCCTTTCGTACCGTTTTATTGGTCAAAAGTAGTATGACGTAGTAAGAGTGTAATAGTCATTTTAAATGACGTGGAAAACATGTACACCCTATTTTATTTCCTTTATTTGCATATTTTTATCGTATGATTGTTAAACAAGTCATGTAAGACTGGAATGCATTTAAGAAGCATTGCTCACGTAGTACTCAATGTATAGACGTAATCATAAAAACACCTACGGTTGTAGCTGTAGCTTCAGTGATGTCCGATAGAGAATGAGGGATCAAGAATGAAGTGTTGTCATATGGGAGAAAAAAAACATCACGGTCTTTCCCAGAGATTTTGACATCTGAACTAAAGTTCCCACTAAGCCAGTGGTTCCCAACCTCTTTTGACCGACGACACATTTTACTGAACGCCCATGATAATAATAAGAAAAAGATGGTGGAACTCTGTGTAGAATATTTTCTAGCAGACGGGGAGATGATTACTGTTGAATGCACGGGAATTTTGTCGTTTTTACCTTCCTTTTCGTCCAACTAAGTTCTAGGCGGAATTCAAAGAAAAATTACATTAAAAAAGTAGATATTCACACATATTTCGGTTCCATGATGAAGAATGCAACAAAAAGTGCCGAAACGCCGTTCCAGCGCGTTCTCCGAGCAAAAAAAAAAAAAGCACTGATAACACTTTTAGCCTGTGTGTAACGATTGTACAGTTTGTGCTGTACTTTCTTGTGAAACGAAACTCGCGCCCCGAAGGAAACAATAGGTTTGTGAGATACGGTTTAAACATGGTCGCTAATGAGATTTTAATAATTTATTTGGCTAATCGTCAGTAGGACTACAATATACGTAACAATAGCTGAGAAATAGGCGGAGCTAGAGTATAAATGGCTGTTTTTTTTTCAAGCACTCCCGGACTGGGACAGCCACTGATATAATAAGTATTAGTGTAACTGAATCATGAGAATGAGAAAACCCCCTCTCCGAAATATAATACGTTGCAGGAGAGTTTTCTGTTTCTTGTATATTAAGGAGTGGATTGTGCTTTAGGATAGTGCACTAAGATACAGTGTTTTTCAATGGCTCCAGTCCGCAAAATTATTTTGCCAGTCCACAGAATATTCGTTATTTTAGTATTAATTGCGTTTACGTGGATTTTAAAGATAAAATGTAACTCTCACCTTGTCTCCTCTGTGGGGTAATGGTTGACTTGTCTGACCGTGAAACGAGCGGGTCCATGTTCATATTCTGCATGGAACAAGGTACCTGTTCTGAGGTTCTTCCGAGGTTTTCCCTCAATCAATTGAAGCATAATTGCTGGGTAACTTTCGTCGTTGGATCTCGGACTCATTTCGCCGTCATAATTACATTTTCCCTCTTTCATCATCATCATCATCATCATCATCATCATCATCATCATCATCTCCGTTTCTTTCTCATATTTCGGTCTTGCGTCCGATGTAGAGTCGTTGCACGCCGCCACCGAACTTTGGCCCTGTGGTATATGGTCGTTAGTTGCTGGATTCCATTAACGACATCCCGTTTCTTAGTCGTATACTGACAACGAAACTCTGTATTCCACCCCCACCTCTATCGTGCACTTGCGGCTGACTCGTCTGTCTTGTGTATTCCGGTTTTCAGTGGTGTTCATGCTAGAATAGTAGCTACACAATTATAACTCGTTTGCGATGTATGCCAACATTTCAAAGGTGCAGCGGCACGCCACTGCTCATAGGAATAGCTCTCTGTGTGTTTTATATACACAGTATTAGTATTGGTATTTATTTATTTAACCTGGTAGAGATAAGGCCGTCAAGCCTTCTCTGCCCCTTTACCAGGAGATTCCAACTACAATATGAACAATAAAATTACAATTAGTATTAAATTTACAATTACAATTACAAATAAAATTACAGTTAGTATTAAATTTACAATTACAATTACAATAAAATCAAAGTACGAAAAGATTACCTGAATAATTAAAGCTAGATAATTTATCATAGAGAAACAAAGAATATTTTATATTTACTGAATTACAAATTAAATCTAGAATAACAAAATTGTATAGTGATGAAATTACTGAATATTAAAATATTTTTTGATAGATTAAAGAAACTATTTACAAGAAATCAATTACTGACCAAGTGCCTAGTAAGTTTTCGTTTGAATTCAATTTTATTTCGACAGTCCCTGATGCTAGCAGGTAGCGAATTCCAGAGTCTTGGCAGGGCTATTGTGAAAGAAGATGAGTATGAGGAGGTGCGATGGGATGGTATTGTTAGTATTGTTTCATGACGAGAGCGTGTGTTCAGATTGTGGTGGGAAGAAAGGTAAGTGAAGCGAGACGACAGGTACGAAGGACTAGCGTAACAGTGAGAGGGGAATGAAGTGCTGACTGTAATTTCAAAATGTGACGGCATTAATGGAATTGATTGTACCTTGGCCTCTACCCTGGTGTTCATGTAGGTTAGGGGAGTTCGTGGGCGCCCCGCAGGGGAATCTGTAGCGCGGAGGATCTTAGGGCATTCACATCATTCTATTTAGGATAGTACAGTGGACCCCTTAGCGACCTATGTGCGAGGGCAGTCCCCAGCCCGTGCTCCTTCCCTCAAGGGAGATTAATAGAACTTTCACATCCAATTTCAGAATCAAGTCACTGAATCATTTCAGGATATCTGTGAATGAAGGATATCCAGATCTCACCAGAAAAGCGTTAAATTTATTGCTAACTTTTTCATCTACATAAACATGTGAAACGACTTTATCGGCCATCTCAACAATTAAGACAAAATACATTTGATATTTTAGTGCCGCACTGTCTTAAAGATCAGTGTTGGGACCACGAATCGAAAAGATTTTGGCAAATAAACAATAGCAGAGTTTCATTGAGTAAATACCAGCGACTTTGAAAGAAGAAGGATAAACAGACTGTGTGATGATATGAGTGTAACATTTCGAATTTAAATACTGTAATTTTTAATAGTGAAGATTAAAAATAAACACTACTATTAAAAAAACAACTTAATGCAAATTTTTTCCCTATCTTTTGCCAGTCCGCAAGTATCGAAATGTTAGAAAACGCTGCACTAAAATAAGAACGTCAGTTTTTTTATAATTCTGAAGTTGGGTAATTTTGACTTTACTTTCCACCGCCATGTATTTATGCTTTTAACTTGGTGCAATGGTTTCCAACCGGTGTATCGCGCAGTCCCATGTAGTGTGTCGTGAAATTTTGGAACTGAAAAATAAATTTTATGCCATCCAGAAAGTCTCTTTATATTTTACAACAAAGTCTTTGATGTGGTACATTTTATTTTGAGACAGACTTTACCAATGAAAGTGAACACCTGCAACAGACAATGCTTAGTAATTCGTTTATTCTTCCCACTTAGTAATAAACAGAGTTTAGAATCTCCGAACATATTGGTCAGTTTAAGTATATACGTGCGAGCGGACCACACCTGTGGAGTAACGGTTAGCGCGTCTGGCCGCGAAACCAGGTAGCCCGGGTTCGAATCCCGGTCGTGGCAAGTTACCTGATTGAGGTTTTTCCGGGGTTTCCCCTCAACCCAATTTGAGCAAATGCTGGGTAACTTTCGGTGCTGGATCCCGGACTCATTTCACCGCCATTATCACCTTCATCTCACTCAGACGCTAAATAACCTAAGATGTTGATACAGCGTCGTAAAATAACCTACTAAAAAACGTGCGAACGGGTGATAGTGCGACTATTTTATCAAAAGTGCTTTATAGATTTTATCATGGGCAAATTTTTAATTCGAAAAAGACAATCTGAATCAAATTCTGGGTTAGATGATAGCAGTGCTAATTCAAATAATGTGAGCGAAAATTCCCTGCTTTTCGTTAATATTGTGATGAATACTTGCAATATGGTTTTACGTGGCGTGGAGATGAATATGGAGATGTCTTATATAGGTACGGAAATGTTTTGTCAAATCAATTGATGGTGCCGAAAAACTAAAAATACATTTAGAACTGCCAGTTTTCAACGTCATACTTGTGCGAATCAGCATTTTTACCATTAAAATAGTGAAATCTAAACAAAGGAACAGATTGCTGCATCTTGAAGATGATTTACGTGTTGGGCTGTCAACCTTAAGGCCACGTATAGAGAAACTGCAATTCACAAAGCGCAGACTTCACATTAATCAAATAGGTGAGTTTTCAAAAACGGTAATAAAAATCTTTTATCGGACATCCAGCATAAATAGGTTGGGATTTTTTTACACATAACTTCGTTTTTTTCTAATGCCAATCAAGTTGCTGTTTTTTTTTCGATTGCGTGTTAACATCGACCTGTCTACAACACTGGATGTAGGACACTACATAAAAGTTATCAGTGCTTTTTTTTGCTCGGAGAACGCGCTGGAACGGCGTTTCGGCACTTTTTGTTGCATTCTTCATCATGGAACCGAAATATGTGTGAATATCTACTTTTTTAATGTAATTTTTCTTTGAATTCCGCCTAGAACTTAGTTGGACGAAAAGGAAGATAAAAACGACAAAATTCCCGTGCATTCAACAGTAATCATCTCCCCGTCTGCTAGAAAATATTCTACACAGAGTTCCACCATCTTTTTCTCCAGAACAAAAGCATTAGTTGTTATTATTATCGTGGGCGTTCAGTAAAATGTGTCGTCGGTCAAAAGAGGTTGGGAACCACTGGCTTAGTGGGAACTTTAGTTCAGATGTCAAAATCTCTGGGAAAGACCGTGATGTTTTCTTTCTCCCATATGACAACACTTCATTCTTGATCCCTCATTCTCTATCGGACATCACTGAAGCTACAACCGTAGGTGTTTTTATGATTACGCCTATACATTGAGTACTACGTGAGCAATGCTTCTTAAATGCACTCCAGTCTTACATGACTTGTTTAACAATCAGACGATAAAAATATGCAAATAAAGGAAATAAAATAGGGTGTACATGTTTTCCACGTCATTTAAAATGATAATCACATCTGGATTCACTTGTAATCATGTTGCTTCCTAGTCCTCTAAGAATTCAAGAGACGCATGCAATACAGTGTTGTACCTAACAAGGGACAAAGGTTAGCACTGCCATTTACCTAGTGAGACCTAGCGCGTGATAACATTCACTTTCCAAGAAGAAAGCAGCAACCAATGCATGGCCATGAACCGTAAGTTGGACTGTGCGAGTGTGCCACACAATGCTCTTCTCATCTCAGGATACGAAATTCACTTAGAAGTCACGTTTACGATAATATGATGCTCAATTTATTTCAAGGCGACTGTAGCTTTCGCAACGATAAGGCAAGGCTTTAACGCCACCTGGAAGTCACATTGATAGGTTCCAAGTACTTTTAAGGCATGGGCGATTGTCCACTGTTTATGCGATATCCTACTCCTACTGTATGTTACTTTAAGTGATGTCTGGTATCCTAAAGAACCACTGTTGCTGCTTACACTTAGGGTGCTATTCATAGACATTTCGCAGCACGCGCTACGAGCGTACTAAGCTAGCCCCGGCTATCCACCGGTTACTTGTACAGAATTCAAATCATATCCTATCGCTAACACTGGTTTATGAATACGAAAAACGCTGATCATCCACCGGAAACCCGCGCTAAAAATGTCTATGAATACGGCCCACACTGTCTGCAAAATATTTCTTCCTAGTGGTTAAATCGTCCCCAGCGAGAGAGAGAAATTGTAAATTGTTTCGAAGAACTGAAGCTTGATCTTCTGAACTTCTTTCATAGGTAGTGAAGTAAATAAATCACACCATTGTTGCGAAGATCATACCTACTTTCGTCTTCGGATGAACACAAGAGGTTAGAACGGTGGTACTAACAAATGACTATAAGTCACCAGTGTGGCTCAGTCGGTTAAGGCGCTTGCCTGCCGGTACTATATTTTTACTTTCGTATTTGTAAGATGAGTTCGATTGCTCGAAGTTAAGTTACTAGTCTCCCGTCATAGTAAACATACTAAAAACATAGGTTGTATTTTTTTGCTTTAGTTTTACTATTGACTGAATTTACTTTTTTTAAGGTGTATCATTATTGTAATGTTATAATACTGTTTTGTATTGGAAGAAAAGAGTAGGCCTACAACCTTGATAATTTGTAAATATCGAAAGTTTTTAAAGTGCAATCACGTGCCTTACAATACTTACAAACGAAGTAAACATATTTTTTTTCGTGCAATGTTTGAAATGTGAAATAATTCAATTTCAGTGATTTCAAAAATCTAATTTTTATAAACCTGTTTTCCATACTTCAGAATATTAAAAATAGCAATAATTTAGAATGCATTATTCATTAAGTAAGGGGAAAAATAATATATTCTGTAATTAATTAATTAAATATTTTTCAATAAGCATGTTTAATATTACAGTTTCGGAGTAAATCGTTTGTATGAATCTATTTTTCAAGACGAACATATTGCACACAGAGTTCTGGCTTTTACATATAGTACCATAAATTTAGCATTTAACGTAAGAACGTTGTAACATTTGAATAGCAGCCCAGAACAAAGTTGTAACTCTCAATTCTCATGAGTAGACTTTTTCGTGAACAATGGTTGTTAATGATTGATGCACTTTGTGTAATGCTTGTACTCGTATTAAAATCAGCACACATGTCTTGCTCTAAAACAATAAATGTACAGTAGGCCTACAATGCGTTTTTCTCTACTTTGAAGAATTTCATATTTGCTGCTTACAATCTTCTTCTGGGCGCCTATTCATTTGTAAGTCTCCCAAGGTTGTAGCTCGTAGTAAATTATTTGTTATAAAAGCCAGCTGCTACAATTGCAACGCGAGCCACAACCCTCTCGTAGTGGCGAATGACCTTGACAAGACTGCCCTAGGTGAATCTCTTCCTCCTTGGCAAGGTTGCAATCTGTTCGCATCGTTTAGTGGCTTACAATTAGTGGTTTTAAAATTATATTTGCACGAAAACCGTTCACGCTATGTAAATACGCCAAATGAATAAATTATTCTTTATTATATTTTCTATCGACATGGACAAAAATCATGATCATAGTTGCAATAGTTCCCGAATAAGAGGGTATTAAACATTTGAGAAAAACATTTCTTTCTGAGAAAACTATTAACTTTCCACTAATATGGTATTACATTATTTTGTTACATAAAACTTGAGCTATTCGCTCTGAAAAGGTGCAGGCTTATTTCACTTCTACTCTGTGTGTGCAAACGTCAAGAACTGCTGACAGTGACATGGCTCTGGACTGATTTGATAAATGCTTTAACCATTTATAACACACAAAATACAAATATTATGCAACCGCAACTGGAACTTCACATAAATTATTCTAAAAAGTTTGTGATAAAACGTAAAGAGGAAAAAATTATCACCTTCAAGAAGAAGTTGAAAAAAAAGAGCTAATTTACATTGGGTTAACTTACTTTCTGGAAATACGATGCAAGCCGTTACAGCTACAGCAAAAGTATAGTACTTAACAAAAGTTTACCAGCTTATTTCAAATGACAATCTCCTAGTTTTATATTTTTATTAGTAACCTATCCATGAATAATTTGTGAATAGTTTAGACCAGTGGTCGGCAAAATTTATGTCACAAAATGCAGCTGCAATACCCAGCAAAGGGGAAGGTAGAAGGGGAGGATACCTAGACGCTTAAAGGCCGTATTCATAGATATTCTTAGCGCGGGCTTCCAGTGCATGATCAGCGAACTAACGTTTTTGGTATTCATAAACCAGTGTTAGCGATATGATATGATATGATATATGATATGATATGAATCCCGTACAAGTAACCAGTCGATAGCCGAGGCTAGTTTAGCACGCTCGTAACGCGGGCTAGCGAAATGTCTATGAATAGCAGTTTAATGAGCATGTGATGGCTAAAGGGAGGGAGATCATGCCTTACTCCTCCGCCTTTCTTGTGTATTAAGGGGGTTAACTCGCGAGTCACGAAATGCCGACCACTGGTTTAGACTCTTAGGACATCTACTGTATGTAAAGAGAACTGAATTTTGCATTACATGTTTGTTACTGAAAATCCTATAGGCCTATCTTAGTTACAGATTAATTTGTATAGATGTGGCGAATGGTAGCGTCGAGATTAAGGTCGGGCGCAAACGGAGCCACTAGTCACCGCCACCGGTGGTTGCCGTCTGTGACTAAACATGATCAGTGGCATCTATTAGCCGTGGCCACCATCTGTGACTAAACACGACCACTAAAATTTAGTGGTCCCTAATTAATGCAGACATATTTTCCAACTGCGCGTCAGTACAGCCTTGCCAACCATGCGATAAGTTACTCCTTATTATCGCATTATGCGATATCTTTAACCCTCATACGATATGTGATAACACCTACAGGATAAAGCAATAAATAATGTTCGTTAATTTCTCTGAATTCATTCCACTTGGCTTTCCACCGGAAGAAATTAAAAATATTAATTCAATACATTTGAGTTTGTTCTATTCGTCCGGAATTCACTGGATAAACGTTTTAAATCTGGCTCTCTTACCATTAAGATTCTCAGGAGAGAGTCCGGATTCTTTTCCAGTCAGTGGTAAGCTTGCATCATAGTTTGCTAATCAGTTAATCACAATAGTCTGTTCGCTGCTGCCTTTGGTGCTTCTTCTGCGCGAGAAGTAATCAAAAGTTTATTTAGAATTGTGTCAAGTTTGGTAGTATGAAATTATTATTATTATTATTATTATTATTATTATTATTATTATTATTATTATTATTATTATTATTATATGTTTACGATAATTTTTGTTTCCAGATATCCATGTTTCGGAAAAATGATTATATGCAGAATTATGTATCATACTTTTGCTGGGAATATTTTTTAAGTTTTTTGCCAATGAGTTCCATTGACTGTGGAAGTAACAAATGTACAGTCTTAGAAAAAAGTTTTGTCGCACAGATACTTTATGAGTCCCAGAAATGAGACAGTACGCATGATCAGAGAACGAGCGACCTGGTTCACAAGAGAAGGCCTGCTTGAGGTTATAAAATTAGTTTTGTTTCGTTGTATGTGTGATCATGCACACTGTCTCCTTCCTGGGACTTATGAACTATCTGTGCGACAAAAGTTTTTTCTAAGATTGTACAGTCACTTGTTAAGAATACCACTGTATAGACCTACTAACAACACTTTTATTCGTGGATGAAGTTCAAAGCACGATTTTAAACGTTTAGAATAAAATGGGGGAAATACACGACATAACTCTCCACACATAAACATCATGCACAGCGTGGCCCACCAAAGTTGTGTGCAACTTTAAAGTGGGTCACAGTCCTGCCATCTATCCGCAATATGCGAAAAAAGAATCACGTAAATGAAGTGGGTAAGTATTGAATACACACATTATGTAAAATAAAATCGACAATTCGTAGACTATAATTCCATAATTTTGTTTGAAGTTTGGCAATGGTGCGTCAGTAGGAAAATACACTCTTGAAATGAAATTTTGTATAAATATTTCTCATGGACCTAATGATTTTTGTTGGGAAAATTAAAAAATGGTAAAAATCGAAATGTTTCACCAGAATTCAATAGTGCATACCTTAACAAGAATGAACTTGTATTCATAATACAATCATAATCATTATTCCCTCCCTGATTGGAAATATTTTTCTGTTCAGACTTCAGCATGCTAACTATGATAAATGAACTTCGTTAATTGTGTCTAATGTTGATGCAATATCTTCACAGAAATGAGCGCGGATCCGAACCAAAGAGTTTAGAAACCTTGAAGATGTACCTTCGTCGTCGTCGTCCTTATCATCATCATCATCATCATCATCATCATCATCATCATCATCATCATCATCATCATCATCATCATCACATCACAAACTTGTATTTTTTTACTTTACTCTTTTAGTACGACATTTATATTTCAATAATTTTTTAGATTTATTTTATTACCCCGACAAGTTAGAATATTATTTTTAAGTCTGCAATCTACATACATATTAGTTTTTTACCTACTTGTATCCAAGAACGAACGATTCATGCTTGCATTTTATATACACGTATATACAGCCTACTCCTACTATGGACTTGCCACTGCTTTGAGTTAAATAAGAATCAAGTTACCCAACTCAGAAAAATGAACGCATTCCATCATTGCTATCTATACCTATATAAGTGACGACAACTCCACATCTATGGACATCTTTAAGATTCGAATTTTAAGGAATTTGCAAAACAGAGCAGAACACTAACAAACGTGAGAGACGGTTCACCAATACGAAGCAGTCAACGATAAAAGGAGACATTACATACCTGTTAACAGTTGCCGCTATTTTTACGAAAATTTTACTGCGTCTAAACTGCTTTTGGAAAGAACTGATAGTGAAAAGCTATGTGGACAGTAAGCCAAAAATGGACAGCTATCAAGATAACGTGTGTATGTAAGGTATGAAGAAAAGGAAATTACCAATTTGAGTAAAATCTGTACAACACTCATTACTGTTGTCGTCATAGTCATCGCCAAAACAAGATGAACTGAAGGTTCAGATTTTTTCATTGTCAGTAATTAGGACATTATACTTATAAGAAAAGTTCTGCATTTTACACTTTACAAATCTTCAACGCTTTGAAGCTACTTACGAGTTATATTATAATCAAGGAAATGTATAGACATGGACAAATTATTAGACTGAACATATTTATTCAACTTTTTTAAGTTTATCATTGTGTAGTTTTGTAAGTGAGCACATAATGTACACAACACGATTTCACAACATTTCATTATTTATTGTGACAAACTAGGCTCCTGCCATAGATAGGAGATTGGTTTCTTGAAAGTGACTGCATATTCATGCAAGATGGTGCTCCGTACTATACATAGAAGAAGGTTTCAAATTTTTTTCAGGATTTCCACAATCCCACACCAAACAATAAATTGGCCAGGCAACCGTCCTAATATGAACTACTCAAGAATCTCTGGTATTTTATATTCACATAAATATAAAACCAAAAGATCAGACAACATACGCTTGACAGTACCTAAATGTACCACAATTGTAGGATATAACCATAGTAGCAACTTCGGTCCAGGGCTTTATAACATGATAATAACTAAATTCCCAAACATACAATTTGCTAATGCTCCTTATTTAAAAAATCAATTAAAAATTGTTGTTTAGAGAGAAAATTTAAAGTTTAATTATTGTGATATCTAGGTTTTTTCGTCTTCTTTTTTCTTTTTTACTTTTTACTCTGTTATTTAATAAAATATCTTAACATTATGTGGAATGTCCCCTGAGCACGAGTATGTAACTTACTCTTTCTGGGGATGCTAGAGTGTTTTTATATAAAAAACAATATGTATCTTTGTTCTGGCAATAAAGTATTATTATTATTATTATTATTATTATTATTATTATTATTATTATTACTATTATTATTATTTTATTAAGAAGAGATTAAAGAAATACAACATTACCACCAGTGGCGAAGTTCTTAAGAGAGTTTTGAGGCTTAGCCTACCCAAAAAAAAATATTATACCTAGTAACAGTACGCCTGAAAGTTTGTGATAGCTATGTATCGTAACATTTGATTGCACTCCGATCCTTCCATATATTAAGTTCACTCTTGGCAGTCATTCCAGTAGGGAGAGTTCAGTGCGAGGCTTGTGGCAGAAGCCTCTAAAGTAGTAGTTCCAAAACTTTTGCAGGCACGATCCACTTTTGGGCGAGACATTTGTTTGCGACCCCCCCTCTACTACTGATACTTAAACCCTTATGAAAAAATACAAATTTCTCTAAAATCGAAAACAACGATAATTTTACTCAAAACCTTTGGATACCACTTACTTCTAATGTACCGGTACTTCCAAGAAGAGAAATCAGAATATGCAAACCTAATTTCCAATAAAATTATTTTTGTCTTCTTAGACTAGCCTACCTTGCTGATATATTTTTTGAACACTTAAACACTTTGAATAGTGGTTAAAACGTCAAAGGTTAACATAATAACAGCCCGAGATAAAATCGATGAATTTGCAAGGAAACTTGATTTCTGGTCTACATCACTAGACAAAAATACATTTGATTCTTTCCAGTGTATTAAAAAAAGTTATGGAATATTTAGTTACGTACCGTATGATGCAACAAATACTGAGTTTCTTCTAGTGAACGTTCAATTCAATTTGCACAATTTTAAATAACAGTTTTAGTATTTTCTGGAAGAAACGCAAAACGAATACGAAAGTCACACGTGGATACTGAATCCGGTTTTATACAGTTGCATTCAAGTGGCTGTAATTTCAAAAGGCGTAGACAGTTTTGAATCAAAAGAATCCAAGAATACCTCGAGCTTGCAAGATAAGTTATTAATTTTTATAGTATTTGCAAATTCGTATTTAAGCAAAATAAGTTTCTGACCTATGATTATAATCAAAACAAAAACAAGAAACTGAAAATGATAACGGTATGTGAATACAGAGTTCAGACTTCAGAAGTTACTTTCTCGAAAAAGGCACATTTTATCGCACTAATTATATTTAGTATATAATTATTTAGTTGTTTTTTTTTATTTTTACGTTCAACGTTGTTTATGTTTATGATTCTAAATGCAACATAAATTTATGTTAATAGGACGTTTTTGTTTTATTCTGTAAATCATCTCGCGACCACTTCTCAGCTCTTTACACAACCCCTCAGGGATTGTGATCCTCACTTTGTGAACCACTGCTCTAAAGAGGGGGGACCAGGAAGGAGGTATCGATTCGCTACATCTCCGTACGAAACGAGGCTAGCCTTCCATCACAATAATACGTCGCGCTATATTGGTGTTCTCTGAAAGCGCTGCGTTGTTTAGTTTAATCAAAAGTGCACGCGTGTGTGTGTTACACATTTATTTTGTGTAAAATGGCTCATACTGAGAGAACATTGAGGTCATTATTTGCAGAATTAAAAGAGAAACCGTTTTCAAGTTGGCGTATGAAACAAAATGTGCTTACAAAGATAAAAGATGGACACCACATTTACATCTATACTAATAATAAATCTGTAGCCGAAATTTTTCTGGTAATTTTCGATTTTACAAAAGTAATTGGTCCTAACATATATAATTAACCGCCCTGAAACCGAAAATCGCTTTTTTGACATTTTTGTTTGTATGTATGTCTGTCTGTATGTTTGTTACCTTTTCACGCGATAATGGCTGAACGGATTTATATGAAAATTGGAATATAAATTAAGTTCGTTGTAACTTAGAATTTAGGCTATATGGCATTCAAAATATTTTATTTAAAAGGGGGGTTATAAGGTGGCTTGAATTAAATAAATCGAAATATCTCCCTTATTATTAATTATCATGAAAAATATTACATAACAAAAGTTTCTTTAAAAATGATTTCCGATAAGTTTTATTCTCTGCAAAAGTTTGATAGGACTGATATTTAATGAGATAAAAGAGTTTCAAAATTACAATAACGCCATCTAAGGCGGTGTAATGAAATAAAAAACAAATGCCTTCGTCTATAAGGGGCCTTGGACAACAACAATCGAAAGCTATGAAACATAGTCTACAGAGAATGTTTCTGTGTTTGCATGAAGTAATATCGGAAGCTAAATTATCCGATTTGTATAATTAATTATTAATTCACCATTGGAAAGTGTGGTTTCTCTAGCTGGACATAATGCTATAATGTTATTACAGTACCTTCTGAGTGAATCGAGGACAGGTAAAATTAAAATAGCTTCTTATGCACAGAAAACTTGATAGGCTATTCTGTACATTCGTTTCCTGTATTTCCTAAAATAATTTTTATGACCAAATGATCCCATTTTAATTTTTTTAATACAATTTAAATTAAGTGACATAATAAACGACTTATCCTTCTATCAAACACGAATTATTTTATATTTATTTCTAACGGGTGCAACGGAGCACACGGGTACGGCTAGTATTAAATAGCGAATGGAGGAAAACAAAACACAAATTTTCAGTTTTCATTAGTGTGGCATGTTCTTAAAAATTGTTTTATACTTGAATAAACCCTATTCTTTTATGAAAAGAACTGTATTATTATTAATAAACTTATTTTTTAACAAACAGAAATTTCATTTTTTTAAATACCCTAAATACATTCAAACAATTATATATGCAACAATTTCAAGGGAAAAATTGTTTCGAGGCCGGGCATCCATACCTTTGCAAATTATATAAGCAGATAAAATGTTAAATGCTTACTTTACTAACAATATTTTTATCTAACGGTTTTAAAATAGAGAACAGGTTAAGTAGCTGGCAGCTGTTGAATTTTAAGTTAGGAAATATTGTAACATCTTATTGGGATACTTCAAAGATAAGAAGAGGCATGCGTCATCACAGTGTAAAATGATTATTATCTTCAATTCAAATAAGTGTTATTTGTAGCGAAATCTATTTTTAAGACGCCGAGGACCTGGGAATATTTAAAATATAGGGGAGAGTTGGGTAGTATCGGACATCGGGTAATATCGGACAGTGCGTTTCTTTCATTTACCACCAGATGGTAGTGCCTGAATGACATGGTTACGTTTCTGTATGCGACATCATAGAAACGTAACCATGTCATTCAGGTACTATCATCTGGTGGTAGATGAAAGAAACTCACTGTCCGATATTACCCGATGTCCGATACTACCAACTCTACCATATGTCACGAAACATGGATATCTAGAGATATCAAGTACTTCAGAAAATAATTGAGGCCACATTTCCAGTTGTTTCAGAAGTCAAGTAGAACTGTTTGAAAACGCTGAAGATGTTTCTTATCAGGCGGCACAAATCGTGTCAAAAGAAAGCAAAGAATGGGATAAAAACAAAACACTCCTATTGCGCCTGTGTATTGCAATTGCTACGAGAATGCCCTGATCAAGTTGAACATGTTAGTGGTGCAATTCGGTGAAGAGAGGTTATAGGCCTATGCCGCAATGGAAAACGTATTGTCACAAACAATATATGAAGAATTTTCCCAAGACGTGATATCGTTGGTGAGTAATCCAGTTCGAGAAGTGACGTCGTTAGTGAGTAATACAGAATTTCCTTTCATATTACGTTCGGTATATGTAACGCCATTTATTATTATTATTATTATTATTATTATTATTATTATTGTGCAGTCGGTTTAACAAACAGTGAGGTAGATGAATACTAAGAAGTTGGTAGCACTGTCCAAATGGGAGTCTTATCCGGTTCGATCCTTCATATTTATAATTTTCTAATTATTCACCTTCAGAAATTTTGTCACGACGATACTTCACAATTTTTCCCGAAACTCATTTAATAATGAAGAATAATACGCTCCAGTCATGTTCTGAGTAGTATACCATAATTGGACGAAGTTATGCAATAATAGACCAACCGACAATTTGAAAAAATAGATATTTGCACAAATCTGTTTATCGCATGCTAATTTAACTCGGAAAAAATCAAGAATGCGATATCTGAATTTTGCTATTTATAAGCAAAAATTCGTTTATTGCATAAAAATAATTTATTTTGCTTTGAAATATTAATTCAACTGCTGCTCTCTTATTAAAAATTTGTGCTATTTTTTTTTGTAATAGTATGAATGTTATAATACTTCTTGCATAAAATCTTTTATAAAAAAAAACAGATTTATTTCAATGGTCAATATCTCGAAACAGGTTTTTGGCGCTTGGTCTCTTATTGCGTAACTCTGTCCAAATTTCACCTTTGTCCGAAAAAGAAAAAAAACTGGAACGAGGATCTTTCCTGTTCATTTCTGAAAGAAAAATTCCTTTGGGAATAATAAAAGCATAATATTTCCAATTTTGATTGTTCTTTTGTTTCTGAATCAATGATGGATCCATGTTTCATATCGTAGTTGTTCCTGCAATTACTCCTATGTGACATATTTATCGATTTTCAGATTTTTGCTCTATTAAATAACTTAAATAGTGATACAGCAAATAATAAAAATCTTCTATATGTAATTATATTGCTTTGTTTCGAAAATGTAAGAATTCACAGTCTCCTATGTACAGCTGCCAAAGGATGAATAAATGTGTTTTTTCTTCCTACTGAAAAATTTTATATTTTGCACATAGGAGTTATAGCAGGAACAACGATATATAAGTTACAATACGATCCAAATAGAAGGATCCTTTTCAGAACGGCAACAAAGCGACTTGGATGTTGTTACTCTGAGTAGTTTCTCAGAGTTCAGACATTCAGAGATTCATTTAGCAGATAATAAAATTTTCTCAAACCCAAGTCAGGAAGTACGATAAACACGTTCATAGGAAATTTTCACAGTAACTAATATGCCACCGTTTAAGTCCAACTCTCGATCCTAATAGCGATAGTTAAAGAGGATATATTTACACGACTTTAATGAGAAATAATACAGATACCATGAAAAATTACAGTTTACCGAGAAAACTGCTGAGTAGAGGTTGCAGTTTCGGCATGTTTCAATGTATATCAAAAGTCGACAGAAATAAAAATATCAGCAATAAAGTAATATTGGAATAGCAATGAAAAGTAAAATCTGAAATCAGAGTGTGAAAAAAAAGCTCCAAAGTTGTTGCCATCACCACAAATCTCACGTCATTTGCACCAAATAAATCTGGTATCTTAGAGACCATCAGCTGACATAATGGTTGACCTTAATTTATCATCAACATTGATTAATAAAATACAGTATGGAGTAGCTTATAATGTGCAATTGCTCACTTATTTCCATGATGCGTTTTGCCTCACAAAACTTAAAAACACAGTAAAATCTGGGTTGTACCACAGTCTAGTATATACAGTCACGAAGCTCAATATGTAGTAAATATGCATCCATAGATAGTTGATAACCACTAGGATCGCTAATATTGCCTCATTACAGACAATGCGAAATAGTACCTGCACAGTCTATTGTTCCTAGCACCCTCACAACTCAAGCTTCGTGACTGTATATACTAGACTGTGGTTGTACGTAACTGAAGGGGAATGATAGAAATTACGCACAACTCAGAAATAACATCTGAATCTAAGATAATTTTCGAATGACTAGGAATCAATTTAACAGAACATAGAGAGTTGGGAAAAATAACTAAGGAAGAGATTAGTGAAGTGCTTTGTGTGGAGTGTAGCATTGCATGTACAAACAGAATAAGAAACGAAACTGTTTTGGAAAGAGAGGGTGAAGAAAGAATAATGCTGAAACTGATCAAGAAGAGAAAAAGGAATTGGCTGGGTCAATGGGTGGAAGAAATTACCTACTGAAGGATGCATTGAAAAGAATAGTGAACGGGAGAACAGTTCGAGGCAGAAGAAGATATCAAATGATAGACGACATTAAGATATATGGTCATACGCGGAGACTAAGATGACGGCAGAAAATAGGAAAGTCTGGAGAATGCTGGGGTTGCAGTGAAAGACCTGCCCTTGGGCAGAACACTATGAATGTATGAGAGAGTCGGGAGCACTTTAGGATTATTTTAACTTGTCCAAATGTGTTTTCATCAACAGAGAGTTAGTAGAATTTTAAAGTTTAGTATAAATGAAGAACATAATATTTACTATGAATTTTTTCTTCAATCATGTACTCGATTTGCGATACCTTAATTATTAACGTCGCACGCACACACGCACGCACGCGCGCACATACACACACACACGATAGCTCAAATCAGTCCTTGAGACAACTATGAGATAACACAGGGCACGTAGATATTCAGTCAGTCCCTGTGTAAAGGAATTAAGTTTCCTGCTGGGTTTAATAGTCCATACGATTGACAATTTCTTTTGTGGTGAGAGTATGATTGGAATGGATGTTCCTCGGTTCATTATAGAACAAAGAGTGCTTATGTTTGTCATAAACAGTACTATTCACTACTCTACATAACAAGTACAAAAAAAGATTTTCAGAGAATTTGCAGATATTAAAGTTACTAAATGTCCTACTAAGTATTATGATGTTATAACATTTATAGGAACTGGAAGTGTTCAAGATAAAAGTGTAGGAGGAGTCACATGTCTTCTTGATTTATATTCTATCTGTAAATGCGTAAAACAATGTAAGATACACGTCTGTTTCTTCAGGCAAAAATTAATCTCACAACGTAGTATCACTAATAAATAATTAATATAACATTACATTCATACGACGCATCTGATTGCAAAAGTACAGTCAGTATAAAAAGTGTACAGTAGTGGCAAAAAAACCGGACCGACCCTTGTAGCTGATTTCAGAGCCTTGTTCAGTCCAGAGCACGATAGACTGGTAACTAAGACTTTCGTGGTTCGAATCCTACCTGGGAAGGAAACTTTTTTTGTTCCTTATTCAAATTTGTTCCCAATACTTTTCGATAGCTGGTAAAATTCATGTTTTGGGAATAATAAGTTAATTAAGTAGTAAAATAAGCTTTCGCTGCAATCGAAAAGTATTGGGAATAAATTTGAATAAGGAACGAAAAAAGGTTTCCTTCCCAGGCAGGATTCGAACCACGAAAGTCTTAGTTACCAGTCTATCGTGCTCTGGAGTGAACAAGGCTCTGAAATCAGCTACAAGGGTCGGTCCGGTTTTTTTGCCACTACTGTACATTATTCCCGCATAAATTTACCAGTAGACATTGGATATGAACAAAATCCTACCAACAATTTAGAATAATCGCTGTACATAGACACCCTGATGGACGGCATGCATTAAACCACTTTTTCGGTATCAGGGATGCCGAAATTAAAACGATTATTTCTACGAAAATCTCTAAATCGATTTTGTCCTAAGCATCATGATAAATTCTGCAACGAGAAAGCAAATACATATTAAACCATCCCTTCGACTTATAAGGGTTATTTTTAGCGATGACAATATGCTAATATTTTCCTTCTGATGAATGATACATAACGTGGAGAAAGAAGATTAGAATCAAAAGAGGAAAATCTTTCCCCTAGAAGGGAACATAGCGAAGGCTCCGTAATGGTATGGGAGCTGACGGTGCAGGAGTGGGATCATTGTATGTCAACAATAAGAATCACGGCAAATCAATACCGGTGCTATATTCATGTAATAAAAAGACATGCGTAATGCAGAAAAAAATGGGAATGTAATACAGTTTTGTATTATACATGATAGGATGATTCAAATCACACTAGATGGAAACCAAGAATGTGAACTTCCTATAGCACTTTTAAATACTTTCAAACTCCTTCTCAGTCTTTAGATATGAATTATACTGAACATCTGTGGGATCATCTTGAAAAAGGAATTCGAACTAAATACTACTAAACATTTAAGGCCGTATTCATAGACATTTTTAGCGCGGGCTTCCGGTGGATGATCAGCGTTTTTCGTATTCATAAACCAGTGTTAGCGATAGGATGTGATTTGAATTCTGTACAAGTAACCAGTGGATAACCGGGGCTAGCTTAGTACGCTCGTAGCGCGTGCTGCGAAATGTCTATGAATAGCACCCTAAATTTGTGAATTAAAGAATCAAAGTTAAGACGTAATAGAATAAAAAATTTTAATATCAGAATATGTATTGTGTCTGCATTTTTATAATAGGCTACGTGAAATTCTGTGTCATTTCCGCAACTATAGGAAATATTTGTTTACTTTTCATTAGAATCTCATACAGATATCTGGAGACACATTTGGATAATATAAAATGTATGTTACAAACACAAATAATAAGTCAGCTGTATAAACTGTTAGGCCTATGAGGTATTTTTATGTTCACATTTAATTTAAAATATTAACAAATGAATGAGCTGGTGTTTCCATATTGTTTCAGTCTATTATTTCATCTGCTGTTATGCTCTGACAAGAAATATATGCACAATCTCCAGTATGAAAACAGCGTAGTTCAATATCACGCCATCAAGGTCGGAGTATAGTTCCATATTTTACTGTAGAGTGGAGCAAGGTCTCTAGATGTCGCTGTCGAACAGCTCTTGGAGTGGAGTGAATTCGCCTGCCATCTTTCGTGAGTTCAAAGGACTAAACTCTGTACAGGTATGTACGTACATAGCGCATTTTGACTCTTGAGACCAAGTTTTTCAAATGCTGTTTCATACTACGGCAGACATAATAAGATCTAGATCATATTTAGGGGAGAAGATATGAAATGCTACTGTAGTTAACATTTTATATATCAGTATCTTTGAGTGTATGGTGAAATTATTATATTTGGCATACCGGTACATGCAATATATTTGTCTTTGCTGTTCACTTCACTTATTATAAAAATATATTATAATATTCTTAAAAATTAAAACTTTGAAAGTGTTTAAATATTACCTTTTCCTTTAAATACTGTAACACTTTTAAAGCTTTAAATTTTTAAGAAAATGTTATATCAATAAATTTCTTCTGATTTATTCTGCATTTTTGATATTCTGAAAACTGTTCCTAATTAACAATGATAATTATATTTTCAAAATTTTTATGAAACCTTGCAATTATCATGGATTTGCCTGATGTTTTTCTCAAACCTATGAATTTTCTACGACTCTTACTACATAAAATGTTAGTAATAGCTGCATAAAAATATAAACTAGACTATTCTTATTACAGTAGGGTCCCGATTATCTGGACTATACGGGCTGAGAATACTCTGGATAAGAAAAAATCCGGATAATATGGAGGGTGAGAACATTATGTAGTTTTCAATCCTGTAATCTTAAAGGGACAGAGGTCGGACCCAGCAATGTAAAAAGACGTTACTCACTTGTACATAATAAACTAGTTTTCATTTATAATACATTACAGTATGTAACTGAATTTAAAAACTTTGTTATTGTTCAGTTGTATATATGTACACTATGTAATTTAAAGAAAAAAAGAAGCAATCCAGATAACACGAAATGACGGATAATAATTGAGACTCTACTGTACTTGAAAATATATTTCCTTCTAGTTTTATACAATGCATTATTATTTTAACATCTCTAATGACTTATATAATTTTTGAAAATAATTAAATCTTACAGACTTCTAGTTTTTTAAAATGTCAAAAACATAAAAGCATGCAAAATTTCATTAACATACATATCTCAAAAACTTTTTGAGTTGCATCATCGTCATTATTATTATTATTATTATTATTATTATTATTATTATTATTATTATTATCATTCCTACACGCTAATGATGGCAGTTATTCTAATTTAGGGAAGTGAAAATTGGACATTGGACTGGACAGAGAAAAAGACAAATGGAATTAGATCAGATGCCGTTCTTGTGTGTGGTGGAATACACACTCCTGGAAAATATAAATACTAACGTTAACAGAAAGATCTCTAAAACTCAATGTGCTAACATATTTATTCACATCATATGCCAATTAGCCTCTATAACTTTAATTTTGATAGCTTAACTCTCTTTCATTTTCAAAACATATTTTTATTCAACAACAAAGCTCGTAACAGATTATAATAAGTTTTTTAAAACTTGTTTCCTTAGCAGCCATCATCATCATCATCATCATCATCATCATCATCATCATCATCATCATCATCATCATCATCATCATCATCATCATCATCATCATCATCATCACCATCATCATCGTGCAATATTCTAAGACTAGATGGACCATTTCTTCTCTTTTCTCCGGGTTAGTAATTCGATATTTGTAGATGGGATTCTGCTGTTATCCATTCTTAGTATATGTTGTAGTATCCCATTTTGCTTGTAATTTGTTTCTTTCTACAACAGACGTAATTTTTTCGTTTTTTATGGCATAACAAAGTAGATGCAGTTATTTTCCTTAAGAAAATAATCTTTGCAGTACCGGTATTTAATTTTGTTAAATCTTCTTTCAAAACTCCAAATTACGCTACCACACTCATAACTGAAACTGTTATTCTGTTTTTAACCTCATTAGGTTGGAAAATTTGATTTAATATGTCCAATGTTTGTCGGTATTTAATTAGTTATGTTTTGAAATCTTTTTCACGTTCAAATGATCCTGTAATCCTATATAAGTAAATCCACTTACTTACTTGTTCTAATAGTGTATTCTGTACCGGTACAAACTTACTTCTTCCTGGTTGTTAACCTAAAAAGGATATAGTTTAAGATTTCGAGGCTGTAATATTCATACCAAAATCATTAAAAAATGTTGACCGAAAGAAAAACACATCGGTGTAAATCATTTTCCAAATTAGACATGATTACATATTGTCAGCATATAATGTGTTTACTTTTGTATTGTAATTTACTGCAGTTGATATAGTATATTTTTCCATTAAGAAACTATTTCATTTACGTATATATTAACAGCGGATAAACCATTGTGATTCTTCTACTGATTTGTTTTAAATTTAACATTTTATAATTTACTTTTATTTTTATGTTTATAGTTCAATATATCTTTAATGGCCAAAAACATTAATTCAATATATATAACATCTAAAGATCGGTGAATGTCTGTTTCTTAAATTTTAATTTATTTGTTTCTAGCCTATGGTTCTGAAGCCTGGACAATG
This sequence comes from Periplaneta americana, assembly GCA_025594305.2. NCBI lineage: Eukaryota > Metazoa > Arthropoda > Insecta > Blattodea > Blattidae > Periplaneta > Periplaneta americana. Next base: position 49,162,836 of record JAJSOF020000021.1, on the reverse strand, counting down.
ATAAAGAGGAATATCCAAAGAATAACAGCTAGTGAAATGAGATTCATAAGGAAAACAGCAGGATACACAATTTGGGATAAAAAAGAAATGAGAAAATTTTGGAAGAACTGGAAGTTAAACCCATGACTGATTTCCTACGTGACTACAGAGCTAGTCAAAAGAGTCATGTAGAAAGATGCCAGAGAGCAGGTTGCAGAAAGCAGCTTTTCCAGAAGACGATCTATTGAAAGACCCTTAAAAAGTTGGCATGAAACCATAGGTTCAAAGCTTGAACTGGTTGATGATGATGATTGTTTCTAAGGTAACAGCCTGTACAAATCTGAAAATATTTCTTTTTTTTTTTTTTAATAGAATCATAAAATATTTTCTTTAGGTAGCAATAAATTAATTTTCAATCTAACACAACTGTAAACTTTAACAAGCTTTTGCGCAATTAAATACGGCAATAAACTACCAACAAACACGTAGCATTTCATATCTCCTAAGAATACAGGTTTAATACTTTCTTGGAAAATGGTAGATACCGGTACTATACAAACATTCATTTCCGAGTTATCAAGTCCCAGTATAAACAACTGATAAGGTAGGTTAGCATAAATTCATATCTAGTCAAAAGCAATGTCATATAAAGGCTTTATTCCAAGCATAACTTAAAATCTTAAATAATATTAGTGGCACTGACAATGTATTAAATCCTGTTCCTGATAAACGTACCTTAGTTTTTCACACAGTCGAGATGATAAATGTTGCAACGTTTAAAGTACTGTACAGTAAAATCACAACAGAGACATCTGAAATGCCTTCAATTTCTTTTTTTGAGAGGGGACACTCGACTTACGGTATCAGTTATTGCTTACTTTATCACTATGTGAAGCATAAAAGAGAAATATTCTGATGATGAAAAAAAAACTATTCCATAATTTTCTCTGAAATAACACGTTTTTTACATTTAAATAACCTACTGGCGCAACAAGGGGGATTTGGGGGTAACACGTCCCCCGGAGCCCCGCAAAAAAAAAAAAAAAAAACGCTGGCTGTGCAACATTGTGATAGTGACTTACTTCCAGTAATACATAACCCGTTCACAATAATGGCAACTCTCTCTGTAGCTACTCATACATCTGAAAGCCCAGTTTCATCACAAAGAAAACATACGGTTACCTAAGGAACAGCACTTGCATACATGAGAAAATTTCTGTGAATGAAAATGATGTGCTCAAAGAAGGCAGAAAGTAAAAAATTTATATTACGGTTTATTTAACGATGCTTGCAACTGTAGAGGCTATATCAGCGTCACCGGTGTGCTGGAATTTTTTATCCTGCAGGAGTTCTTTTACATGCCAGTAAATCTACTATCATGAGCCTGTAGGATTTAATTACATTTAAATGCCATCGACCTGAGCCGGGATCAAACCCGCAACCTCGAGCACAGAAGGCCAGCACTATACCGACTATGGTTCCAAGGTCGACCAGAAGGTTAAATACACTGTATTCAACTTAAAAGTATAACAAAATAAATATGGTTGTCGATCATTTCATCGACGACATCTGTTGCAAATGAACCTCATTGTCCTTTATGACAATGTAAGGTGTGTCACATGCTGGAACTGGAAAATGCTGAAGCCCAATTCTTCCTCGATATGATCACATGCAATCATAATCTTCTGGTCAGGTTAAAAGACCCACTGTGAGGGATACTGCATCTCCATAATCTTCTGCCACACTTGTAAAAGGCATTGCACATTGTCAGATGCGCCATCTTTCTTGATGTCTTGCCCTATAATACATATAATCTCGTCTCTGATTTGATACATTTTTCCCTCGCAGGGAACAGAAGTGATATGCAGCATTGCAGCGTTTTGTAATTTAATGTCGAGGTGATGAAGTGACACTGCAGATTTCATAGGCCCCAATGAACAACATAATCTTGCTCTCGGTGCACTTTCTTTGGTCACGGAAGGAATGCTTTCATTTATTCAGTAACTGCTTAGGATTCATTTCTGGTTCTAAGAGCGAGTCCATGTTTCATCCCAAGTGACGATTCTTACTAGGAAACCTCTCTCTCCACCCTGTACTGGTGAAGCAAGTCCTCTGCAATTGCTTAATGGTTACTTTTTTTTTTGGTAAGTGTATGAAGTATCCAACACACAGTGATTTTACAGTTTCCAGAACTATTCTGCAGTTTTGATAGACTTACTTCTAAGCCTAATTCACGCGAATTCCACTGGCAAACAACTTCCAGCAGTGAAGCAAGGGTCTGAACTGCCAACATGTGTCATCGAAGACTCCACTGGTATTGTAGGATACTTGCATTGATTGTGCCAATGTTCGATACGACAGCACTACATTACCACATGCTTCACACAGTCCCTGTTATACTAGTGACAGACTACAGTCGCTAATCGCTAATCGCTAGTCCCGTCTGGTCAACAGCTGAATTACCATAGATGTTTGTTCATTATTTTTTTTTTCTTGCAGCTTGATATGGGAATTTATTTGTTAAAATTGTTATATGTTTTACAGTGTAAACTGACACAATTTATATCATTACTATTTATATTATTTTGGAAAGAGATTTTATAACCTATAAAATTTATATTATTTTGTAATAAAACATTTTAAAATGATCTCTAACCTCAACGATATCGTCGTAATGGAGATTTAAATTAAAAATCTGAAAAAGAAATCAGTTCCAATTTGTAATCCATTATTATTTATTGAAATGAAACATCTTTCAGCAGACTTCTATTGCCCTCCATATAATTATGAATAATTCGTCTGTCATTTGTTAATATATTTCTTTTTATTTTTCTCACATCTACACTAAATTTCTACAATACGTCTAATTAGTAGTCAAATATTTTCTAGTCATTCATTTTCGTTTCTCTTTCATATCATACAATGGAAGAGGTAACAAAATTCCACAGCAGAAAGTATCACGACTTCCTAAATAATATAAATCAAGGTGATTCGAAACCAAAGATTATTAAAATGTTACTTTCATCCACTGGGCTGTGCCTCAGCGCGATTATTTAGTTCTGGAAACAGAATTAAGCTCCTGATCGCAATTGGGACGGTGACACACTACAACCCTGATCGCGATTAGGTCGATAATCGTGATTAGTTACTGTAGTTTGTCACCAGTATTAGTTGGCACTTCTATGTACGGTACCGGTATGTAGTTTAAATGTTATAATTATTTCATGCATTACAGCAATTACCATACATTTACCTTGAAGGCATATACTTACTTACTTACTTACAAATGGCTTTTAAGGAACCCGAAGGTTCATTGCCGCCCTCACATAAGCCCGCCATCAGTCCCTATCCTGTGCAAGATTAATCCAGTCTCTATCATCATATCCCACCTCCCTCAAATCCATTTTAATATTATCCTCCCATCTACGTCTCGGCCTCCCCAAAGGTCTTTTTCCCTCCGGTCTCCCAATTAACACTCTATATGCATTTCTGGATTCGCCCATACGTGCTACATGCCCTGCCCATCTCAAACGTCTGGATTTAATGTTCCTAATTATGTCAGGTGAAGAATACAATGCGTGCAGTTCTGCGTTGTGTAACTTTCTCCATTCTCCTGTAACTTCATCCCGCTTAGCCCCAAATATTTTCCTAAGCACCTTATTCTCAAACACCCTTAACTTATGTTACTCTCTCAGAGTGAGAGTCCAAGTTTCACAACCATACAGAACAACCGGTAATATAACTGTTTTATAAATTCTAACTTTCAGATTTCAGATTTTTTGACAGCAGACTAGATGATAAAAGCTTCTCAGCCGAATAATAATAACACGCATTTCCCATATTTATTCTGCGTTTAATTTCCACCCGAGTGTCATTTATATTTGTTACTGTTGCTCCAAGATATTCGAAGGATAAATCTCCAATTTTTATATTTCCATTTCGTACAATATTCTGGTTACGAGACATAATCATATACTTTGTCTTTTCGGGATTTACTTCCAAACTGATCGCTTTACTTGCTTCCAGTAAAATTCCCGTGTTTTCCCTAATCGTTTCTGGATTTTCTCCTAACATATTCACGTAATCCGCATAGACAAGAAGCTGATGTAACCCATTCAATTCCAAACCCTGCCTGTTATCCTGAACTTTCCTAATGGCATATTCTAAAGCGAAGTTAAAAAGTAAAGGTGATAGTGCATCTCCCTGCTTTAGCCCGCAGTGAATTGGAAAAGCATCAGATAGAAACTGACCTATATGGACTCTGCTGTATGTTTCACTGAGACACATTTTAATTAATCGAACTAGTTTCTTGGGAATACCAAATTCAATAAGAATATCATATAATACTTCCCTCTTAACCGAGTCATATGACTTTTTGAAATCTATGAATAACGGATGTACTGTACTCCCATTTTTTCTCCATTATCTGTCGAATACAAAAAATCTGATCAATAGTCGATCTATTACGCCGAAAACCGCACTGATGATCCCCAATAATTTCATCTACGTACGGAGCTAATCTTCTCAAAAGAATATTGGACAAAATTTTGTACGACGTCAACAAAAGTGATATTCCTCGAAAGTTACCACAGTTGGTTTTGTCCCCCTTCTTAAAAATAGTACAATTATGGACTCCTTCCATTGTTCTGGTACAATTTCCCTTTCCCAAAAAGCAAGTACAAGTTTATAAATTTCGCTATATAATGCACTTCCACCCTCTTGTATTAATTCTGCTGGAATTTGATCGATACCTGGAGACTTGTACTTTTTCAAATTTTCTATCGCAATTTCGACTTCTGAAAGCGTGGGTTCGGGTATAAATGGCTCAGCAGTTTGTATTTTAATTTCGTCCCAATCATTTCTATCTGGCCTATGTACATTTAGTAGTTGCGCGAAATAGTTTTCCATCTGTTTAGGACTGATGGAGAGTACCTTGAAGGCATATACAGTAATCAAATCGTTTAAATGACTATGATCAACTAGCTGAACCAGCTAACCTGCAATTCACCGGTCATTGCCTCCTAAAACCCTCACGCACCGCATCACCATGTCTCTGTTTATGCTCTCAATTGGACTTATATGCTCTTACATCACAAATTTTCGACTTGGTGCTGCCTGACATACACAAAAGGACCCTCTAGGGCTTAACTATGCATAACTAATCTAACTCCGCTCTATGTGTACTGTATTCTATGTTCAAGTTGTTGATGGATTGCATATATCACAACCTTCCATTATACTGCTCACAAACGTTTTCTTGGTAGCTGGGTTCCCTAGTGCTCTCTGGTTCCCCTGCAGCTATCTGCTTTGTACTCAAGACGTCTGTTAAGCAGTTGCACTCACAGTTAAAAAAACATCATCAGGTATTTACTTTAGGTATGTTCGTACCTACATCAGTGCGAAAACTGTCCATTAGCAATGGTCTGTCATTTAGTCTGTGTCTGTTGTATATCTGTCTTTCAAAGACTGGATGATTGATTACGGTGTATTGATGTATTGTGACTGAGGCTTTCATCAGAAGCTCCGTCATACAAGTCTGCCACACAGTGTGTTTTTCTTTTATTATAGGCTTACAGCTTGTGTTTTAAAATTAAGAGTCGCCTCATATTTTCTTTGACCTTTCTGGCGATCTTCTTCCTCTAGGTCTTCCATCTCGTACAGCATGCACTGTCCGGTCAGGTGAAATGTTCATCCCATTTTCTTCTTCTCCTGCATACCCATTCTTTTATCCCTCGAATGTTATATTACTCTGCCTATCATTTCTTCAGTGGATCCCATTCCATTATAACATCAAATGAAATGACACAGCAGACTATCTTACCAAAAAAGGGTCTAATGTCTTACAAAGTAAACAAAAATAAATCTCCTATCTCTCAATTAAGCACAACATTAAGAGCCGTATTCATAGACATTCTTAGCCCGGGCTTCCGGTGGATGATCAGCGAATTAACGGTTTTTGTATTCATAAACCAGTGTTAGCGATACATTATGATACGAATCCTGTACAAGTAATCAGTCGATAGCCGGGCCTAGTTTAGCACGCTCGTAGCGTGGGCTAGCGAAATGTCTATGAATAGCACCCTAACAAATCTGCTTTCTAAACATGGTAAATATATCACCTTTCAATGGATACCAGGCCATTGCAGTGCAAGGTAACAAGATAGCAGATGAAATAGCAAAAACTGCAACAAATCTTTTACCAAAACCACACCTACAGATTCCCTTCACAGAATAATAAATAATATTCATAACATGATGAATAAGCAATGGCCAAAAGATTGTTTAAGTGGACAAACTGGAAGACCACTAAGGAAAATTTTGAAACAACCCAACAATATTAAAATGTACCATGATATTTCCAGACAGGTACAAACTTTTGCTGCATGAGCTAGAATTGGACACCTTGTTACAGAAGCTTACCTACACTGCTTTAAATTATGTCACCACTAAGAAAACTGTTTAACAGAAGAAGAAACTATAGAACACATTCTATTTCAATGTAGTAACACCAACCATAAACTGCAGGAAAGAATGAAAAATGCCCGCTACATGAAATTCTCATCAATTCACAGCTCTGGAAAATTGCATATTTGATTTACAGTGGACATCGTGTAATCAGCTTATAGCTGGACACACGTACTCAGGGTTGGGCAGTATTTTAAATACATGTATCTGAAATACATTTGTATTTTGTATTTTGTAATTTGTAAGGATTTTAGAAAGTATTTTGTATTTAAATACATAAAATTAAGTTAATGTGTTTTGTATTTCAAATACTCAAAATACTTTTTTCTTCTTCTTGTTCTTCAAGTTTTGGATTTGGATTTGAAGAATGAACTTTTATCTTATTTGCCTACCCATTTCAGTTGTGCTAGCCATACACTTAGTTTTCTTACCACAACTGATTTCCTTAATGCCATAAAGAAATCTCCAACAGCATCAAGGATCCATCACCCAACACTTGCTAAATGTTTAGCATTATGGAATGTGTCTAGGAGACTCAAATACTCAGAAATTATATCAGATGTCTTGAAATATTCATTAAAGTTTCCTTGCCCAACTCGATGGAATTCTCTTTATGACTCAATCTCTCAAATATTGCAATTCAAGTATATGTGAAAAACTGGGATTGCCAACCTTCAAAGATATTGAGTTTCAGTTCCTTGAAGAATTTTGTGCAGTTCTGAAACCCATTGCCATAGCCCTTAATTTAATGCAAAATGAGAAGACGTGCTATTACGGCCAACTTTTGTCCACATTAATTTCCCTTAAAAACAGATTACATATTCTGTTACCTAGTAATCTACGCCATCTTTCCAAGTACTGTAACTCCAATTCTAATAAGTTCACTTTTATCAAGATTTAAAGTGGTGTTTGATCTGATCCCAGAAGAAAATTGAGCTATTTTGGCAGCTTGCTCCACCCATCATTGAAGATGAGATGGCTACCTGACATTGCCTCACTAAATGATAAGAAGAGGGCACAGAATATGTGTGTGAAATCAGCTGAGCAATTGTCTGCTACATCTTTGGTCAGTTCAAACGATGAAGACAATGAAAACAATTTTTATGTTTTCAACTCAAGTACAACAGACTTTGAAAAGCAAAAAGAAAAGAACTTGTCTGCTGTGGAGTATGAGCTCATACAATTCTTCAATGGCAAAGGGACAACCCTGTGCACTCTAGACAATTACCAACAGTGAAACAAGCTTTTATAAATGTAATACAAGTTTTTGTTCCTCTGCGCCTGTAGAAAGACTGTTCTGTTTTGCAGGATTTATTCATTCACCAGCAAAGGGATCCTTATCTTATGAACATTTGAGAAACTGGTTTTTTGAAAGGGAGCAGTAATTATTCATATGTAGCATAATTTCATTGCTGACTGGGTAAAGGAAGAATGTTCAATTACAGTGTTTATATAAAACTTCGAGGTAAAAATACTTTTAATGTTAATATAATATTTTAGATTTTCAGTACAGTAATATTCTTATTTCTTTAGGCCTATACTATATTGTATCAAGTATTTGAAATACAAATGTATTTTGATTAATTTTTTGTATTTGTATTTCAAATACAATTATTTGAAGTATTTTATATTTGTATTTGAAATACTTGGATGTCAGTATTTTGCCCAGCTCTGCACTTACTATATTAAGAAGTAAGAAGTAAAAAAAGAACTAACATCTTAAATGACTGCAGAATTGATCAAGCTATAAAAAAGAGGAAAATTATGCATGAAAATCCAAACAAAATCAGCAACACTAATAGAATGTCGATAGTTGCTACTTTCAAGATGATCACAAGTCACGATTGTCTGGCCAAACATCTGAACAGACTGAACATTCTATGCTCACCATCTTGTGTTCTGTGCAACAGTCAGAACTAAATGGATGAAAAACTCTTGATATCCTGTCCTGTCATTGCTTCAGAAAGTAGCTTGTTCCAGAATACTGGAAAAATTTGGTCCGCTAATGGCTTATTGCTAAATGCAGTACATCAGAAACCAACCAATGAACCAGCCAACCAACATTGCTCTGCCATATACCAATCTTTGAAGAAACTGTGAGAAACACACACCATAGCAGATGATCGATTCAACATCATGCAAACACAAGTAATGCCCTAATTTTCGAGACGGAAATAATGATGAAGGGGAATTGTGGAGGCTATTAGTTGAATGACTAGGAAAAAGGAAAGAATCCAGAGAGAAACTATCACAAAATAAATAAATACAACTCCTCCCCCAGTTATCTAGGAGTAAAGCACTCTCCTCTGGGCCCAAGAGTTGCGGGTTCAAACTCAGCTGGAGTCGATAAATTTTTCAGGATGCAAAAATGAATGCAAGTCCTCCAGAAAGGACTTTAAGCTGCTGCCCATGTCAGAGTTTTTCAGCATGTTAAAGATCTCCACTCTTAAATTAAAGCCTTTGGACTAAATTTCTCCTTTCTCACATCCTAATAATACCTTAGTTGCATACTAGATGACGTTTGAGGCAATGACCTTGTCTCTCTGCTCCTTGTCCACAAATTAATAATAATAATAATAATAATAATAATAATAATAATAATAATAATAATAATAATAATGCTAGAAGTATTGATTTGTATTTTTTTAATTTTTCTTTTTAATCTAGATTAAAATTGCAAGTTTCTTGTTTATATTAGTTAATTAGTTAGAATACAATTAATTATGATACTTAATCTCTCATTTAAAGTTTGTGTGACTGCAACATGTGTATATTTTTGTGTGGCTTTACTTTGTTTATAGTGTTTTTTCTCTCTCTCTCTTTATTTCTTGTGTAGCTTTACTTTGTATATAGTGTATTTTTTTCTGTTTATTTCTATTATTGTACTTGTATTCCTGGTTTTTGGAAGAGAAGGCCTGATGGCCTTAACTACACCAGAATAAATAAATAAATAAATAAATAAATAAATAAATAAATAAATAAATAAATAAATAAATAAATAAATAAATATGTTCCAGCTCTGGAATTATGGGTTCAATGAATGAATGAAATACAACTCTGCCATCACTGAGATTTGAACTCAGGTCTGTAAGCAAGTGCTGTGCCAACTGAGCTACTAAGACAGAATATACCTACAGTGAACAAGGAAGTGTTAGACAGATTTTCTCGGTATATTTACTTTTCACGTGTCATTTTTCGCTATTTCTTTATTTACTAACATTCATTATAAGAAACAAATCGACAAAGTCGTAATTGTTACTACGAAATGTTCAGGAACTGTATGAATAATAACAGATAACAAAATTATCCACCTAATAAATGAATAAGTAACACCCCAAGCATCAAACCTATATTGATTTCTTAAAAACAAAAACAAAAAAAAAAAAAAAAAAAAAACTGTATAGCCTTATTTGAAAATTTACACCTCGGGCTCAAAATCCTCTACATTGCCAGTACTTAAAAATGTATTAAAATAAAAGAGGGGGGGGCGAAGTAGGATTAACAATTCCTTGATGAACATTAAATAACACGTACTCACCTCTCCTTGTTCTGCATTTCCTTAATCATTAATTCCCCAATGGGGTCAGTCAGTGGGCGCTCCCCAAGGAGCCTCTGTTGGTCCAAGTCTCCCTGCATTTGGCTAAATGCGTGCTCACCAACAGTGACCGAAGAATCCAGCTGCGAAGACAGGTCAACTGATTCGTCACCTACAACAGAAGTTCCAGATGTTATTGTTACTGGCCTGGAAACACAAGTGTAAACAATATGGCGACATATTTTTATTGCTATTGTCATTTTTGACAACTGATGTATGAGATGAACCAAGTGTGAACTTTTACCTATAAGCAAGCATAAATATTTCATTTTGCTTATTTTCTGGACTATACAAGAAACAATAATCTTCACATTCATAAACTATATTCTAACCTAGGTTACAGTGTCAACCTACACTGCTACTGCAATAAACATCCAAAATGAATTTGTCCTTTTCTGTAGGAAACATCAATTTTATTTTCATAACCATTTTCAAGATACCAGTATACATTTTTAATGTACATTCCTTTTGATTCACAAAAGTCAATTTTATTCAGTAACACACAATAGGTTCAATGGTTACTATATCTGGTACCGGTACTATATAAAAAGGAAACAATGAGAGGGACTGAAAAGCTAGAAAAAACCTGTATGCTACACAGTTCTTATGAGCCTATTCAATTTTACATAAAAGAAAGTGTTTATCTGGCATGTACAATCTGATAATATCTACTATAAAACTAGTTTATTACTGATTACATTACATATTTCATCTGTCAGCACAATACATCATTTCTCATAATAAATAAAGGCTGGTTTGCTGGAATATAATAATAATAATAATAATAATAATAATAATAATAATAATAATAATAATAATAATAATGATTTATTTTAGCTGGCAGAGTTAAGGCCGTAAGGCCTTCTCTTCCACTCAACCAGCAAAAAGTATACATACATATGTATCAACTTAAAAAGAATTCAACAATTTGATTTAGATAAGAGCTACATGTATACAAGAGTTATTTACGAATTAAACAACAAAATACTATGAACTATTAATTAAACACTGAAATACAAACTATGTAGCAGAATTTAGCAAAAATACATAGAATGTTAATATATTTCAAATAATGTTAGATAATAGAAAGAGATTATTATGAGACAATTTTGAAAATACAGCACTATCAGGATGCATGTCTAAAGGAAGGAGTAACAATGTAGACAGTGATAGTCTAAGTCAGTATGATTGGAGTGAAATGCTAAGAAGGTTATCTTTTAAGTTTTTTTTTTAAAGTGTTTATTGTCTTGCAGCCCCTAATACTTTGTGACAGGGAATATGGTGGGAAAATGTACAGCGACATTCACTTTTAGACTCAAGTTATATCAAACGTGCATACTATTAATAATTAATTACTGTTACTTAATTTCAGTGGGATTTACTCAGCTTCTAGCAGAAATGAGTATAGGACAGTAACCCTTACTCCTAATAATGCCGATTGTCTGGAAAGGCGGGAATCTTAACCTCCTGCTTCCCCAAGGTTCCCACTTTTCATTTTTCAGAAGTGGGACAAAATTTCACTCATAAGTTCTAAGTTTTTTAAATCTTTAATAGCTGCCTACTGTAACATTACTAATCTTGTTTTAGTACTGTAAAACTTAGTAGGCCTACAATATTATACACATGTCTAACTCAAGTATCCTAGTCTTATAACTGAAATAAAGCTCATATAGTACACCCTAAAATAATTTTGAAGACAGCAGGTAATGAAAAGAACATTATGAGACACATTAATATTACATTCATTTAAGAGTGCTTCCATTTATCTCTTAGCAGATTCCAATACTTGTTCCTCATTTTTAAACTTGTGTATACAAATTTTGAACAAGTCATATTAATGCTCATATTGATGAGAAGTTCTACTTTGATCAAATCAACAGAATATCTGTTACTATCATATCCACATTAAAGTCATACGAGAGAATATTCTCTCTAAATAGGCATGGGGAGGGAGGGAGGTGAATGTTAGTATAGCCACAGTATAAGAAGAATCAGTAGGGACAACTTTTGTCGGCACCTTTGATGTTGTTGGTACTAAATTCAAGCTCAGTAAGGTCTAGTTCTCAATGAATCCAACTATGTCGCTAGTATCAAACCACTATCAAAATATTAGTAAAATATTTATTTATTTTATTGGTCAGTAATACGAATAATCTTGTATGTATATTATCTATCATTAGTATTATGTCGCTAGCAAGTCAAAATACTTGTATCCATTGTTGACGTTCATGTTCGCACTTCACCGCAACGGACGCCATGATGTATTATGTTGTACTTGGATCAATTTTACCAACATAAGCCTCAAACAGTGACTTGAACGTTAGCGTCAATTAGTGAATATTTTCATGATATTCATATTCATATTCATATTCTTTATTTGCCTGAAGGTACAAGAATACAAGAGGCCTCGTGAATGTGTTAATATAAAAAATAATATGTCAATATTTAAAATATTAAAAAAGGAAAAAATAATAAAATTTAACTAAAATACTACATCATTTTCAAAAAATTCATTCATACTATAAAAGGGATTATTTTGTAGCCATCTCTTAAGCTGAAGTTTAAATTATGTTTCATTAAGTGCCTTTATACTTGTTGGTATCTTGTTATATACTTTCATTGCAGTAATTACATAGCTTGATTGTGTTTTTTGCAACCTGACATGTGGTACGTTTAATTGATCATTATTTCTGGTTTCATAGCGATGCAGATCAGCTATACTTGTATAATTAGTAATATTCTTGTTTACATAAATTAAAAGTTAAAAAAAAAAAATAGATTGTAGATTGTCATAATCTTTTCATTTTTGAAAAGAGATCTACATGATAGTCTGGGTGGTGACATTGTTAAAATACGAACTGTCTTTTTCTGCAGTAACAAAATGTTTGGAAGATCAGAACTATTTCCATATAAAAGTAATCCATATCTAATAACACTTTCAAATAGTGCATAGTAAACTTGTTTTAAATAATGTTTGGGAATCTTGTACACGATACTTCTCAAGAGATAAATTACTCTATAAATTCTTTTACATACATAACTGACATGGCTGTTCCACCTTAGTTTAGTATCCAGATACATACCCAGCATCTTTACAGATTCATTTATCACATTATTTTGGGTTTGTTTCAAACTTAGCGTTAACACATGAGTTTTTTCATCATTAACAATAAATCCATTAATTGAAAAACCACTTTCTTATTTCAGCAAATACAGCTTGCTTCATAAACTCTAACACAGCAGTATTATTATGTGTGATAACAAAAGTGAATCGTCAGCATACATTATAGTTTTAGCCGACACATTATATGGCAAGTCATTTATCATAATAAGAAACAGGAATGGACCAAGAATAGAGCCCTGAGGAACGGTAGTAATTATTATTATGGTTATATTGGCATTCCTTTGCCTCATGTCTTTAAAATTGTTAAAAGATGAGTAATGAATATTTTCAGTTAATATTAAATTATGCCAGCCTGTCGTAGATGGAGATCCATCTGGTGGAGGTTCCAGATAATACACCCGGTTTCGTGACATGCGCACTCAGAATTTGTTCCCACAAAATGGCTTAGGTGTCTTTACTGTATGTTCTCTATACTGTGGTATAGCAGTTAACCCTTAAATTGGCAAAACTTCATTTCTCACACTAGTTTATTAAATCATGTCGGACTGTAAAGAAAACAACTATAGCAATGTCCATATTTTATAATGTTGTGCAATATTATAGTATTGCATAATTTTAATTTTCCTACCAATTTTTTTTTTCTATTGTTCTATTAAAATTACAGTGACCACCTCTCTGGTGTAGGGGTCAGCATGCTGGTCTCTTACGCAGAGGGCCCGGGTTCGATTCCCAGTCGGGTTGAATTTCCTGGTTGAGGTTTTTCAGGGTTTTTCCTCAACCGTAAGGCAAATGCCAGGAAATTTGGGCCACAATATCCCTGAAAATCACCGGCCTCATTCATCACCGAAATCATATTCATAATGAATCAGTAATATACAATACAGTCGCCATCTAGTTCACAACAATAGAACCAGTCTCAACAATTGTACACAGGCCTTCGGATTTCAACCAAAAGATTAACTCGTGATATGACCAAAGATGTTGTTGTTGTTTTCTAATGCCAGGCGTTTGACAATAAAGTCATTTCACCTCTTGCACTCCAATATTTTTCAAAGATATTATCATGGTCAGCCACTGAAGCACAGATTTTGAGGTGTTCCGAATCCATTTCTTGGTTTGAGTTGCACAATGAGCAGTTAGGGGACTGATATATTCCAATTATGCAGGTGTTTGGCCAAACAATCATGGCCTGTTGCCAATCTCGATTTTCGTGGTAAATCGGGAATTAACTGTGGATTATGATGCAGAGTGTTCCATTTTTTCCCTTGTGATTGTGTTATCAAATTTTGTTTGTTGAAGTCTAAGTATGTAGATTTAATAAATCTTTTCACAGAGTAATATGTAGATTTAGTAACAGGTCTGTAAGTAGCAGTGCTGCCCTTCTTTGCTAAAGCATCCGCATTCTCGTTTCTCAGGATTCCACAATGGGATGGTATCCATTGGAACACAATTATTTTATTGAGTAATATTAATTGAGACAGCATTTTAGTTATTTCTGCTATTTGAGATGAAGGTGTGTGTTTAGAGACTATTGATAGAAGCTGCTTTGGAGGAAGACCAAAGATGTTAAAGTGAGTATAAATAACAGCGGGGGGGGGGAAGCATATAGCCTATTAACCTGTTGAATTCTATAGGATACATTGTCAATTTAAGGGTTAAGGGGAATATACAAGTTTGAGCACTAAAAAATTAGGGAAATTCATTACTTTTTTTCTCAGCAACTAATAACCCTTTCACCTTGCAATTTGACATGCTCAGTAGTGACTGCTTCTGCAATTATAGACTATTTTCAGATTTACTAAAAGTTTCACCATTATGAGTAATTACTAATTATCATAACAAAAAAATGACCGTTTTTGTGCATTGATGTGCCGTTTTTATGATAATGTCCACAATAATATGAATATTTCTGAGCCATTCTCTTTTCTATTTATTCCTGAATGTCAAATGAATAATAAGAACTACACTCTTTGAAACGTCTACAATAGATTTTTTTTTATTTATTATGATAAGTTAAATTTTTAATGTTTTTTTAGGTAAAAAAACAATTAAAACTATAAATGTTACAGCAATAATTGTAGTTCATCTTGTTCACAAGTATGAAAGACAGTTGCATGCAAAATTTTAATGCGGTATCTTAAAAACTTACCAAGTTATTACAAAAACGGTTTTGATAAATGCAAGTTATGAAAAATGATCATTAAATATACCTTATGTGTGGAGAGCTAAATAAGCACACGCTCGTGCGTTTATGGTCATATTTACCAAAATATTGCACATATCATAAAAAATTCCTTCACTGACATAAAGATAAATATCCAATCTTTATATAAAAAAATAAATTGAAAAATTACTTTTTTTTAACCCTCAAACCTGTATATCCCCCCTTAAGACAAAACACTACTGCAAAGCTTTAAGGCTGCAGGTTCGGCTCCCGATGGAGTCATGGATTTTCTCCATTGACCTAATCCTCCTGGCAGTACTATGACTCTAACAGAAATGAGCACTAGGGACATTTCCTTGGGGGTAAAGGTAACGGGCATGTAGGAATAACATCCCTACAGTCATTAATGCCTTAATTGGCCTGTAACAGGGTTGGCTTTACCTAACATAGGCAATGGAGGAAGGTATAGCCAAAGTTGGCAGACTGCACTGTTTAAAAATCCCCACCTACTTCAAGTCCACACTTGTTGCCCTTTTCTTTTTCTAAACTTTTTGGCAGTAGGATTTTTAAGGCACTTTAGTATAGTTTATAAGCACAGCGTCCAAATTGACACTAAACTTCCAATACAGTAACTGCTTCAAGTCCACTTAATTAATCAACTTAAAAGAATATATTTTTGTATATCTTTTGACTTGTTCCTCATCATAATGCTACTATGTTGATGTAATCTATGTTGTATGGAATACAATAAATGAAATGAAATAAAAAAAGTGAAAATATATAATTACATACACATATTTGATTATTCCATTTTGAATCTTGCATACCTATCTACTTTTAACACTTGAATATAAATAATTGAGCCTTCTTGTAGGACTTACTCAGTGTTGTTAACTTATGAAAGTCGGAATTGTGAAAAAAAAATATTAACAGCATTTTTCGATGAAGTGCTTCATCAATATCACCATCAGGCTCAGAGCCTACTAGATCTCGGCTTATTTTATTTAAATTGAACGTATTAAAATTACTCTGCCTAATTACAACATTTTGAGGGTGCGTTTGATTGTTGAAAGGTGTTGAAAAGTGGAATCAATAGTCACATTTCAGTACATAACACTATTTGACTCAAGAATTTTATTTCAACAAGTTCCAACATTGAAGAAACTGGACCCACATAATTTCAAGAGCGTTACGGAAAGTGATTCGAGACATGGAATTTAGGTTTAAAAAATGTAGAAATACAAGATGTATTTTGATTGAAAGAAATGATATTGTAGCATGGAGGACTAGTTATTTATGACACCGTTTGACGGAAGTTTGGCAACATCCTATTCGGCAAGGTTTGTGGCCTGTTGTTTAACATGGTGGGAGGAAAGCGGGTGGAATGGAGTGAGTACAGGCGTTAACTTTTCCAAGAATGACGACAGCTAAGGCACAGTCCAATCAATTACACATATTTGAATAATTTTATGGTGCGCGGTAAAAAGGGCGTAAGTCATAAACTGTAAGTTTTCAGTAGAGCAAAAGGAAAATTTTAAACGAGGAACAATACCATAATCTGACGGTGTACAACATAATGGAAGAGGATAGACATACGCCCTTTTTATCGCGTACCACAGAATTCCCAGTTGGCAACAAGCAAGACTGCTGACTGACTCGTGAGCTGATTTGATTAACCATTTGTGTACAGTGTGAGTTCACTGGCGGCGTTTTTAGTTGGCTCTTATTATTAGAACTTGTGAAGTGCTTATTTAAACTAGGATGTAAAATGTTTGTCCAATGATCTACACAGTACGGGTTGGTATGCTGTACTTACTTACTGGCTTTTAAGGAACCCGGAGGTTCATTGCCGCCCTCACATAAGCCCAACATTGGTCCCTGTCCTGAGTAAGACTAATCCAGTCTTTATCATCATATCCCACCTCCCTCAAATCCATTTTAATATTATCCTCCCATCTACGTCTCGGCCTCCCCAAAGTTCTTTTTCCCCTCCGGCCTCCCAACTAACACTCTATATGCATTTCTAGATTCGCCCTTACGTGCTACATGCCCTGTCCATCTCAAACGTCTGGATTTAATGTTCCTAATTATGTCAGCTGAAGAATACAATGCGTGCAGTTCTGTGTTGTGTAACTTTCTCCATTCTCCTGTAACTTCGTCCCTCTTAGCCCCAAATATTTTCTTAAGAACCTCATTCTCAAACACCCTTAACCTATGTTCCTCTCTCAAAGTGATAGTCCAAGTTTCACAACCATAAAGAACCCTAATCGTTTGTGGATTTTCTCCTAACATATTCATGTCATCCACATAGACAAGCAGCTGATGTAACCCGTTCAATTCCAAACCCTTTCTGTTATCCTGGACTTTCCTAATGGCATACTCTAGAGCAAAGTTAAAAAGTAAAGGTGATAGTGCATCTCCTTGCTTTAGCCCACAGTGAATTGGAAACGCATCTGACAGAAACAATAAAGAAATGATGACCAATATACAGACTCTGCTGTACGTTTCACTGAGACACATTTTAATTAATCGAACTAGTTTATTGGGAATACCAAATTCAATAAGAATATCATATAAAACTTCTCTCTTAACCGAGTCATATGCCTTTTTGAAATCTATGAATAACTGATGCACTGTACCCTTATACTCCCATTTTTTCTCCATTATCTGTCGAATACAAAATATCTGATCAATAGTCGATCTATTATACCTAAAACCATACTGATGATCCCAAATAATTTCATCCACATATGGAGTTAATCTTCTCAAAAGAATATTGGTATGCCGTACTGTCTAAAATAAAAACTTGATGTTACCGTACTGGCAAAAAATAGAGACTCGAAAATATATTAATTGTGTACAACTAGTCTTCAATATACCATGAAATGGAGGATGTTAGATGTTTGAAAAACATTTTGATTTTGATTTCTGCATATTCTTTTCTTAAATGCTTGTCAATTCGTTGCTTTATCAAATACCATGGTCTGGTACTTCAGGAGTAGCTGTGATTTGTTAATTTCAAAGAATTGAACACACGAGCACAAAGGCAGTTGAAATAAACCCTGGCCAATTTCGCAGTAGCTGGCAAAAAGTCTCCAAGCAGAGGCTTATTACCAATCCCACACAAGCATCCTACTTACATTTACAATCTAAGATTAGTGATACAGAAATGGAAGACAGGCAGAACACGAGACTGTTGATTACAAATACAAACAGATGTAACCTGTAGTGATACAAGCATCTCGAACTCGTGTGAACATTTCCATCTTGAAGACAAGCGAAAGTACATTCAGGCCTTCAGGAAATACGTGGTACCAATAAGGCATCACTCATGAGGCAACTAAGCCAGAAGATAATGCGATAGGTTGGCCAGTTTCCCTCTTCTTCCATTGCATACATTGCTGACTAGTAACATATTACAGACTTCATATAAATTAAATAATTGATTAAATGGCGATCTTACTCGTGTTAAATGTGTAAGCATGTGCGGCTTACAGCTGTTTCGGTGCTTCTTCACACCATCCTCAGAGCCTACTAGATCTCGGCGTCATCTCGAACTTCGCTGCCTGTTGTGTGGGTGCGTTCGATTGTTGAAAAGTGTTGAAATGTGGTGTCAAATAGTGTGTGTGTTCTGAAATTATTGATCTGTGTGTTGAGAATTTGATCAGGGTGTGTTTTAGTATGTCTGTATATTTCATAGAACATTAGAACAATATGAAATATACAGACACACTAAAACACATCTTGATCAAATTCTCAACACACAGATCAATTTCAGAACACACACACTATTTGACACCACATTTCAACACTTTTCAACAATCGAACGCACCCACACAACAGGCAGCGAAGTTCGAGATGACTCCGAGATCTAGTAGGCTCTGAGGATAGTGTGAAGAAGCACCGAAATAGCTGTAAGCCGCACATGCTTACACAATTAACACGAGTAAGATCGCCATTTAATCAATTATTTATATTCAAGTGTTAAAAGTAGTGTACGAAAGATTCAACATGGATCATACAAATTGTTTATCCTCTGACACATATCGTCAAGTAAGATGTGCTGCCTGATAATTGGGTGCACATATCAGCCAGAACCTCAATCAGAGTCCAGTTACATATTATAGATTGTACTCCAATTTCAACTAAAGAATGTGAATGAGCATTACTGTAATGAGCGATCTGCACTAAGAAAAGAAATACTCTTCTAGTAAAAGAGTTCCTAGGCTTTTGTTCCTAAAAAGCGTTGAGCCACCAGTGTCAGCGTTTAATTTCTTGCCTTAATTGCAATAGTGGCTGCGATCTGCAAGATCTGCAAAGGAAACTGCATGACGAAGAAATAACCTTGGAAAAGAAGTGCAGTACGAGTCCGTGTAGAGTTAGTCTGACCAAAGAGTTTTCAACAGTATTCCATAAAATTTATTTCCAACTACAGCACTGGGTCTACATAAAAATTATTAATGAATTCATGAGAAACCCGAATGTCAATATGAGTGTAGGAGTGAATGTGTGAAGCCAGTTATCTGGTGCCAGGGTTGCCAGATTCTCCAGTCAGGAATCCAGGACAGGTGATGATACTGCATACTGTAACGTGATTACACATGAAGAGTTCGCGGAAAAAACGATGAATGTCACATTTCTGTTAAGGATTAGATAATGATCTAATTGAATGTATAACTGCAAGATGTAGTCTGTTTCTATAGAAAATAATGGAAAGAATTACTGTATTCGTGGTGATAATTTTCCTTTTTACCATTTTTCATAAGAACAACATTAAATTTCGTAGTGATCCATTGAATTAGATAATCACATCAATCTTAACAAAACTGTGACATTCATCGTTTTTCCCGCGAACTCTTCACATTTGAATTATCAATATGTAGTACACCTAATTTTATTCGTTTTATGTGTTTCAATTAATTATATGGTGCTTAAACTTTTAATTTTGTTACATTTTTGTTAGATAATGAAACCCGAATGTCTATATGAGTGCAGGAGTGAATGTGTGAAGCCAGTTATCTGCTGCCAGGGTTGCCAGATTCTCTAGTCAGGAATCCAGGACAGGTGATGATACTGCACACTGTAACGTGATTACATATGAAGAGTTAGCGCAAAAAACTATGAATGTCACATTTCTGTTAAGGATTAGATAATGATGTAATTGAATATATAACTGCAAGATGTAGTCTGTTTCTATAGAAAATAATGGAAAGAATTACATTGATTAAAGTTCTCGTTAACACTTTGTTAAAAACATAAAATTTACTCTGTCACACGTTAAAAGTGTTAAATTTGTTAAAAAGGTATTTACCTTCGACAGATGGCCCGTTTCGACGCTATTTGTCGTCGTCTTCAATGTCTCTTGAACCACTGCTGATTTTGGCTCTGCAATGTGCAGTTGTCGATGGTAGGGGTGGGGGTGTGTTGCTCCTATGGTGGGGGTTGGTTGTCTGTATGCTATGACGTACTATGACGTCAAACAATGTGTGCGTATTGAACTGTAGTTGCGTATTAAGTATATATTGTGGGTGTACTATTGTATTCTTATATATTTCGTATTGTTCTAGGATGTTTAACTGTGAACTTTTGGTGTGATGTGTAAAATTTCCATATCTGTTTCTATATTATTGTAGTCATGATTATTGTCGATAATGTGATCTGCATAATTTGATGTAATGTAAGGTTTGGTTATAGCTTTAATATGTTCGTTGTATCTTGTATGAAAGGATCTTCCTGTCTGTCCTATGTAAAAATGTGGGCAACTATTGCATTTTAATTTGTAAACTCAGTTGAATTATATATATTTGAATGTTTAGTGTGGTTATTTAAGTATTTCTGTGTTGTATTATTTGTTTTGTATG
The DNA here is from genome assembly GCA_025594305.2 of Periplaneta americana. Taxonomy (NCBI): domain Eukaryota; kingdom Metazoa; phylum Arthropoda; class Insecta; order Blattodea; family Blattidae; genus Periplaneta; species Periplaneta americana. Next base: position 49,141,648 of record JAJSOF020000021.1, on the reverse strand, counting down.
CAATTTTGTATTTTAGTTTTCTGAATGAAGTTGCAATTTTGTGGGTATTGGTATTGTGATATGTTAAAGTTATGTATTTATTCTCGTGTGCTGTTTGTGTTGGTTTGGTCTGTTTTTGTTTTGCCTTTTTATTAGTGTGTCTATTATGTTAGGGTTGTATCCATTGTCTTGTGCTATATATTTTATTGTGTTTAATTCTTCAGTGTAGTTGTCATTGTTCATTGGTATATTAATTAATCTGTGTGTCATTGTACGGAAAGCTGCATGTTTATGTTGTATGGGATGATTTGATGAATTGTGTATATGTGTTGTGGTTGTAGTGGGTTTCCTGTATATTTTGAATTCGTGTCTGTTATTTGTTTTGGTTATGGTGATGTCTAAGAAGTTTATAGCTTGCTTATGTTCCATTTCTACTGTATACTTTAATTTGGGGTGTATTTTGTTGAGTTGTTGATGTAGGTTTTCTATTTGTCTTTTGTTTCCATTATATAAGCCTATTATGTCATCTACATATCGATGCCAGTACATTATTTTCTCTGCGTGTTTGTTGTTGTCGGTATTTAGTATGTGTGTTTGTTCTATGTTGTGAATAAAGATTTCAGCTAATATACTTGATATAGGTGAACCCATTGGTAATCCTTCAGTTTGTGTATAGTATTTGTTGTTATGTGTGAAATAATTTTGTTTAGTAATAATTCCTGTGATGCGTATAATTTCGTTAATGTGAGTCTGTGGTATGTTGTTTTTGATAAGCATTTTCCGAAGTATTTCTAGGGTTTCTGTTACTGGTATGTTTGTATATAAATTTACGATGTCAAATGATGCTAATGTTGTATTGTGTGGAATGTGTTTGTGTTTTATTTTGTTAACTAAGTCTATGGTGTTGATTATTGTTGTTGGGTTTTCAAATTGTATACTATTTATAATGTTGTCTATATATTTCGCTAATTTGTATGCTTGTATGCACAAGACAATGGATACAACCTAACATAATAGACACATTAATAAAAAAGGCAAAACAAAAACAGACCAAACCAACACAAACAGCACACGAGAATAAATACATAACATTAACATATCACAATACCAATACCACAAAATTGCAACTTCATTCAGAAAACTAAAATAGAAAATTGCACACAAAACAAATAATACAACACAGAAATACTTAAATAACCACACTAAACATTCAAATATATATAATTCAACTGGAGTTTACAAATTAAAATGCAATAGTTGCCCACATTTTTACATAGGACAGACAGGAAGATCCTTTCATACAAGATACAACGAACATATTAAAGCTATAACCAAACCTTACATTACATCAAATTATGCAGATCACATTATCGACAATAATCATGACTACAATAATATAGAAACAGATATGGAAATTTTACACATCACACCAAAAAGTTCACAGTTAAACATCCTAGAACAATACGAAATATATAAGAATACAATAGCACACCCACAATATATACTTAATACGCAACTACAGTTCAATACGCACACATTGTTTGACGTCATAGTACGTCATAGCATACAGACAACCAACCCCCACCATAGGAGCAACACACCCCCACCCCTACCATCGACAACTGCACAGCGCAGAGCCAAAATCAGCAGTGGTTCAAGAGACACTGTAGACGATGACAAATAGCGTCGAAATGGGCCGTCTGTCGAAGGTAAATACCTTTTTAACAATTTTTACACTTTTAACGTGTGACAGAGGAAAGAATTACTGTATTCGTAGTGATAATTTTCCTTTTACCATTTTTCATAAGAACAACATTAAATTTCGTAGTGATCCATTGAATTAGATAATCACATCAATCTTAACAAAACTGTGACATTCATCGTTTTTCCCGCGAACTCTTCACATTTGAATTATCAATATGTAGTACACCTAATTTTATTCGTTTTATGTGTTTCAATTAATTATATGGTGCTTAAACTTTTAATTTTGTTACATTTTTGTTAGATAATGAAATTTCCTTTGAATTATTGATAGTCTGGAAAAATAATGTCATCTTACAGAAAAAATGCATGTTACAGTGTTTAAATCCTATCAATAATAAATCAACTTCCAAAGAGAGTAAAGAATAAAGATACTGCATAATATCTAATACATACTATAATATTATCGTTTTTATTTCAATACAACCCACAGGTGGCATTGATCACAACATTGACAGGGTCTTCAAAAATAAATAAGGCACTTTAAAAACAATTTTACAGAAATGAGCGAAGAACTGTATTTTTCCAATCTTTTTGACATTCCGGGGCAAATATAACTCAATCCAGGACACAGGACACACTATTAAAATCCAGAACAATCCTGGGAAACCAGAATGTCTGGCAACCCTTCCTGCTGCTAAAGTATTTAAATATTATCTTCCCTGCAGTCTTTAGCTCTTCAAGGCCTTGCTATACATGGTCACAGTGATGAAATGATGACACAAGTAATTTAATAAACCTACTACGTCTTCGAAACGAAGATTTCCCTGAACTTATTATATGGATGGCCTGAGATTCATGCAAGTGATATTCTCGTGACATATTCAATGAAAAGTTGCAAATTATAAGTCATCCTAATACCGGAAGAATTCGACAATGATACATAAATATTGCAAAGTCTATCTTGATTTGATAGGTTTTTCTATTAAGGGGTTAGATACAGCTTACAGCAGTAAAATTTTGGAAATATTCAACATTTTTTTTCCTCCATAACTGTATCATTGTACAATAATGAAAACTAGTATGTGTAAAACACTGTCCTGGTATATGAAAAAAATATATATATTTTTACGATTTAAAAAAATGTATATATAAATATATATATATTTTTTTAATTAAAACTGCTGGCCATTCACTTTGCAGTGATGAAGCGTTTTCCTCATAACTCAAAAACTTGTTAACTTTTTCATGTTCTCTCTCTTTTATTTTATTGCTGAAACTCATATTTATAATATCATGCTCTTTCAACTATATTCCTTAATGAATTATATATATTTTTATTTTGTGTAATAGAAAATACTGATATTTGACCATTTTTAAAATGAATTTATTTTTTACCAGACAATCTATCAAAGGTAGAGAAGTGATCTTGCATCATATTGTAGATATGACATGCATAAATACATACAAAAAATTTCATCACAGAATGTTGGATAGTTTTTGAGTTATGTGGGAAATGCGTCTTCATTGCACAGTGAACTGAATTTTGAAAAAAAAAAAAAAATGTAAATCATTTTTTAAATCGTAAAAATACTTTTTTCATATAGTAGAAGGACAGTGTTTTACACCTACTAAATTTCATTACTGTACAAGATACAATAATGGAGAAAAAATGTTGAATATTTCCAAAATTTTACTGCTGTAAGCTGTACCTAACCCCTTAAACATGTGTATAATATACGCTTGAAAACGTTGACAGATGATCTTGAAAGTACTTTAGAAGAAAATTTTATAGGACTTTACGAAACTTCCAAAACGCAAGCTGAAGAACTGTTTTGAGATTATTATTCTGATGTACTTAGTTTAAAATATTTTGATTTTAGCTACAGCACCTGCAGGTATGTGTTATGGCTGTATATCCAATATGACAGGAAAACAGTCAGAAGTATAGGGAAAGATGTGTGAGAAGAAACCAAAAGCATTATTATTCATTCAGTGTTTAGTTCAGTCATTAAACTTTGTTATTCAAGATACTGTGAAGATTGTTGCTGGTTGCTGTAATGTCTTTAACTTAATAAAAGAAATCATTGCATAATTGTGAAACAATTCCCTAAAACACACTATTTTAAGCAGTTACATTATCGTGATGCTGTTAATTTATGACTCTCCTATCCAGCTAGGTGGATAATTCGCTTCTTGTAATTATCGAATAATTCCAATTTCAGATAATTAAGACACATTATTACAAAGAGATTCGCTTGATGCAGAAGCCAAGGCAAATGGATTTGGTCTTCAAACTAGAGTAAAACCTCGCTAATCTGAATTGTTCAAGTAGAATCCGACCTGTCCAAATTAGCAAATGTCCGGATTATTCGAAATTCTATGTTATATTCTAACTTCTAACATGTAACTCACTAACATGTAACAAGAAAATTAGAAACGTGTTAATGTCTTCAATTTGATTAAATAAATTTATAGCCTATGTATATGAATTAATCAGCCTATATTATATTTGTATTCTATAATTTTGGAATATATATTTTTTTTCATAAGTTGTCCTACTTTATTCACGAACAATATTATTCTTGTCTATGTTAATATTATATTATATAATTTCATTGCAGCTGTAATTTTAATTTTAGTTCCTATTTTATTTTATTTTTATATTTTATTATTTATATTTTTATATTACTCATAATATTATATTATATTATATTTCACTGTAGCTGTAATTTTAATAGTTCCTATTTTATTTTTATTTTGTATATTCTTCACAGGCCTATTAATAATATATCTGAACTGCGACCGAACACAAGCGCTGCTCATTCAGTCCTCAAATTTTGTTAATATTACTTTATCTTCTTTTTTATATTGATTGTATTATTTTATTTTTATTGTTGTAATTGCATTCTGTATTCTGTATATTTAAATTTAAATTAATAAATCATCCTTAGCTCGACATCCCAACATGGATCCTGGCTGTCCATAGGAGTTTCCGCCATTCACAATAATAATAATAATAATAATAATAATAATAATAATAATAATAATAATAATAATAATAATAATAATAATAATAATTAATTATTATTATTATTATTATTATTATTATTCCTCAATATACCGCGTATATCTTTTTATTGTAATTTTAACATCTCGTAAATTTCGTAATGCTTATTAAAACGTGTTGTGACTCATTATTTTTTCAAAACTCGTAAAAATTTCGATCCTAAATTAATTTTTAGTTTAAACATATGGACTTTTTTTTAAGTGTTTCCTTAAACTTTTCAAAGAATGATCACAATCTGGCGAGGTTGGCTACAATTTTCGTCAGGTTCTTTTCCTCCCCTTCCATTCGGATTAGCGGTACTACTACTGGTATAGCATCGTAAAATAACTCATCGAAAGAAAATAAAAAAGACTTGGAACTTGAAGATGAAATGGTGCAACCATGTGTTATAGAAAGGGCTTCGAATTGCAGCCTCAAGAAGTCAATTCGTGCAGCAATGGAAGGTATCGGAGTGAAATCAAACATCTCTATAGTAATCACGCCACCCCAATCAAGGGGGAAAAAAAGGGGGTCGTTATCACATGTGTCCCAAAATACCAGGCAAGAAGACAGAATTTAGGTGTAGAAAATGTCAACTGTGAGCATGCAAAAGTCATTCCATAAAGAGAATTGTAATCCAATGCGCCAAGTGCAATGAAGACTAGAACTGATATGAAATGTCAAAATTGGTAGCACTGAAAAATGTTCTCTTGCTCATAACGGGCTCAAAATTGATGTTTAATAAAAAATAAGCCATGTAATGTTAAACTGTGTATTTGACTCTCATATCAAATAAATATGCACAGGGTCCAAACTTGTCACCCTTATCACTGTCCACTTCAGAACTGTCATTCTCTACGTTTACCTAACTCTTTCAATAACTTCTTCTCTACCTATGTCCTTCATACACGAAGAAAACGAAGTCACACATAGGAACACCTGTCAACAACTGACATTCGAACGGAGGGGCAGGTTCAGATACACAGGCTATAAACTATAGGGAAAATTGTAGCGTGCGTTTTTCTGCACTACCAGAAACCAGCCTATTCAGTATTCCTTCTGTCCCTACTATAGTTCTTTTGTTGCGGCGAGATCTCTCAAAGGATTGCATTAATGCTTTCTAGTTTATTTCAAATACTCACTGTTTCGCACAATTATATGCTTGCTATATTCAAATCATAACATTTACAATTGGAATAATTGGATCGGTATAACAGATGACGCAATGACGGTTGAGATAAAAAGAAATTGCCGCATTGCTTTCGCATGGCTAGTACTTCCTCTACGAACAATAATAGGTAGGCCCAAGTTTTTTGGAGAAAATTTTTCAGTAATTCTGTGAAAATTTCGCGATCATTTTTTTCACCACGTAATGTATACATTCATTCATACACAATCTTAATTAGCAATAATCTTATACACGGTAATGTGTTTGCAACATTCATGACGAAATGAAGCTTTAATAATAATTTATACACTTTGTAAATCATCATTATTATTACCGTACTTTTATACGAAAACTCAGTCATCAATGGTCCTGTAGGACAATAAAGAGAATAACAGAATTCCCAAATAATTTGTCTTCTTATTCTTCTGCAGCTAACATATTCGGAACTAATGTACTGCATTCCTTAAAACATTTTAATAAGAAATGCCCTTTTCTCGTTTTTATCGCAGAAATGAAGATTTTTCGTAGAAGAAGCCAATTTTCGCGAAAATTTGCGACAAATTTACTGTCAAAACACTAACTTTTATTATAAAACTTGCATATAGCTTTTGGTCAGAGCGTGGTGCCGACCACACCACCTTATTCTAGTGCCGAGGTCATGGAAAGCATGGGGCTCTACCTCCATGCCCCCCCAAGTGCCTTCATGGCATGTGACGGGGATACCTTTTACCTTTTTATAGCTTTTGGTGCATCTCAGTCACAGTTCGTGTTTATCGCTAATAACAAAAAAACCTGACCCTGGCAATAGGAATAGCATAGCTACATATTAGCTCTACACAAAGAATATCACAAGGTATTGCAATGTATAAATAATAACTGAGAAAAGCGGCAAAACTTTGAACATTGAAAAACAACGTGACTGGTGTGGAGAACTAGATGTATCATAATAATTATATTCATATGCTCTAAAATTCTTTCACAAGGCCAAACTGCCAACCATTTTTTTTCGGAGAGGCCTTTCACCACTCTTGTAGCTAAGGTCTTCATCAGTCCCCCCTTGGAAAACAAACATAGGCGCCCTTGCAGAATTATAACTCAAAATTTAAAACGAGGAAAAAACCGAAATTTATGTTTACTGTCTTAATATTCCAACTTTTATCGGTTGTTTGTTCTTAGTTTGTACTATTACTCTTCTTTGCATAGCACCACAGTCTACTATATATAGTCACGAAGCTTGAGTTTTGAGGGTGCTAGAAACAATAGACTGTGACGGTACTATTTTGCATTGCCTGTAATGAGGCGATATTAGCGATCCTAGTGATGAGCAACTATCTAATGTTTGCATATTTACTACGTATTGAGCTTCATGACTATATATATATATATATATATATATGCTACTAGACTGTGATAGCACTCTATAGGGCACAAGGGCTTTTAGGTGCCAGCATCTGGGTTGTTATCAATTTCGGCGAACTTGTTGCAAAGCCTCTGCTTTGTGGTAAGAACTTCGAAATGTTTTTTACTGAAATTTGTAACTAGATAAATGTCCATCGCTGTGGAGTAACGCCAGAGCGTCTGACCATGAAACTAGCGTGTCCGGGTTCGAATCCTGGTTGGGACAAGTTACCTGGTTGGGGGTTTTTCCGGCGTTTTTTTCCTCAACCAAATGAAACAGAATTGCAGAGTAACTTTCGGCGTTGAGCCTCGGACTCATTTCGCCATCATTAATTCACATATCATCATCCATACCATAGCCCGGATACAGTTCACGGTTCGGCTACCCAATGATTCACACAATAAGAGTGGTAAGCACAATAAGCCTCAGACTGTAGAGTTAAGCCTTCGGATCCCTTCTCCGTACAAGACAAAGAAAACCTAGATGAACAAGCTGATCTTAAGATTTAAAAATGTTCTAGTACTACTTACAATTACTGAGAATTCCAGTTGAATTAGCAAAACGGTGATACATGGTTCACAGTCGCTGGACAAATGTAGCACTACGCAATGTCAATCAAACTCTAGGTCATTATCCTTCCACAAGTAACGCAGCAGTACAACCTGCAGAGTTCCTACAGAGCAGACGTCCGAATACCAGAGATTTGCTTGTCACAGTGACTGAGTCAAAGCAAACAGACGGAACAGATGACACAAACTGTAAACAGGCGTGGCTTCAATGCTGAAGCGGTACAAAGGCTGGCTCTTCACAGGCAGGATATAAGCTTACTTCATTCCGTCATGCACTCCACAGGATGGCAGGTATTCATGTGTGAAAGTGTTGTTGAGTGTCAGCACATTTTATAATACATGAAACAAACTAACACGACAAGCTTATGTTTATAAAGGGACAAAAGAAGAGGGCAGGGAAGTATCCATTACTGAGTTAAATAAAAATTGTTGTGATTATATACATTGTGTTTACGAACAATGACCACAACCATGATGATGGACTGTCTAAAAGTGTGTCAATCACCTCCTCAGAATATTAATTCTTATGAGTTCCTTAATGAAGAATGTCACACTTGACATTAACTAGGTTTCTCGGGTAAGGCCGTTATGACAATGCATATCCTATACAAAATCCATAGATCGATAGATACCGGTACGCCATAGTTCGGTCGATCACTAATAGTTTCTCACCAAGACTACCAGAAGTCGATTGCGGGTAGATTCTGTAGAATTATTTAATAAAAAGGAGAACGATTATTGAGAGCAGTGTTTTCCCTGCCTTACTTCATTATCGTCATATCACAGTCTAGTATATACAGTCACGAAGCATGAGTTGTGAGGGTGCTAGGAACAATAGACTGTGCCGGTACTATTTCGCATTGTCTGTAATGAGGCGATAGTAGCGATCCTAGTGGTTAGCAACTATCTATGGATGCATATTTACTACGTATTGAGCTTCGTGACTGTATATACTAGACTGGTCATATCATATTTTCATCATCTCTGAATAATAATCTGTAGTTGAAAGTGGATGTAAACAATTGCGAGTTACACAAATACAGACGTTGAAACATATTCAAAAGTGTTTAGACACCAGGTTTGTTGATTCCAGCTCGGCTGACGGTAATGGCTTTCATCATCATCATCATCATCATCATCATCATCATCATCATCATCATCATCATCATCATCATCTTTATCTTTCAGCAGGTCGTCCTTGACTTCGTCGTCCTTTGTGAGCACAGTTCCATCACAGTCTAATATCACACAGTCACGAAGCTTGACGTGATTTTTTGCATTTCTCGCGATACAACGCTCCAAGCTGTTAACAACTGAGAGTACAAGGAACAATAGACTGTGCCGGTACTATTTCGCATTGTCTGTGATGAGGCTATAGTAGCGATCCTAATGGCTAGCAACTGAAGCTCAACTGTCATTAGATGCATATTACCAACGTATTGAGCTTCGTGACTATATACTAGACTGTGGTTCAATATTCTGTAGTGTATTCTATCTTCATTAATTCTGTAAACATGCGCATACCAATTTCTTGTATAATCTTCAATTGATGAGTTTAAATATTCCTAGTTCTTCGCGAATATCTTCGTTTATTCATCAGGGTGTAACCTGTCACAAATCTCATGAATTTCATCTTTATCATACTATCTAATCTTCTTACTGAGTCTTTATTCAGAGTCCAACATTCTGATCTATATAACAGCACAAGTAATGCTAAAACCTTATAAAATATAAGTAGGTACATTTTTTGTTATTGTACCACATATCTATTGGTATAGATTTATTTTTCTATTTATATCCCCAGTTCTATCACTCACTGTCTCTCTAGATAATTAAAATCCATTACACGATTGCTTGTTCGATAGGAGTGTTAACATTTATTATTTTTGTTTCAATAGGATTTCTTCCATAAAATTCCATTACTTTAGTTTCATCTGACGGTATTTTCAAATTATATTCTCTATTAACAATGAGACGATGAATAGCTTTTTGTAAAATCTTCTGCAAATGCTATAACTGCTCATCGCGTACGAAGAGTAATGTATCTAAATTTTACTATCCATTTTAAAATTAGCCTATGTGTTAAAATTGATTGCCAATTTCTGATGACTTCGTCGATATAGTGGTTAAAAAGAGCGGATGATAAGGGACAGCTTTGTCGGACATTTTGATTTATTTCTATGCCATTAATAGTTTATTTCCACTTTAATTCTTTTCTTCGTTTCTGCATTAAAAAAAAATTCTTCGCACGCTTCTCTTGGGAGACATGTAACGCAAAAGCGAGAATTTCCTGTAATAGATTTACGGCACGTAAAAAAATCTGCAAACATCATTTTAACTATATTGGGGTAACAAGACAAGACAATATGTGATACAATCAGATGATTACAGTGGAAAAACGGACTATAAAAACAATTCCTATAAAAATTTATAAACAGCATAAATGTGTCTAGTCTTTCCTACGAAATTGACTGAAATTGTGCAGTAAGATGAAAATAATAGACAATCCTCTAAAATGAAATTTTTGTGTGGTTTTGTTGTATTGTATTCTATTTATTAACATTCCATGGTATTCATACATGCTTACAGCTAGAATATGAACAAGTGGAAAAACTTAATACTATTATAAAATCTTAATTTATAGTCACAAAATGAAATATAAACAGATAAGATTTACAATATAGTCTTTACTAGTACAACAATAGTTTTAGTATCAATTTAAAGTGTTATTGAATGTCATGAATTCACCTACAGAAAAAGGCTCTGAAAATTAGGTACTTCTTTAATTTGCCCCTAAATTTTTATGTTTCGAGTTTCATTTTTATATCGATTGTCGGAAGGCTATTAAAAATGTTTACTGCCATATAAGGCATCCTTTTTGATAGGCACGATAGACTTGATAAATGGAGTATGAAAGTCATTCCTTTTGACCTCCATTTATGCTATGAACTGTTGAATTAGTTACACTAAGTTTTCAAACGATTACAAACAAAGACTATTAATGAAAAGATATACTGACAAGCCATGGGCATTATTTGTACTTTTTGAAAATAGTGCCCTACACGACTAGCCTAGAACCTCTATTATTCCAATTACTCTTTTTTTGTAATAGAAATATATTGTTACTATCTGTGGAATTTCCCCAGAATATTATTCCAAAACTCATTACCAGTGGAAGTATGCAAAGTATATTGTTTTTAAGGTATTGATATTTACTATCTTTTAAATAGAAAATAGCAAAACAAGCTGAATTTAGTTTAGGGGTAATTTCTTTAATATGATTTTTTCAATTTAACACATTATCGATTTTTATGCCAAGAAATTTGGTTGTTGTTGTTTCTAAAGGGATCTTTGTTAATTATTGCGCTAGAAATTTGCGACGTTGAATTTGGACAGGATTTAAATTGAATTATGTTAGTTTTGTTACAATTTAATACTAATTTATTGACTGAAAGAAAAAAAGAACCAGGAACATATTTTGTATGAGAATTTCCTCTGTTGATTAGAATGTGCAGAGTTATTGGCTGTAATTACTATACTTGTGTCATCTGCAAATAATATGGGATGAACATCTTTTATAAGGGGGCAAGATCATTTTTAAACACTAGAAAAAGAGGGGACTAAGAAATTGAACTGAGGAATTCCATTATTAAAGTTCCCCATGTTGAAGATTTCATAGTTGTATTGATTTCAACTTTCTGTTTCCTATCTATGAGATAAAGTGAAACCATTGGCTGTGCAACACCTTTAATTCCATAATAATCTAATTTATCTAGAAGCATTTTGGTGATCTAGCAGTTGTTGTATTGTTGGAAAACAGATGATCACAAGTGATACATTAAAAAGGCACCACTTATGAGACAACTAGGAAAGGAGATAATGAGGTAGAGTGGCCAGTTACTGGCGTTGCAGTGAAAGAGTCTTTTCCCCTCCATTACATACATAGTCGATTAGCTACATATTACGCTAATCAGACTTCAGATGTATACAAACAATTGTTCTTCCTCTGACATTTATAATGAGATTATTATTATTATAATTATAATTATAATAGATGTCCCTACACATCAGCCAGAATCAATCAGAGGTATTTTTCCTTGGTGCAAACTGTAAAATATTCAGGAATATCTTACATCCAAAGAAACAAATAAGAAAGGAACTAATTCTAGGGCCTAATGATGAACAAATTACAAAATATAAAAGAGTCGAATGAGTAATTGCTTTGAGACTGCAACAAGGATCGCTTTCTGATGGCAGTATTGGAGCATTAGTAAAAGTTTGAGAAGGTCAAGGAAGCGGAGGATTAATAATGTCAGACAGAAAGTCAAAAGGAGGGTGACAATGGCAAAGGAAGATTTTAACAGAAAGAAAAAAAAAACACAGGAACTACTTTGTATGGAGTGTGTGGCATTGTATGGGGCAGAAACGGACATTACGACGAAGTGAAGAGAAACGAATAGAAGCATTTGAAATGTGGATGTGGAGAAGAATGGAGCGTTTGAAATGGACAGACAGAACAAGAAATGAAACTGTGCCAAAAAGAATAGGTGAAGAAAGAATAATGCTGGTACTGATCAGGAAGAGAAAAAGGAATTGGCTGTGTCACTGGCTAAGAAGAAATTGCCCACTGAAGAATGCACAGGAAGAAATGGTGAACGTGAGAAGAATTCTTGGCAGAAGAAGATATCAGATGATAGACGACATTAAAATATGGATCGTATGCGGAGACTAAGAGGAAGGCGGAAAATAGCGAATATTGGAGAATACTGGCGTTGCAGTGAAAGAGCTGTCCTTGGGCAGAAAAATATGAATGGCTCATGTGGCCTGAACCATGAAAATTATTATTATTATTATTATTATTATTATTATTATTATTATTATTATTATTATTATTATTATTATTTTGTAGGAACAAACATAACATATTTCAGAAGAAAGCAACGCGTTACTGATAAAAAAAATTAGCATTAATATAATAAAATATTACAAGTTATTATTTGAACTGTAGTGTTTCGTAAATGCAAGAACCAGATATTGTTGCAAAATGAAACAAAAAATGAATATTGCCTCGCTAAATAGGTTTTAACACACGGCACATCAAACATTTTCCTCCCCACTCTAAAAATTTCCGATTGGTAGCGGAAGCTATTGTCATGTTCTATACTCAGCAGACACGACGAAATAAAAAAAAATATATGAAGTCTGCTAAATAGATTTAATTTGTTTAACTCGTCACTTACCTTAATTGTGTGGTGGCTTCTTCCTCGCAGTGACTCAAGTGAGATATGTTATGACATGACTATGAATTATGATTATGAATAAGTATAACGCAACGTAGTGCTAGAACACACGTATATTTGATATGTAGCTCTCAACAATAGGCCTAAACCTTCGTCGACAACTTGCGAAAGAATAAGTTTCATTGACGTGCTTTATAACACAGAAGCCTACCGATTTTTGTGAAGTGACCGTCGCGCAGCCGCGCGGAAGTTGCAAACACATGTCGCATTTTTTACTTACTCATTCAGCAAGGCAATACAAAAAATATTTTACGAAACATAACAAAATGAAATAGAAACTGAATTTTTATGGTTGTTCAAGTATTGACATGAAGCAGAAAAAAAGAAAAAGGAATGCGGAGATATGATTTTTACGCTCTTTAGCTGAGCCATTTCTTCGCACGTCAGGCGAAAAGTATAAAAATATCGACAGAATAAAATTTTAAATCTTATAATTGAAGAGTATGGAAGAAAACTATCTACTTGAACAGTCATTTTCAACCGGTGTGCCGCGAATGATCCGCTGGTGTGCTGCGAGAAAATTAAGATAGTAAAGTTTGCCGAAACGAAAATTTGAAAAATAAAAGTTAAGGCCCGATTGCATAAACCATTTAATCTTAGATCAGAGGTTAAATTGATCCTTGTTTCAGCTGAACTTGGAATTTTGTGTTGTATGAAGTCTAATCTGAGATTAATTTGTCTCAAACTAAAATCAACTTTGACTGAAGAAATTTCTCCGATTAAGTTAGATGATCTAAGTTCAGTTATTTCGTTTCTGTTTGAAATATACGAGTGACAGATTGTGCAAATAAAATATCCATTATTATTAATTTTAATAGATATAATAGATATTAGGTACATTCATAAATGTTCAATTAACTGTATTAATAAAGGAAAATTGTCGTTTTATAAAGCTTTATTATGTTCAGCAGTATCAAACAATAACATGAGTCCACACCTGTAGTAACGGTATTACGTCTTAAACCAACCGGGTTAATTATTATCTGGTTGAGGTTTTACGGGGTTTTTCAATACGAGCAAATGTTAACTTTCGGTGTTGGACTAAAGGAAACCGGCATTATCACCTTTATCATTCAGACGCTTAAATAATAGATGTTGATACAGCGTCGTAAAATCAATAAAAAAACCATAACATGATAACAACTTGGAGAACAGTCAACCTTCTTCTTATTGTCCGCCATTATTTACATAGCACAAAAAACCAGTGTCTCCAACAGAATGTAATACGGAAAGTCGCCAAAAAGTAGTTGTAAAGTCGCTAGATTTCTCATTATCAACAAAGAAAGATTAAATTTTGTCACTATGGAATGCTAAAAAGGTCCCTAAATCCCTATTTAAGCAATATAAAAGTTAAAAGAAATTGTTGTTGAAAAAGAGTTAAAGTCACTAGATTGGAAACACTGAACAAACCTGTGTAATATGGTCCGCGCATCACGTATTTCACCTGTTTATGCGATGTTGCCAAATCCTTTTCACGTGAACTTAGATTGCATTTGAACCAAGGTAATTTGATCGCAGAAAAGTTTTATACAATAGAAGAAGTGTCTGAACTGGGTTCACTTTTCGATCTTCGATCAAAGTTGATCTTTAGTCAGGGAGTTTTATACAATTGGGCCTAAGAGTAGTAAGAAAAAAGTCCACAAGCGTCAACTTTCAGCGAACACGGCTCAAGTCAAAATTCAGTAAACACAGTGTAAGCACAGTCTAGTATAATATAGTCACGAAGCTTGAGGTGATGAGAGCATTAGGAACAATAGACTGTGTCGGTACTATCACAGTCTAAAACATACTGTGGTACTATTTCGCATTGTCTGTGATGAGGCGATAGTAGCGATCCTAGTGGTTAGCA
Organism: Periplaneta americana; assembly: GCA_025594305.2. NCBI lineage: Eukaryota > Metazoa > Arthropoda > Insecta > Blattodea > Blattidae > Periplaneta > Periplaneta americana. The sequence goes on along the minus strand of JAJSOF020000021.1, from coordinate 49,126,634 downwards.
ACTATCTATGGATGTATTTTTACTACGTATTGAGCTTCGTGACTGTATATACTGGACTGTGGTGTAGGTGTGCGATCGGTGGAGAAAAGAATGACTGACGCGCATCCAGTAAAATTAGAATATCGTAGCAACCTTGAATTTAATTGAGTTTTAATTTAAGGGATCACTGTGACCTTATTAGATCTACTGCGCTAACCCTTAAGCTAGGCGAATTCCTAACTCACACCGGTTGCTACGTATCCAGGTTGCGAGAAGGCAACCCCACTCCTCCCTAGGCCAGTCCCTTACATGCGTCTCCAAGCCGGTGTTCGGCGAATGCTATGGAATGATGATGAAATGGAGAAATGTTTATGAAATTATGCAGATGCCTATTGTGGGGATACGGGAGAACCCCGACAAAACCTCAACTGCGACCTTTTCCACCACAAGTGTCACTATAGACCAACCTTAAAAAATATCTTATTTTACATGTTTTTTTAATGAAAAAAAAAACACTCTAGTTAGGAACGACTGGTTTGGATTATATGAGTGTGCCGCGGGATTTAAATTAGGCCTATAACTTTAGTGTGTCACATGCTGAGAAAGATTGAAAGACGCTGTATTAGAACAACTCATCAAAAGGCTATATGCCTGGAAGTTTTTGTCTGCGATGGACTACTTTTACCACTGTTGTCACTGGATCTTTAGTCATCACGTTATTTATATTGTTCTTTCAATTTCTAATCCGTTGTCGCCATCGTTTTCCATCATTTCATTGTCCTTTTCCCCTTCTTCTTAATTCTTTGTTCAATGCCATTGTAATGTCGATGATTTTTTTTAGCTGATGATGCTTAACATGGTCTCCTCGGAAAAAAAAAAGTTAAGTTTGGGAGGTGGTTTACGGCTGTACTTGTGTGATAAGCTAAAATATCTCATGTGCCTAGTGTTCTGAGTGTAAAAGCAAATACTGTACTTATATTTATTGTTAAAAAAGTTGTGTACAGTATTTTATTATTAATACTCGGTAATATAATGACAAGTGTTTTTATAGTAGCTAATTTCTAAAGCTATTCACTCTGGAACACCTGCGGTTTTGTTTACAAGAATATCAATAAATAATTTTATGCTCGACCATGCCGAAATGTAGTAATTATACATCTGGTAGCAGTCCTTTAATGCATGTCATTAAAGTACACCTATTCATTAAAGTTCAGGTTTTCGATTATTCTCGGATATGCAATCGAAAGACAACGAGGGAAACGTCACGGAGGCTGGAAATCCAATACTGTCGCAGAAGGTTATGTTCTGTTTCTATAATAATTAGCGTTAATTGTAAATAATATTCAAATAAATTCAATTTGTCATCTCGTTTTTCAATTCTAAATCAATTTCCAGGTTATATCAAAATTAGTTCATGTTACATTACATCAAGGTCAATGACATTATTGTTCCTCGGAAAAAATCAATACTTTCGCGTCTGCGCACATCTCACAATTTACAACAACTATGAACAAGGTCACTTCCGATCTTCTGTCAGATACAAATAAAATGAATACTTCTGAATAATTTCAAGTTAGAAATATGGTCGAGCATAAAAAGTCG